>JAIGNY010001930.1:705000-920000 GCA_020152595.1 Chiridota heheva | reverse complement strand
AGAGTGGCATTCTCTGACGGTATAACAGAGAGTGGATGAAATGAATGTTGAAGATCTGGAGCAGGGTATTGGGGTTGACCCGCACGGCAAGTCCAACAGTGGGTATACCGAGGAGGAGATACCCTTACAGACCTGTAAGTTTCAAAACTTTTGCAAAATGACCAAGTTTGATCACTATTGACAAGAATCATGTTTTTCTTTATGATAGACAATAACAGCAATTACCAATTGATATGCTAACAGTACAATTGTAAGTTTCTGTTGGCTCAGTTCTGTGGGTCATTTTTTTTAAATTTTGTAGACAGAGATATATAATTGAAAATCATTTTGAACCAAGCTTTTTGGAACAGTTTAAAAGGTCAAATCTGGACCCTATAGTCTGAATTACTTTTTTTTGTGGTGTATGTATTTAGATTTTTTACACTGTATCTATTGTGTTGTATGTATTAGATTTCTCACACTATATCTATTGTGTTGTATGTATTAAGATTTCTCACACTGTATCTATTGTGGTATATGTATTTATATTTCTCACATTGTATATATTGTGGTGTATGTATTTAGATTTCTCACACTGTATCTATTGTGGTGTATGTATTTAGATTCCTCACACTGTATCTATTGTGGTGTATGTATTTAGATTTCTCACACTGTATATATTGTGGTGTATGTATTTATATTTCTCACATTGTATATATTGTGGTGTATGTATTTAGATTTCTCACACTGTATCTATTGTGGTGCATGTATTTATATTTCTCACACTATCTATTGTGGTGTATGTATTTATATTTCTCACACTGTATCTATTGTGGTGTATGTATTAAGATTTCTCACACTGTATCTATTGTGGTGTATGTATTTAGATTTCTCACACTGTATCTATTGTGGTGCATGTATTAAGATTTCTCACACTGTATCTATTGTGGTGTATGTATTTAGATTTCTTACACTGTATCTATTGTGGTTTCTCACACTGTATGCATTTAGATTTCTTACACTGTATCTATTGTGGTGTATGCATTTAGATTTTTACACTGTATCTATTGTGGTGTATGTATTTAGATTTTCACACTATCTATTGTGGTGTATGTATTTAGATTTCTCACACTGTATTTATTGTGGTGTATGTATTTAGATTTCTCACACTGTATCTATTGTGGTGTATGTATTTAGATTTCTCACACTGTATCTATTGTGGTGTATGTATTTAGATTTCTCACACTGTATCTATTGTGGTGTATTTATTTAGATTTCTCATACTGTATCCATTGTGATGTATGTATTTAGATTTCTCACACTGTATCTATTATTGGTGTATGTATTTAGATTTCTCACACTGTATCTATTGTGGTGTATGTATTTAGATTTCTTACACTGTATCTATTGTGGTGTATGTATTTAGATTTCTCACACTGTATTTATTGTTGTGCTCACACTGTATCTATTACCAATTATACAGTGTTACTTTGTCAAAATATCAAGATCAGGCTACTAATGTGCTTAGGCCTTCTTCATCCTTTCCTTCTTCTTTTGTTCTTGTCTTACTATAAAGGAGATACCTTTACAGACCTGTAAGTTTCAAAGTTTGGTGTGTGTATTAAGATTTTTTTGTACACTGTATCTATTGTGGTGTATGTATTTAGATTTCTCACACTGTATCTATTGTGGTGTATGTATTTAGATTTCTTACACTGTATCTATTGTGGTGTATGTATTTAATTTTTTGGTGTACATTGTATCTATCTATTGTGGTGTATGTATTTAGATTTCTCACACTGTATCTATTACCAATTAAACAGATAATTTAGTTACTTTAACAAAATTCTAACTCAAGATCAGGCCACTAATTTGAAATATCTTAGGCCCTTCTTCATCCTTTCCTTCTTCTTTTGTTCTTGTCTTACTATAAAGGAAACTTTCCTACTAATCATCTTCTTAAAAAATTTTTTTTTTTTTTTTTTTAATGAAAGACCCCTTCCAGACAGAGGGACAACTCTATCCAAGTGGCTATTACAATCATGAGGGACAAGGAGATAACTTTCCCCAGTCCATAGAAGATATCCCACCCCAGCCCCAAGGAGATTTTATGCCCCAGTACCAAGGAGATTTCCTAATCCCAGCCCCAGGGGATTTTGTACCCCAACGCCAAGATGAGGCTCCAGAGCATCTGTCCTCCTCTAGCGATGAGTATGTCTCAAGCAACGATGAACTAGATGAGGTGGAAGAACGGGAGAGGATTGCTGAGAATCTTGACGATCCCGATCATCTTGTATCCCTCTTGCCAAGTCGGCAGTTTGGTGAGTGGTTTTGGTTTAAGAAATTATCCCAAAATAGAGTAATAGGCAGGGCAGCAGAGCTGGGCGGCTTAGAGGAATGTCCCCCCCCTCCTCCCACCACAGTCCTATAAATAGGGTAAAAAAAAGGCGACACTGAATTTCAAAAGGCAGCAGTGAAAACTTTGAATATTCATATACTACCAGTAGTCAAAATTTCACAGTAGCCAATGGAAGTTTGAATAATCTAGAGTGGAAAATGTAAACATATAGTATGCTTTAGTGCATGTTCGAATGACATCATGTGACAATGTCTACTATTTTTAGGGTATTTTAAGTACCCTTTTTATCGGGTTGCTTCTGGAATGCCCAATGACTCTAGATGAAAGAGTGTAGAAAAGCTATAGATTAATTCTTTCATTCAAGTTGAGACATAATGCTAATTTTTCAACAATTGGCCTTCCCAATATTCTGAACGCTCTGTCACTCCTGGAGATAGGGGGAGAATAGGGTACATGAAGGGGTTGGGAAGAGGTATAAAAATCACACCGCACCTCCATTGTTAAATTTCATTGGTAAAAATATGTTGAGATCATGCTTTTGTTGAGGCACACAAGTAAAAATATTAAAAGTATGCATAATGAACCTAAATTCCTGCCAAAACTTCCAGAAATTGTGCTAAATTTTCTGCAAATTTGAGTGTGTTTGGGGATTTGTGAAATAGCGATGAACCTTCGTTACAAACCCATCTGTAATTGTTATCTGCCCATTGTGTTCTGTCATGTTTCTGAAGCAAAACTAAAAAATTTAAATGGTTGTAAATTTTAAACTTTTTTCTTTTTGATATTTGACACTTGGGTCATTGTAATTACTTGGGTCATTGTAATTTCCCTAAATCCCTATTTTTTTTCAGTAGTGAGTTTACTGAATTTGTGCAATTTGTATGAATATTTCTCCGTAGGTCATGCGGTCACTACAGTGACTACAGCCAAGAAGTGGGTGTCACGATCCACATCTGTTCGTCACAGGGGCAGCATACACAGATTAAAACCAGATTATGAGAACCATGAGATTGAAGATATGGTGGATCATATTATGCAAGGTACCGATGAGGTTGACAATTCAAAGAGTCTGAAAGCTACTGTTGTACGGAAACATACAATCCGTCAGTTGTCCAGCAACATAGAAACCAAGAGAAAAGTCAGGTACTAGGATAATTGATTACTTTAAAGGACCTCTTTGTCAAAAAGTAAGGGGGTCTTTTTTGTTGTTGTGTAAATCTACGCTCACCTGATATTTGAGTGAAGGATACAAAGGAGTCTGTTGTTGCTAATTCTTGCGAATATTGAGATAAAATTCATTTGAAAACTTTTGTGCCATTGAAAAATGAATTAGATATTCATTAGAAGAATAAAGTGGTTTATTTCAACATTCATATCGAGACTTTCTTACTCATACAAGTTTCTGCTTTCTTCAAATTTATCACTTGAGTTTGGATGTCCAATGATTGTAATTACTGTATTATATACTGTAGCAACATTGATAAAGCAACAGTAATTTTAAAAAATGTAAAAATTTGATGCAATATTTTCCCCCTCTCTTTTTTTATACATAGAGATCAATTGAACCGCCAGTCAGCTAACAGACCAAAGTCAAAGTCACTTGGGGTGTGTACAGCTTGGTGGTACACCTTAACCTATGTAAGTTTTAGAAATGAACAAATCCCAAAGGAGTAATTGTCTAAAATGCCCACAAAGTATGAATACTAAAGTAGTCACCGTTTTATTTGCCTGAATATTTGCTTTTTTTTTGAAAGAGCAGACTATTGTTGTGATATTTTTTTTTTTAAATTAATATATTTGGTACATGAACAAATGGGTAAAACTTGTCTATATAAAGTATATATTAGGATGTATCTTGAAAAGGACAAAATATATTTTCAATCATTAAATAAGGTGTAGTTAATTTAAATAAAATGCAATAAAAATGTCAATTATGGCATTAAATTACTTTTTAACATACTTGTGAAAGTTTTAAATTTAATACATGATATCAAAAGTACTTTTTTTAACAAAATGTTTATTTAATTCTTCATAATCTGCAAGAATGGGCATATTTGACCACAAAAATATTCCTTTAAGGGATTAGTTCAGGGGTCAAGCAAGTTCTTTTATACGAAAGAGTGAAGAAACCATTCAGAAATCTTGTTCCATTATTGAGCTAGTAAGTCTAAAGTCATGTATCATTTGTGTAGAAACGACTGAAATCAGACTAGTTGTGAAGTCCTGGATATGTCAGGAAAGTAGTAAAACAGAATCTAGTAAAGGAAATTATAATTTACCACCTGAATTATCACACAAAGCTTCTATAGTAGATTTACCACAGTCATTTCTACAAAGACAAGACAAAACTTTAAAGTTGATTATCTCCTTAACGGAATAAGATATTAAAGCAGTTTCTCCACCATGTTGTTTCTGTTAAAATCCTCTTTCATATGAGATAAACTTGCTTGAGCCCTGAAATAATCCTTAAATTCAAAAACTTCACTCATGCTTTCTTCATGCTTTCAGAAATTATCCAGTTCATGGGAGAGCTTTAGAAACTGGTGGTCATCTCTTGAGCTCTGGAGGTCAACTATCAAACAAATCGAAGGGAATTTTGGTAGCAGCGTCACTTCTTATTTTCTACTCTTGAAATGGCTTTTGTATCTCAATATTATTGTATTCATTCTGGCGTTCAGTCTGGTCATCATTCCGCAGCTTGTGTACCAACCAGGCGCAACCGCTGAACATCCAAATGGTTTTTCAGGCTGGGATCTTTTGACCGGAGGGGTAAGCTCATGTTTCATGCTGACACTGTTTGTACTATTTAAGAATTTGTGTAACTTTGCTATATTTTTGGTACCGATGCTAATAGCATAAGGAACCTGTGCAGTCATGCTGGCGTATGTGTGTGTATGTATATGTGTGCATGTGTGTACATATGTGTGTGTATGTACTGTATATGTGTGGGTGTATGTATAAGTGTGTGTGTCTGTAACAGAAAGTTTGTTAACACAATATTTCATGAACGACACACTGGATTCATATTCATATATGTGACACACTGACAGCCCATGATCTGTATATGTGCCCTATTGGTTTTGGTGGTGATGCCATGCATATTAATGAGTAGGCGGGCCTAATGTAAAAATCATGAAATGCTCATATTTTGATAATCCCATATCTGTTTTGTTTCATATTTGGTAAATTTATGATGCTAGCTAGTGTGTACAGCATGTACTCATGGTAAACATTTTTGAAATTCATTAATATGCATAGTGGGTGGGGCCCACTACACAATAATTTTGCTGAAAAAATATTGTTAACAAGGTATCTCAAGAATTGATTTCATTGGATTCATATCATGTTTGGTACACAAAAGCCAATGGTCTGTAGATGTGTCCTATTGTCTTTTGTGGTGATGTGTTACATATTAATGAGTGGGCAGGGCTTAATGGTAAAAATCTTGAAATGGTTATATTTTTGAACACACATGTCTGTTATGTTTCATATTTGGTATAATTATGATGTTAGCTAGTGTGTACATGTTAATGGTATAAAGATATTACCTTGCATAGTGGGAGGAGCTTAATATGATTTTGCTGGAAAGAGCTTGTAAACACTATCTAAACAATGATAAACTGGATTCATGTCATATGTGGTACAGAGATAGCACATGGTCTGTATATGTGACCTATTGCATTTGGTGGTAATCTCACGCATACCCAGTGAGTATGCTCAAATGGCTTAATTGTTACAATCTTCAAATGTTCATATTTTAACAACTACTGGTACATGTCTGTTTTGATTCATTCTTGATATATTTATGTTTTTATCTTGTGTATACATATTTATGGTATAAAATTGTTGAATAATGGCATGGTGCATATTGCTAAGTTGTGGGAGGGGGTGGAGGCTGAATATAAAATTAAAAAATATTGAAAAAGTGATTGATCATAAAAGTCAATAAACTATGTTATCGACCATTATTCAAAACTAGAAAATGATATTGTAGAGTTTAAGGATGGTTGTGCCCATATTTTAATGTTCTTCTTCCCTTCTTTACAAAGACATTTTGTTTACAACTTGACTGTATTGACCTTTCAGACTTGTTTTAAGTAATTCACTTTTCCTTATTTAGCATAAGTTTGAATAAACCCCTGGATTTTTGGCATGTTTTTATGTCATTAATCATTGGGTGGTGCTTATCCAGAGGTTTGAATCACTTTAAAATTTGTTTATACAAACATCTATAAACATAAATGAAATTATATTAAGATATCTAATTACCATCAGAATGTAATACTCAGAAGCAACAGTATGGTTTTTGGTAAACAGCAATAAAAAAGATAAAACTTTCTTATTTTTCCTACAGGGTTGGTTTACCAACACGACCATGTACTATGGCTTCTATACCAACCAAGCTACACAGAATGGCTACAACGTGCCTCTGGCCTATCTGCTCACTTACTCATTCTGTTATCTCTTCATCCTTTTTGCCGTCACCCAAGGGTAATACATATTTGCACATTTTCAGTTTTCTTTTAGAATTTTGTTGTGTAAATCTAGGCTCACCTGATATGTGAGTGAAGGATACATAGGTTCATTAGCAACAGCAAGAGTATGAGGGGTGGGGGAGGGGTTGTTACCCCCTGTGCAATGGTAATAGTTGTTCATATGGCTACATGATCTTTAAGCAAGAAAATCTTAATTATTTCTTTTGGCACTGAGAGTTGGTCAAAGTTGGTAAAATTGTAAAGAGCTGGTCAACAAATTGTCCTTACCTATTTGATTTTGTATTTTACAATTTTACTGGAAATGTTGGCCATTTTTATTTTCAAAAAAGGGGATGGTTTACCAACTCAACCATGCACTAGGGCTTCTAAATAGATCAAGCTGCACTAAATGGCTATGACATGCTCTTGGCCTATCTGCGGACTTACTCAGTCTGCAGTTTTATGTGTCACTTCATATTGTGTGAGTATACAATATTTCAAACTTTATTTTCTATTCTCTAAATCTAGAAAAGGTATTTGTTGATGTCTCGTTAATTGGAAATTTGTAACTCATGTTTAACGTAGTATTATATATGTTCTGTAAGCGTTGTACATCATTGCATGTAAGATGTATTTGTGTTGTTATGGGCTGGCTGGCGGCCTAAAGCTAGTAAACGAAACTATAAACTATGTATCATGTGAGTGATAGGCTTGTCAGTAGCAAACAAGGATATGGGAATGAACTGCTGCACAGAAGCTACAATTTTCAAGGTTTTCTGTAGTTTCAAGTCAGTACCAAGTAATTTATGCATTATGACATCACAGCTTTCGATACCTAAACTAGCACTCAAGCTGGATGTGGTGATAGACCAAACAGATGAAAAGGATGCTACTTCCAGAGAAAAGATCAAAGGAGGCTCATAAATTGTGAAAGCTAAAAAAAAAAAATACAGCATGAGTAGGTTGTAAGTTGCTATTTTGTTTGCAAAAATGTATGTCAGCTAAAATTTAGCAAAAAAATCAGAAATATTTTCTTCCATCCATGCCAAGGGGTGCCTTTATCCAAGTTTACCTGGGGTTTAGCAATTCTTTCAGCTATTATGTGATAGACCACTTTAAAACTTACAAGAATATTTAAAAGTATTTTTCTGTATTTGTATTTTTCTGCCTGAATAGCATATCAAGAAATTACCGTCAGTACTTCGTCACTGGCGATAGGAAGTCTGGTTACTATTCAGCAAAGGTATTCTGCGGATGGGATTATGGGGTAACTTCTGAGAACACTGCTAAACTGAAGCAAAAGAGCATTTATTTGGAACTGGCAGTAAGTATACATGAGTGCAATTATGATACATATCAATGGAGTGTTTTACATGAAACAAAGCAGAACTTACAGTGACACAAAGTAAATGTGCAATACACAAAAATAGTCAATCAATTTATTCAACATTCTTGTTAAAGTGCCAAACCGCCATAAAAAATGATGCTCAGGGTGCTTTGCATAAAAACAACCAGTCCAAACAAAGAGTTTAGGTAATAAAAAAATGTCTTCAATTGATTCTTGGAAAGAGTTAATAGTCTTTAACAGTATTGTAATGGAAAACTATTTCAGACTCTAGCAGAGGAGATGCGAAAACAACTATCTCCTCAGCAATTATTTGAAAAACTCTTCAAGCAGCAGTTGTTTAGATGATCAAAGACCATCCATGTAGAAGAGTACATTTAACACATTCTGATAGGTACCATGGGCCACTCTTGCAAAGAGATTTATACACAAGAAGCCCTAGGTTATATATGATTCTGTATTCAACCGGCAACCATTGCAAATTTTTAGGACTGGAGTAATGTGATCAAGCTTCTTGGTGAGTGTTACGAGTCTTGGTGAGTGTTAGGAGTCTTGGTGAGTGTTACGAGTCTTGGTGAGTGTTAGGAGTCTTGGTGAGTGATACGAGTCTTGGTGAGTGTTACGAGTCTTGGTGAGTGTTACGAGTCTTGGTGAGTGTTACGAGTCTTGGTGAGTGTTACGAGTCTTGGTGAGTGTTATGAGTCTTGGTGAGTGTTACGAGTCTTGGTGAGTGTTACGAGTCTTGGTGAGTGTTACGAATCTTGGTAGTGTTACCAGTCTTGTTGAGCGTTACGAGTCTTGGTGAGCGTTACGAGTCTTGGTGAGTGTTACGAGTCTTGGTGAGTGTTCAAGTCTTGGTGAGTGTTCGAGTCTTGGTGAGTGTTACGAGTCTTGGTAGTGTTCTGAGTCTTGTTGAGCTTCTGAGTCTTGGTGAGCGTTACGAGTCTTGGTGAGCGTTACGAGTCTTGGTGAGGTTACCAGTCTTGGTGAGCGTTACGAGTCTTAGTGAGCGTTACGAGTCTTGGTGAGTGTTACAAGTCTTGGTAGTGTTACGAGTCTTGGTGAGCGTTACGAGTCTTGGTGAGCGTTACGAGTCTTGGTGAGCGTTACGAGTCTTGGTGAGCGTTACGAGTCTTGGTGAGCGTTACGAGTCTTGGTGAGCGTTAGGAGTCTTGGTGAACGTTACGAGTCTTGGCGAGCGTTACAAGTCTTGGCGAACGTTACGAGTCTTGGCGAGTGTTACGAGTCTTGGCGAGTGTTACGAGTCTTGGTGAGTGTTACGAGTCTTGGTGAGCATTACGAGTCTTGGTGAGCGTTACGAGTCTTGGTGAGCGTTACGAGTTTTGGTGAGCGTTAAGAGTCTTGATGAGCGTTTGGTGAGTGTTACGAGTCTTGCCACAATATTCTGCAGTCACTGTAAACACTGTAGAACAGATTATTGATTAACGAAATAATGGAATATATTATTATTACTTGATTGTTTGATTAAAATTGTGGTAATGAAAGGTTTAAGTTGATACAAAACACTATACAAAACACTTCATAACTTAGCTTTATACTGTATGGTACTTGTATATTATTGAAGAGAAATAAGCATCCAAAGGATCTATGAATGAATATGATTCATACATCACAAATTCTGCATAAATATATTGAAAATATTTTCTTTTCTTCTCAGTTTTCGTTTCAATTCAAAACGAACTAGATGTAGCTCTCATACAGTAAAGAAATTCAAATTAATTCAAACAGTGATTAACTATATTTCTGCAGTTGCTAAGTATCCAGGACTTGGCACTCATCATTATTATGCAAGATTACTACCTAATACATAAATTACGCTGCATATGATACTTAATGGTCTACGGACGTGTAGCAATTTCTATATTGGTTAAAGGAGTATTAAACTTATGACAGATGTTAGAAAATACTAAGGTTGTCTTTTAATACATCACAAATATGCATAAAAGTGTGCAAATCGATCCTTGAGGTTAAAATGCTGCAAAATTGTCAATTTTCAACTAATTTTGATCAAATTGTTTTGCTATTGTCATGGTTTTTAATCAATTTGAAAGCACTTTAGCTAATGCTGCCGCTACATGTTTATATAGCTTTCAAGATTACATTGTGACTTCAAGATTACATTGTGACTTCAAGATTGCATTGTGACTTCAAGATTACATTGTGACTGCAAGATGTGATTGTTTCATTTACAGGAAACTCTGAGTTTGCAGAAGAAAGAAGAGGACACCTCATTTTTGATGGCCTTTTCCCTGCTCTTTCTCCGAATCTGCACCAACTTCTTTGTCCTGGTCATCATTGGGTGTGCCTGCTTTCTTATCGTGTACATATACCAGCAGAGTGCATTTGAAGTAAGTGAATGGTAGGATTGCAGTGTGTAGACTTCAAACTTCTGCCAATCTTGGCATGTATTGTTTACATTCCTGTTGAGGCAAGACCTGTTTTGTACTTTTATCACTTATGTTGGGCATCAACTGTTTTAATTTCATTTCAGGGCAGATGCTCATTGTTTATTACACAAGGCAGAGAAAGCTGTTAATTTTTTTCATGGATCTTCATTCAGCTAAACATTTTTCACACCAACCCCCTTACCCACACCCCTCTGCTGGTCAAACCCTAATTTTATCCAATTGTTCTTACCTCAGGGGAAGTTACTAACAAACTTACATGCAATACATATATTTTGATATGCTTTTCAACTTACATTTTACGTGCAGTGAGCTCTTCTCCATTCCCATTCTGAGGTTGAGATATATAAGTTAAGAACTTTTTGAGCACACGTGGAGCTGTTGCCTGTAGATACCCATCTGCAATATTGCTCTTTATGATGAAATATACCATGTTACTTTTCTTCACTTTTCTCCAAAGTACATCTTTGCTGTATAAATGAGCAGTCTGGTACAATGTCCCGAATAGTAAAGCTATTAGTATTTCCTGATCTGGAAACATATGCATATTTATTAGGAAAATGGCTACATACAGCCCATCATGCATCGCTTCTCAAGAGCTGCGCTCTGTACAAAGTCAATAGAGAAAGTTGATTGCCTCTGGAATACCTTTTTGCAATCTGTTTGGAGTAGTATAAGAATGCAAAAAATAAGACCTTTTGTGACCCTCTTCTCAGGCATTAAGAGGTTATCAGTGCATTTTCTTGATATATCAGAAAGAAATGAATGGTTTTACTTGATTTTTCATGTGTTTCGCGAGTGTAGAATGTCAATGGTCATTCACCATATCGTTGTTTGAGTGTTTTGTTATTGCCATGGACAATTGGAAGTAAATATTTTAAGACATAAGATATATTTATCAAACCTGACTTTTTTGATGATCTGTGTGAATTACTCGTTTTGGGGAGTTACAACAATAAGTAGTACATGCTTTGTTGTTCCAGTGCATGTTGTTGGTATGTTTTACCAGGTTTAGTGTCGGTGACAACCCTCAAATCCAAATGTTACCTAACCTTTTAGATCCCAATCCCAGTTATATACCCTCCCCCTTTACCCCCTCAAATACCAATCCCACTGGTACCCCACTCCAATCACTCACTGCCACTGCCCTAAATCTTATCACCAAGTTCCCAAATCTCATCACCAACCCCCTCCTCCTCAATCCCATCACCCCAAGTCTCAAGCGCATATACCCCTAAATCTCTAAAACATATTATGTTTTGTTGAAGTATTTAAAAGCAAAAAGTACAATTTTTTTGAAGCTCTAGCATGTAGGCAAGCCTTTAGCAGTGTGAAGTTTTGTCAGCTTCAGCTGTTCAGATGGAAAACAAACAACATTTGCAGAAATCAAAGCAGTCTATTTTTAGTCCCAAATAGAGAATTCTTTGTAATCACATTTACAAAATCTCTTGCCGAACTGACTGCAACCATTTCCTGTTGAATATTAGCCTGTCACATCTCTCACTGCATGGAGCATTTATTTCTTAACACTTTCTTAGATTAATCTATTTGTCTGTACACAGTATGCATACTTCCCTGGTACGTGTACTACTGAAACAACTCAACAGAAGTTTACCATGAATCTACGGTATGGTGACCACCATTGCAGTCAGTGTGCAATCTGCGCATGTCTGATTCTGCTGATCGGGAGAGAAGAGTTCTCTCCCGTTCGGGTCATTGTACTGGACTGATGAGTTAAGTGAGAAACCAGAGTTCAAAAATCAGCCTTAAAAAACATTGGTCTTTAGATAAGACTTTTTATAAGTAGTGGTCTTAAATCAGTTTAAGTTTTGTAATTAAAGAATAATCTATGTTTGACATTATTTCCATTTTTCTTTGTGAAAGTCATTAAATAAAAAGGCAAATTTCCATTCTTTTTAGACTGACAGTCAAGTGCTCTCTGAATTAGCAGTTCCTCTTCTCATCGCTGGGTACAATCTGTTCCTGCCATACATGTTCACGGTCATCACATCGTACGAGAAGTACAAGAACCCAAGGAATGAGCTCTACATGGGTCTCTTCAGGTTAGTGGGGCAAATTAATCCTGAATATATGATTATGTAATGTTTATTACTGAAATAGTACAACCTTCCCATAGCTTCCCTCGCTCCCCATAACTCAATTGCTGAGTTCTTCCAGAAAAATCCTTCGGATAAAATTATCTCCTTCCTTCATCATGCTTCCCTCTACAACTATATTTTATTCTCCTCTTCCACCCCCTCTCTACTTTGCTCTTGTTTCAACCATGCACCTCCCCTCTCGATCACAGCTTTCTGACTTCTAGTTCTTGTATTTCTCTCATTCTCCCCTGTTTCCTTCCTTCCTACCTCTAGAATGATCTGACCTCTCAGGCACAATTTGACCCTCGTTGTCAAGGTGCCATTAAGCCCTCATTAAACAAACACAAACAAATTGAAATAGTTTAAAATAATGTGATGTGTAACCCACCGCTGCCACCATGAAAAGCTATGATAGTTTACTTGAGGAAGTTTAAATGAAGGAACACTTGTTTTATAGGATAGTAATATTGGTATAATACAAGCTGCTTCTATCAAGTAAAGTTGATAATGAGTAAGCAAGCAAGTACGATTCATGCTTATCTGACGTCGGCACAGTATTATATGTATATGATCAAATGGTTCATTTCTTATGTAACATTGGTATGTACTGTATAAATTAAAGAGATATAAGGTGACAAATGTTGATTTACTTTTTCACAGACAAGATTGATTTAACACCATGTGCGTTTTAAATGGTCAGGGATTTGTCTCTGCTATATTTTGTATATTCTAATTTTATATTGTCTTTACTGTAAGGTCAATGGACATCTACAGTTTAGTGACCAATGAAAAAGTGCTTTAAATTCTCAATAGAACAGTGTTTGAATTTGAAAATAGGATTTTTGTAGTCAATAACTCTTGTATGAAAGTCCAAATTGATCTGATTTTAAAATAAAGTTGATCTTTGTAATATATAATCGAAAAGACAATTTAAATATTTTGTATTTAAACTTTGGGCCACTGTAATTGATTATTTCTACTAAAGAGTAGGTATACTGGTTGGTGTTGTAGTAGACATCCATCATATGGGTCGGCTCACACCAGAGAGTTTAGAAATGGCACCTGCTGCTTCCTCTTCTGGTGCTTGACATTTAGAGGACAGATCAGGGTAAAAATTTCAAGTGGTTGACTCCAGTTTGCTTTTGGTGTATGTGGACAGTTAGTATTTGGAAGCACTATCTTACTCAGGTGAATAGTGCATTAAAATGCCAGGAATTATGAAATGACCTTGTTTTTAAAACTGATATAGTAAGTAATTTAAAGAATTAATCAATGAGAGTCTCTCCCACTCCTTTTATAACTGACAAATCGAGGCTGAAAGAAAATTTCTTAACTTCCAGTCTAACAATCAAGAAACTACAACCTTCTGTCCACCTACTTCGAGCTCTCTTCTGCCCACAAAAAATCTGGGTCCTCTTCCCAAGGCCCTGACGGCATTCACTCACTATAATCTCCTCAAAAACCTTCCCAGGTCTTTCCTTGACATCTTAATTAAGATTGACACCCACCTCTTCAATCTCAACAAGCAGCATCTCTGCACCTTTTGGGACCCGAATGCAATCCCACCCAGGGGCGGAGCCAGATGGGGGCTGGGGGCCATTGTTTCCCCCTTCCCCAAGATTTTTCTGATAATACTTTTTTACCATGAGATAATTCATAGTTACAGGTTACTTCAATTTTTGGGGAAATTCATTAAATGTTTGAGAAAACTTTTCAATCTTTGAGAAATTTCATTCTCGTGCAATTTTCTTAATATTTCCTTCATTTTGGGGTAATTTTTCTTTGATTTATGATAAATTAATTGGGAAATGTCTTTCAATTTTGGGCAATTTTTCTTCGATTTTAATAGGTAAATTTGATTCAATGTTTGTAAAGTATCGATCAATCTTTGAGAAATTTCTTCATTCTCGTGTAACTTATGGAAAGTTCCTTCATTTGGGACAATATTCTTTAAATTTCGGTGAATTTTCTTTAATTTTCGGAAATTTCCTTTCAATTTTAAAATCTTTCTAATTTTGAGCGATTTCCTTAATTTTTGTTAATTCTCGTGCAGTTTTCTTCAATTTTCAGACAATTTTCTTTTTTTGGAGCAAATTTTCTTCAATTTTTGATAATTTTGTTTTGCATTATTTGGTCAATTTCCTTCATTTTTGGGTGGATTTTTGGTTAATTTTCTTCAATTTTTTTTCGATATTCCTTCATTTGGAGCAATTTTCTTCATTTGGAGCAATTTCCTTTAATTTTAGGTAAGTTATGGGGAAAATCTTTTATTTCTCATGCCATCTTCGTCAATTTTCGGAAAATTTCCTTAATTTATGGTGCAATTTTTCTTCGATTTTCAGTAAATTTTCATCAATTATCGGAAAATATTGCCAAATTTTACTAAAATTTAGAATGATTTTACAAAAAATTCCTTCAATTTAAAAAAAAATTACTTCCAAATTTTCTCCATCTAGAGAAAACCTTTCAGGCAAGACCTTTTTCTCTGCTTTCCACTTATAATACCATGCACCTTTGTCTCAATATGTTCCATTGAGTCAAAACTGCTCATAAAACACGTTATCACATCATCCTTGGTTTGGTTCGGCTTGCCTCCCCCCTGACATTTTATCCTGGCCATGCCCCTTGTTCCCACCTCCCCAAGGCCAACATCAACATTTTCTCTATAGCCAGGCATACCATCCCCCCTACCCCCACCTAGGTTATCCCTCCCCCAAATCTTTCTAGGCCTCTCCTCGTACACAAAAGCTCTTCACAACGGAGCCTTTTTTTGCTCCAAATACTGCCAACTCAGTTGACACTTCCACGACTACTCCTTCCTCTTCACGAGCGGCTCTACACAGGAAGGCTCCTCTGCAGCCGCAGCCACCTGTCTTGGCTTCACCCTTTCTTTGAGATTGCCAGATGGAACCTCCCATTTATTCTACTGAGGCAAAGGCTATCCTCCTAGCTGTACACTTCACAGAACTCTCGTTCCACTCCCGCTTTGTCATTTTCTCACACTCCAAATCAGTTCTCACAGGCATGTTTTGGTCTAATCCACTTATCTTACAAATCTTTAAAAAAAGTACTTTCTCTTTTCCTCTGGGAAGAAAATCATCTTCTTCTGGATCCCTAGCCATGTTGGTATCCCTGGGAACCAAAGGGCTGACAGGGCAGTCAACAATGCCCTGTCAAACCATATCTCCTCAATCCCTATTCTGCACTCTGACTTTTGCCTCAACATTTCCAGCTACCTCAGGAAGACCTGGCAAGACTCCTGGAATCTTGAGACCAGCAGAAAACTCCACACCATCAATCCCAAAATAGAAACCCCCCCCTCCTCCCTTACATAGTCGCAATCGCAGAGAGGACGTTGTCATCATCTGCATACATCTTGGTCACTCCTTTGTCACCCACTCCTGCCTCTTATCAGACTCTCCCAAACCTTTCTGCCTAACTTGCAATACTGGACTTTCGATTAATTCATATCCTCTTAACCTGTCTGTTATACCTCAACTTCAGGTCTACCCTCTCCCCCTCCATCTCTATCTCTGACCTCTTCAGGAAAAATTTCTCCCCCAACATCCTTTGCAGTAGCAACTGATTTCACCTGATTGAACCCTCCCCCACTCTCCCCTTCTTTATCTTATCTTCATACTCTTAGTTAATTTCATATTTTATCATCTTTGATTTTCTCTCCTTCCTACCCCCTCTCCTTCTCTCAACCTTCTCAGTCCTAACTCTTGCACCATAATTTTTAAGACCCTCTTGTTACATTTGACTCTGACTGTCACAGTTCCATTATACATCAACAAACAAACAAAATAGAATTAATCAATCAAATTAGGAATTGAATGTTGTGGTATT
The DNA here is from genome assembly GCA_020152595.1 of Chiridota heheva. Lineage (NCBI taxonomy): Eukaryota > Metazoa > Echinodermata > Holothuroidea > Apodida > Chiridotidae > Chiridota > Chiridota heheva. The sequence goes on along the minus strand of JAIGNY010001930.1, from coordinate 903,468 downwards.
TGGAGTTACTCATGTTGACTTTTCTTTTTCAGAGTATTTTTGATGAAGGCATCTGTGCTGATAGTTCTGATTGTCTTCTGGTTGGAGCAGGTGCAGTGCACAGAAGAGCAGGCAGCATCAGCAACGTGTCAGGTGAGCATGTGCGACATAAGAATCATGCTTCTGAAGTTTGCAGGTGTACCCTACTCTGAAAGAAAAATGATGCAGGGATGGAAAATCTTGCAATCCTTCCCACGTACATGAAGTAGTTTTTTTTTTTTCTGGTTTTTATGAAGTCGTGACTTTTTGCATATGACTTTTGCTAGCCCTGACAACAGGGAGATCAGTTTGATTGTGAAATAAGAGACTAATTGCAATTTGCTGAAAAGACATTACGAATAAATCTCGCAATAAATATTCGGTCTTCATACCTGCAGAATCGTGGATTTTTGCGGGTGCTATTTTAAGACTCTAGTTCTACGCAAGTAACTAATACCACCACGCCCATCATAGAATCTGAGCAATCAGGAATTAATTGGATTTTGAAGGATGATCAAATCATGGGGTTGGTAGTATTTGATTAGGTGTATCGTCTTGCACACCAATAATGAAAGAAATGGACTGGAAATTTATAGCCTGAGTTATTCGTCATGGAGGCATATTTGACTTATTTGTGATGAACCTCTTTGATTGTGTTATACTTATTTCCCTTTCAAATGGTCAAATTTCCTGCAAACCAGGTTTGCAAGGATTTCCAACCTTGAATGTAGGTGGCTAAATTATTATGGAAATGCATATGGGCTTGAAGTCTGGAAAAATACATGAGGTTTTGTTTTGCTGTTGTCATCGATGTTTAGTTTAAAATATTCTGGCTGAGAACCACCAATAGTGTTTTACATCTTTATACACAAATGAAAAAGAAAAGAAAAATAATAATGTGCTAGCTTTAAAAATTGAAGAGTTCTTTGTGTGGCATTAAAATTTTCTACATTTACTTAATTACAGAGACCTGAGAATTTAGAACAAATTTAAATGGCAGATTTTTGGCCTTTCTGAATGTAGTTTTTGGTGTTGCCCTAAAGAAATATTCCTGTGAATTTTTATTTTCATACATATGATACAGAACAAATTAATTACAAAACCTTGTTGATATCTGATTTGGTTTAGGAGTTATTCCATTTCAAATATTTCACCAAGGTTTTGAAAAGTGACCAGTGCAGTATACACAGTGTGATGTCATACTTGTAGATCCAATACAATGTTATTTTATTTTTCTAAACAAAACATTTTTTTTTTTTTTTAAGTGTAAGGAATGTAAATCGTATGTTTTAACTCATCTCAATAATATAAAATGGTTTCCAATAATTCAGAAATAATTTTAAGCAATTAATTTTTAGATAAGTACAGAAAGATTGTCTTGGATCTGCAAGTATGACATCACATCAAGGTCACAATTCAACACACACTGGTAAAATCTTTGAAATGCAATAACCTAAAAAGAGAAAGAAATATTAACATGGTCTTTACATCAATAATAGTTCTCTATCATATAAAGGAAAATTCACGGGAATATTTCTTTAAATGATTGAAGTAATTTCAAAGACAAAGTCCTCAAGCTGCTCATAGATGCCTTGAAAGTTTCTCAAGGAGTAAAACTCTCGTCATTTGTACACATATCTTGGGTCACTCTAGACTTTTTATCGCATGTATTTACTTTTCAGTGTTGGGAGACGTTCATTGGTCAAGAAGTCTACAAGCTGGTCATGATGGATTTGATCGTGCAGGGTCTCGCAACGTTCCTGGCAGAGTTTATCATTGGGTAATTATGATAAGTAATTGTGACATCAGAATGATTTATTTATGCAGAAGCACCAAGACAGCTAATAAAAAGATAGTATTCTTTTCAGGTATATTGATAATTTTTGAAAATAGTTTAGGCCATCAACATTTTTTCCATTGACAATGCCCCACCCCTCCTCTTCCTTGACTATTTTCCTGACTTGTAATTGATTTTCATCAAATCTAGCATGTATTTCATCCATGTTTCACTAGTTCTTTAAACAACAATGAGCTTTTTGTCTTTTCTCTTTTGGAAGTTTTGTATATTAACTTTGGCTATTTACTTTCCCCATCAAAATTGTACATTTACTGAATTTTGCATTTTATTTCAAAGGTACGGCAAGAGGTATTATTTGAAGAACTCTACACTGCAAGAATTCAACATCGCCAGGAATACCATGGATCTCATCCAGTCACAAGCATACACATGGTAAAACAGAATGAAACATATGAAGGTCATTTGGAATTATGACCTTTGCCTGCCCAGTGGCAGTGCTAGATTTTTTTCAGGGATGAGAGTAGGGGCTAGAAAGGGGCAACTCTACCACATAGGGGAAAGCTATACTGTGTTAAAGACAGGACTATTTTTTTTTGGGGGGGGAAAGGGGGGGGGGAGTATTCTTGAGAGAGGTGACTGACTCCAGCCCTCACCCCCCATTGCTTGTTAAGGGAGTAGTAATTTTGAACAGTGTATAAGTGGTCTTCAACTTGTCTACAGTCTCTGATAACACTAATGAAACCAATCTTGTGCTCAATCAAACTTAAACTGATTTGACATTGCTCTCCTCTCCACCCCTACCCCATTTCAATTTTGGTGTTCTTTGAAGTTTTGACAGAGATGATAATTGTGAAGCTCAATATGCTAATTTTGTAAGTCCAAAATCCCTGACAGAATCTCATGACGTGTCTTATTATAAATTGGTATAGGAGTATTGATAGAAAACCAAAACCTTCACAAAAATCTAGACTTACAGGTGAGAATAAATTTGTATCCAGGTGTAACTTATTTGTTTCAGTTCTATTTTCAGTTCAATGTTTGGAAGTCTAATTAAAAAAGAGATAGGGGTTTTCACAGTTTTTTGTTTTTCTTTTACAAAATTGAGCTGAAATGATCTTATTTGACAAACAGTGGTAAATCCCAATGCATTCCACTGCATTCCAATGCATTCAGAAGTTGGTAAATCCCAAACCATCTAAATGATTACCAATCTTCTCTGCAATTGTCTTCTGTATCTTTATGTACTTGGATGGAATATAGTTTTGGAAGAAAGAGCAAAACGTGAAATTGATATAACAGGCGTGGATTTCAGACCACATACATCCTCTGCACTTAGTCTCTTTTTTTTCAAAATACCCATTTTAATTGAAATTATGATTGATATCTGCATAAGTCTAGAGTGTGGGAAGAATAACATTTTTGAATCCTGCATCAAACCTCATGCACATCAGAACAAAATTTAGTCAAAACTGATGTGCCCCCTCCCCCTCCCCCCTTCGGAAATTCCTAAATTGGTGCCTGTATAATGATAAAAACATTAATTGTTATGCTATTATCTATGTTGTATTTTCTCTCTGCTATCCTAAAGCATTCTTGTGGCCCACATCATTGCTAATTTCTTTACATGTTTGGAATTTATTTATTATATGATATCATTTATCCACTATGTTTTCATCCAATATATATGACAGCCTTAAATCAATGAATATGATAGTCTTTTAACCTGTAAATATGATAGATGTTTATCCAATAGATGTAAAAGCCTTTTCCATTTATTTATAATGTATGCTCTCATTGTGTGCTGGCTGCTGTTTTTTATGTCCACCATTTCTTGTTACCAATGACTTTGTTACCAGTTAGTAGTTAGAAATATGACAAGTTAGCCTCTAGAGTGCTATAACTTGGCAAATAAATATTATCTGTTAGTTTTGGTGATGTTATCAATTAGTCAATGACTTATCAATTTATCTCTCATTTTCATCATTAAGCCAAATAATATTATTAGGTAGCCTCTGCAATTTTAACAGTAAGCGAAGTAAGTCGAAAATAAGATCACTAAGCCTTAGTATGGGACCAACAGGGAATGCAGTAGCGTCATTCTCGTACTCAAAAGGTACCGGGGATCGAATCTCAGCCAGGGCGCTGTGCTGTGTCCTTGAACAAGATACTTTATCCCATTTGCTCCAGTTCACTCAGCTATGAAATGAGTACCAGCTTCGGCTGGTGAGTTAATCTGCGATGGACTGGTGTCCCATCCAGGGGGAGGTCGAGTACTCTCATCTGCTTAGCACAATGGAAACTGGGTATAAGCACCGGTTCTGTAAGCCTTCGAAACTTAATGTGATAAAAAAAAAAATAATGTGACCATTAAGCCGCTAATTGTAAGCAATTAGCTTTTCAGTATCAATAATGATCCAAGTGATCTCTGTTTTTTTACTGTGTTAAACTATAAGTATTATCAGCTTACTTATATATCTTTAGCTCTTCGAGAAAGGCAATTAATGTTATCAGTTAGCCCCTCCTCATTCTGCATGATGTTTTGTAGATCATCAGTGACTTATGTAACCTGTATTATCATTCTTTTATCTTTAGCAATGACAGGTCTACATTTACTCTTTGTAACACACCTAGTTGATTTTCTATCAATCTAATGTATCAGTTGGCATTCTCTCTGTATTATCTCTTTGTATTATCTCTCTGTATTATCTCTCTGTATTATAATTGTCTACACCATCAGTAAACTAGACTATTCCTGTCAGCTTATCTACACTATCAGCTTTAGAGTCTGCTATTAGTCAGCAAGTCTATTCTATCAGCAAGCTAGTCTATTCTATCAGCAAACTTGTATGTATTATCAGTCAGCTTTAGACTATGCTATGAATCAGCGTATACTATGAACTAAACTATTCCTATCAGTTAGCCTCTCTACACTATCAACTGTAGTCTATGCTATTAGTCAGCAAGCCTGTTGTTCTCTCAGTAAGCTAGTCTATCAGCAAGCGTGTATGTACTATCAGTCATTTGTAAAGCTATGAATCAGCATATACTATGAGCTAGACTTCTTATCAGTAAGCTTGTGTACACTTTCAGCTGTAGTTTATGCTATTAGTCAGCAAGCCTGTTCTCTCAGTAAGCTAGTCTATTCTATGCAGCGAGCTTGTATATATTGTCAGTCAGCTATGATATTAATCATTTAGACTATTTAACATTAATAGTATATGTTATTAATTAGCAAGTATATACTATCAGCCAGCAAGTTTGTACTACCAGTCAGCTAGTCTATACTAATAGTAAGGTAGACTATTCCTATTCGTCAGCTTGTCTACACTATCATTCAGCTGTAGTCTATGCTATTAGTCAGCAAGTCTGTCCTCTCATTAATAGCTAGTCAATTTTATCAGCAAGCTTGTACATGTATATACTGTCACTCATTAGTAGTCTATGCTATCCATCAGCTTATCTATACAATCAGTCAAGTAGTCTATATTGCCAGTCTATATTGCCAGTCTATATTGCCATACTATATTACCAGTCTATATTTCCAGTCAATGTTGACAGTTAGCATGTACTGTGTTGATTGTCTCCCTAACCTCTATTCTCTGCAGGATTGGCATGTATTTTGCTCCTCTGCTTATGTTGATATGTATTGCCAAGCTGATAATAATGTTTTATGTCAAGAGGGTAAGTATCTATCAATCGTTATCTTGACTTGCTTTAACCAATCAGCTTTCATCTCATGTTCTATATTTATCTCTGCATGGGCAGGTTTGTTCGTTTGCTTTATTGCTCTTAGATTAATGTATTGTGATATTCTCAACTTATATGTTATAGGGATACAATGAATTAACCTTTCCGACTAAGTAAAAAATTCCACACCCACAATAGCAACGCGGTAACTAGGTGGGGCAAATAAACCTTAAATCTGCAATCATGCATTACCAACGCATTGACATTTAGATGTTCATGTGTCCTGCCGCAAGTTTTGATCCATCTATGACACTTTCTCTGGATCTTTAGAGTTTTCGGCAAAAGGAATGAACAAAATTCTGTTTGCTAATCGTTCTGGTTAATGGGAATGGATTTACAAAGCATGTGGAAGGTCCGTAAGCGCAATTTTTATTCATCATTTCATCGTCACTTAGTCTGTGTGTGCAGAAATTTGTTTTGTACAGTACATTGCATTGACTGCATTAGTGTGCGCCATTATCCAGTTGTACTGTACCAGTACAGTGTAGGATTTTTTGCCCCACTTAGCTATACAGATTCTGTTGCTAGGCAAAATCATGTTGTGATTGGTTGAAAAAGCTGTCAATCATCTAACCCAGAAAGGTTAATCAAGTTAAAGCCTTAATTTTTTTCCTTCTAGTTCATTAGCAGGTTTGTTTGATTTCTGGGTGGTCTCTAATATGTGTAAGGCCACCAAGATGCATGTTAGGAGATTGATGATCATGTGTAAGGCCAACAAGATGCATGTTAGGAGATTGATGGTCATGTGTAAGGCCAAGAAGATGCATGTTAGGAGATTGATGATCATGTGTAAGGCCAAGAAGATGCATGTTAGGAGATTGATGATCATGTGTAAGGCCAAGAAGATGCATGTTAGGAGATTGATGATGATCAACACATTCTAGACTCTTTTAATATGTGTAAGGCCAACAAGATGCATGTTAGGAGATTGATGATGATCAACACATTCTAGACTCTTTTAATATGTGTAAGGCCAACAAGATGCATGTTAGGAGATTGATGATGATCAACACATTCTAGACTCTTTTAATATGTGTAAGGCCAACAAGATGCTTGTTAGGAGATTGATGATGATCAATACATTTTTGATGTAAACACACTTTTTAAGCAGATATTGTTTCATTCCTGCTACGGAAACACATTTCTGCTAGAATTGACAACATTATCCTTGATCCTTGGCCAGCCTTGCATTTATGAATAAAGGACATTCAGAGAACCCAATTGGAAATTGTTTTTTTTAAAGATAATTAAGAGAAAATATGAGGTCACAAGACTTTACTTTATTCTAATCAGGGGTGAATCTACTCATGGTTGTGGAAGTTTTAAATGCAGTAATTTCCCAACAGAGATCATTTTTTTGCATTTTTTTTATGTTAATTTTCCTTGATTGTTAACAAAAAAGTTTGAAAGATTTTACTCTTAAGCAACATTTACCAATGTTGACTTAGTAGATGGTCATTTTATTCTGTACATTTGCTGATGAATGACCAAAAGTTTCGATATTTGTAGAAATGTGATTATCTATAGAAACATTTAATTGAAGAGAACAGACAGACAATTGTTTTTAATCAGATATAAAGTTTTTTCAAATGGCAACAAAATAAAAAGGCAATGTTTTTTTAAAAAAGAAATTTTATCCTTATCCTGCTGGCAGACACTTTAGGGGATGCAGTTTGTCTGTGCCCCTCAGCATTGGGTTTAATACTTAAAGCCTTATCCTGTGGTAGGCAATGTAGTGGATTCCATTTATTCACCTGCCATAGAATAAGGGTAAAACAATATGATAGAATCCTTAGAATGTAAATAAGATATATTTAAAAATTTGCAGAGAGTTACATACAAAGGTAAATAATTTAACTTTTTATTTCTGTTCATGTTTTGTTTTTGTTTTTCATCCTCTTGTTCTTTTGAAGGACTAAGATGTATCCAAACTCTTCTGAAATAAAAGGAAATTTTTTTCTCCATAAGGACTAGCTAGTGCAATATAAATGAAAGTAAGATATTATGATATGCACAAGTTTAATCAAGAAATGTCATTTATAATGTATTAAAATCAAGAATAGTTTGTTCTGAACTACATAAAAAGACAGTCACCTTTAGTATGCTTGTTAAAGTGGGTAAGCGTTCAATTGATTCTTGAAATTGGAAAGGGAAACAGCATTTCTGATGCAGCTTGGGAGTTTTATTTCCTTTCGATTGATTTCAACAAGAAAAAGATCTGTCAAAAAACAGAACATAATGAGTTGTGGTTACAGCTGGGCAGAAAAAGGATCGGAGGTGTTTTGGTGTAAATCAAGCCAAAAGTTAATCAGAAATTAAAGATGATACATTTGTGTATTGTTATGCAGGTGCATTATTTTTATTTGGAAAGAAAAATATTGATAAGTTTTTTTTTCAATTTTGTTTCTTAAATCAAATTGTTTCTGCTTATTTTCTTTCAGACCACGCTTCTTTACAACTCCAGACCATCTTTGCAACCATGGAGAGCCTCATTAGCAAAGACCATCTTTCTCTTGATTCTTTTGCTGATGTTTGCTATTGGTGGAGTCACTGTGGCCATTTGCATAGTCCAGTAAGTTTATTTGTATCGCCTTGCCTCCCGTAGTTTATCATCCAATCATTGGTTAAGGGTATAGAGATTTCGTATCGCCTTGCCTACCGTAGTTTATCATCCAATCATCGGTTAAGGGTATAGAGATTTTGTACTCGCGAGAAAGAGCATTACATTCTGAACAATAGTATTCACATTACATCTCAAAAATGCATGTAGTTTTCCGAGCTATGGCTAATCAAAGTTTGAAGAATTTTGAATGCATGCAAAAGTTATGATGTGTGAAGGAGAGGACAGCTCAAAATCTTTAATGTGATTTACGTCGTAAATTTGTGACATCAAATCATCCCCTGCTAAATTCTGATTGAGGGTATGATGGAGTTTAAAAACCTCTTGGTCAGCTGAATTCAGGTGCTCCCATTAATGTAAGGTCGGTTAAAGGTAGAGAAATTCATGTTTTCTCTTTGTGTATGATTTATTATAAGAAGTCCTTGACTTAAAAAATGGTCAATTTTTAACAGAATTTGAAGTAGCTTTTTTTGCTATTTTTCATTGTTTATAGCATGTACTTTATGTCGTTTTCTCTCAAGTAAGCTCAAGTTTTTGCTATCTGTACATAGATATTTTCATGCTATTTTTCATTGTTTATAAATATGTTTTCTTTTAATTAAGCTTAAGATTTTGCTATCTGTACATAGATATTTGAATTGAGAAATGTGACTGGATTGTTTTGATCTCACGGATGTGTCACTCACCTGTTTTAGAGTGTAAAAAGTGTCACTCCATTATTTTACTCTTGAAGAAGTGCGAGGCAGATGTATTTTTTGTAAGTTTTAGAAGTGTTACTTCCTTCATGCAAGCATTTGTAAATAAACAAAGAAGTTCAGAACTTAATCCTGTGCTCAACTGGTGATCAACTGAAGACGTGCTTTGACTCGGTGGTTAAGGAGTTATGCTCGTATTCAAGAGGTACTGAGTTTGATTCCCGTCGTGAGCGCTGCATTGTGTCCTGGAGTAAGACACTTTACTCTACTTGCTTCAGTCCACTCAGCTGTAAAATAAGTACCAGCACTGCTGGGGAGTTAATCTGCGATGGGCTAGCGTCCCGTTTAGGGGAAGTAATGTACTTTCATCTGCTTGCGCCATGGAAACCGGGGATAAGCACCGGCTTAATGAGCCTAATGGCTCTGATAGATTTACATGAAACTTCAACTGGTTATCAGTGAAGAGCAAACAGGGTAGGGGAAACATGTCTAAGTATTTCATGTGCTGCTATATTTCACCCTTATGGAAAAATGTTTCATATATTTTGTATACTTATTAAAGTAACCTTAAAAAAGTGACCCTCCGCCGCATGTTCGAAGATGCGACTAATTTTCCATCAATCACTTTCTCGGCAGCTTGCAAGAATATCATGTTATTATGACACAATAGCGATCAATATATTACTACATTGATCAATTTGTCTGAAACAGGTTACAACCTTCTGATGAGTGTGGACCATTCCGAGGCCTCCCATCTCCATTTGAAGTCGTGATTCAAGTAACTGAGATATGGCAAGACGGGCGAACCATAATTTCAACCATTGTTGAGATCATTTCCTCTCCAGGAGTCATAGTGTTTGTAATCGTTGCATTGCTGTAAGTCATCTATGTCCTTTTTGGGAGAGGAAGAGAGGGGAAATGTAATCCTAAAAGAAGCATCCAATAGTTGGATGCATGACAGGATGAATAGAAACAAGTTTACCAGCAAAATGTGCCATTTATATAATAAAAAAAGCCTCAAGGGTCTATAGAGCCGTTGTGTATCCCTGGTTTTCATGGTGCTACTGTACTTGACAAATGAAGACCTTGTACAGGAACTTGCCAGCCAACACGTATCTTGGGCTTGTTGTCTCGTCCTCAAGAGAGAGGGTGTTGAAACACCCACCAATACCATCTTCCTTACTGTTTGCCACACCAACATATTGTCTAATGTGCCGCTCACAACTCTTACCTCCACCACATCAACACCATCCAAAATGAAGCCCTCAGGTTTTGCCTGGGTGCCTACAAGACCTTCCCCATCACCAGCCCTCACGTTGAAGCCAACAAATCCCCCTTTCTGCTGAGGTGTAGAAAGCTTAGCCTTTCCTACGCATTTAGAGACCCTCACCAACATCCAAAACCCCGTCTACAACCTCATTAGGTATCCCAATTTCTCCACCCTATTGGATAGGACTAAAACCATATCCCCTCCCCTCAGCTTATACATCAAACCCGACCTCCACTGTCTGGTTATCAACCCCGCCACTCTTGGCCTTTTCTCTTAGCCCACTTTTCCTCCCTCGGACACCTCGCCCCCTTCCATCCACCTAGACCTCTCCACTCATCACAAAGCCCAAACCCACCCGACGTCTTCATCAACCTCCACAACCAAACTAAAGACCAACTCTCCAACTACACCTCTATCTATACTGATGGCTCCAAATAAGGTGACAAGACCGCTGCTGCTGCCGTCATCCAAGACGTCACCCTCAGTAGCAGGCTTCCCAACTATTCGTCCATCTTCTCGGCTAAGGCCAAGGCCATCCTACTCGCCCTCAACTATATTGAGTACTCCCTGCTCAGACACTTTGCCATCTTCTCACACTCCAATTCTGTCCTTACTTTCTTACTCAACCTCAAGTGGGATAATCCCACATCCCACCTACTCCACAAACTCTTTTCACCCCCTCTCCTTTCTTTGCAGGAAAAGTATCATTTTCTTCTGAATACCCAGGCATGTTTGCATCCCCGGCAATGACAGAGCTGATTCAGCTGCTAAGCTTGCTCTTAACCTACCCCCTTCCCCAAACCCATTCTGACAACAAAGAGCTTATCGCTTCCCTTGTTCATGACCGCTGGCAAACCTCATTGGACTCCCAAATTGAAAACTCTCCTGAATAGACAACATCCACATTACCCGCCTTAAGATAGGCCACACCCACTCCCACCTCCTTACCGGCTCCCCACCCCCCTCTGCAGTAATTGCCATTGCCCCCTCACCATCCACCATGTCCTTCTTGCCTGTTCCCTGTACAACCTCCCCAGTGCTTCTTTCACCCCTCACAACTCCATAGCCATGCTTTTCCAGAGTAACTCCTCAGATAAAATTATCTCCTTCCTTCACCATACCTCCCTCTACAACCATATGTAGTCGTCCTCCCCCATCCTTCTACCTACTTTCACCTTTTCTCTTTTTTACACCCCTGCACTTCCTCTTTTGGTCTTAGCTTCCTTGCTATTAGCCCCCATCCCTGGGTTTGCATTAGCAGCGTGATTGCGAGAATCACGCAATCATTTCTCACAATTCTGCACAAAAGAAGCAATGCGGGATTGTCACGCACGGCTACCGAGAGCTGCTGGCTTAGACAAGTGTTGAAATCCGCGCTAAGCATTCAGTGATAACATTAGGCCTCAAGTTAACGATGTGAATTTTAGCGATTAGACATTCAATCTCTTTGTACTTAAGATACCTAAAATAAACCATAAGCTTCTTTGATTTGCACGCGTGTCGCACGATATTCTTTGCCAATTGTGATGTCATTTTCGTAACAAAAGTATCTCAAGTCTTCAACCGCATTGGATCAAAAGTTTTTTTTAAGTAGTCAAAAATCTTCCAGGTTTAGCCTCATCCGGAAACTTCATTTCAATTCTGGAATGTTAAGAGCGAAATGTGAGGGGGCTATCATGAAACTATTTACAGTCAGTTTCTTTAACATGGTAGCTGCTGGTAATAAGAACTCGGCCATGTACTACGATGGCTGTGTGCAGTTGAAGATATGGGAATTTGCATAGACTGCCAGGGAGGGGGAAGGGTGGAGAAGCTGTGTTTATGGGGTAGTTGAATAAGTATTAGGTGTCGTGGCATATAAATACAGGTTTTTCTTTTTTTAAAGATGTTTTTTATTTATTGCACTAAAAAGCTTGGGTATGATAGCAAAGCATGATGCAATATCCCAATTTTTTGCGAAACTTGAGGTCAAAAGGTCATGTTTAAATGAACGAATATTCAGCCATTTAAACGTTGAGGCCGCGAAATGTAAATGCACAGCCCCAATATTTATGCAATTTACAGAAATAAATATAAAGAAGAGTTTACCTTTAAGTATACAAAAAAGTAAAAGGGTATTTTTATCGGTAAAATAATTTGTATAACTTGTGGTAATTCCCTACCCAAATTCTGAAATTCCCTACGAAAATTATGAAATTCCCTACCAAAATTCTGAAATCTTGTATCAAAAATTTTTTGAAGAGGGAATTTTCCTCCCAAAAATCAGAAGCTAGTGCAAACCCTGCCCCGTCCTTCCGTCAGACTTCTCCTATTATCTTTTTTTCCTTCCTCTGGAATGATCTAACCTCCCAGGCACAATTTGACCCTTGTGGTCGTGGAGCCATTAAGCCTTCATCAAACAAACATGGTGTATAAATTTGACTTTTTTTTTTAAAAAGCTTGAAATTCATAACAATGATGCGACTTTCAGTGTTTTTTTAATTTTTTAGTTTTTATTTTATCAACAGATTGGCGATCTATTATTTCAGGACGGTGACAAAAGGAAGAAAACAGATCATTAAGAGGCTCAAACAACAGATCAAAATAGTGAGTATACATCTATTCACTTGAAAAGAAGTGAGCTCTTACAATGAATGAAATACGAATGAATATTTATCAACTGATTTTATGAAAGGTGCCTATAATATAAAAGTCTTAATGTATAAAACGTCTTATGGCTTCACGCTTTATCCACTGTTCACCTTTATTAAGATCTGGTAAGTCATCTCCATGGACTTTTAGGAAATACTATACATTAATGTTGCTTAGGTTGAATTACCTGCAGCCCCAACAGAGACAACCTTTGATGCAGTACAAATCACCCGTGAGCATACTCAGGTCTTTGAAACGAGTAAAATCATAAATATTGATATTTGGAGTCGAAAGTTTTTGAAGATGCCATGATATATTCATGTTAAAAAATCGTAAGACCATCAGGTCTGCTAGTGGCACTGCCATATTGAGGTTCTCAGTTTCCAAATTGGATAGCTCTGTAAGTAAAACCAACTGGTTAGCTCAACTGGTTAGTTCAACTGGTTAGCTCAACTGGTTAGTTCAACTGGTTAGCTCAACTGGTAGAGCATCCGCTTTTCAGCCCGAAGGTTGGGGGTGTGATCCCCAATCGAGTCATACCAAAGACATTAAAAATGGGACCTGCTGTCATTTCCCCTGATGCTCAGCATATGGGATTGGAGCAAGGTATAGTGAGACTTGTGTGTCTTTGTGGCATGGCTGCCACCACAGAATGTGTGTATTGTAACATGCTTTGAGCATGCATATATATATATATATATATATATATATATATATATATATATATATATATATATATATATATATATATATATATATATATATATATATATATTTATATATTTATATATATATATATATATATATATATATATATATATATATATAATATATATATATATATATATATACTTAATTTAAATATTTATTTATATATATATGTATATATTTGTATATATATATTTATATATATGTATATATATATATATATATATATATATATATATATATATATATATATATATATATATATATATATATATGTATATATATATATATTATATATATATATATATATATATATATATATATATATATATATATATATATATGTATATATATGTACTTGTGTGGAAAAGTGCATTATAAGAACTGATTATTATTATTACTAAGTGACATTCAGATTTAAATATTCTCTTTGTATCAATATTTTTATGTTTGCTTCAGTGTACATATGCATTGAAATAAATGTTTATCTCACCTCACTTTTTTAAGCCATTAACAAAAAAAAAAAAAGGTAAATGTCAAATTGTACTTATCCTCTTTGTACTTATCTTCTTTGTACTTATCCTCTTTGTACTTATCTTCTTTGTACTTATCCTCTTTGTACTTATCCTCTTTGTACTTATCCTCTTTGTACTTATCCTCTTTGTACTTATCTTCTTTGTACTTATCCTCTGTGTACTTATCCTCTTTGTACTGATCCTCTTTGTACTGATCCTCTTAGTACTGATCCTCTTTGTACTGATCCTCTTTGTACTGATCCTCTTTGTACTTATTCTCTTTGTATGTATCCTCTTTGTACTTATCCTCTTTGTACTTATCCTCTTTGTACTAATCCTCTTTGTACTTATCCTCTTTGTACTTATCCTCTTTGTACTAATCCTCTTTGTACTTATCCTCGTTGTACTTATCCTCTTTGTACTTATCCTCTTTGTATTTATCCTCTTTGTACTTATCCTCTTTGTACTTATCCTCTTTGTACTTATCCTTTTTTGTACTTATTCTCTGTGTACTTATCCTCTTTGTACTTATCCTCTTTGTACTTATCCTCTTTGTACTTATCCTCTTTGTACTTATCCTCTTTGTACAGGAGGGAAAAGATAAACACTTCTTGTTGAAGCTGCTTCAAACGGCGGCCAAAAATCGCAAGACTATCAAAATGAAACATAGACAAAATCAACAGTCGGACGCCTCACGACAAAAGCAGAACAGATACGTGCAATCGAAGGACAGGAAACAGAAGGCGTACCAGAATGTGGACCTAGGAGAAGGGACACCAGGTACCAGTTCAGAGTTACGCGTGGGTCAGGAAGTGTTGCTACACCCTTGAAATAAATAGTCAATTCTTTGCTCCAGATGTGGAAAGTGAGGTTGTATGGATGCATGAAGGTGTATTAGTTATATTGGAAAACTGAAAATATCCAAATTATTTCACAACAAATAAGTTAAAAATTGTCTGCTTTGTTGGATTTATTGGCCTAAGGATGCAAACCTGTGATGTCTTAGAATGACACCTTTTAACCCTATTTGGGCTCTTGTGAAGGTTTGTAATACATCACAACTCTATTTTCCAGAGTGTGAAGGCCTGTTTCAGCTGACTAAAAAACTAATTAGTCATTTAATGCGTCCCTTTATCTGAAATGACTAAAAATGACTTGAAAGTCTAATGATTATTAGAAATGACTAAATAACTTATAGCGAACCAATGATGATTAAAATTGACTGAAGATAATACATTTTAATGACAAGAGGTCAAAATATGACTGTACTACTGATTTGAAACTCATCATTGCATGATGTTAAGTGTGCAATGAACTTGATTGTCTTTACATTTTAAATGGAACTTCAGTAGTTTCTTCTAATGTGGCTGAACAGAGTTTAGAAATATTGTTTTGAAAACCAACGTATTCAAGTTTACTACAAATTAAGCGGTTTTGGTGTGGCAGATCTTTTTGTATGTCAGATTCATAGCTTGAATTTCTGCCCTTAAATGCAATATGAAAAGAATCGTACTATGCAAATCCCCTTATCTTAAAGTTTTTTTGTTTTTTTTCTTTAACCCGCTGATGTTGATCAGGTAATTTGAAATTAAAGTTACCGTATTCTACGTAATAAGTGCCTAAAGCATTGACGAAAATGAAATTGGACCACTTTTTAGGTGCAATGTCTTTTCCTAATAAGCTCCCATGCTCCGGAGTCAGTACAGTGTGAATTTGGCAAAACAAAGGGAAAGATAGCCCTATTCTAGCCCTATCTATGTAATTACCACAAATTTTGTCTTTGCGTATTATCAGAGATTCGGGATAGTGTACAAAAAAGGTATGGAACATAAATCATATAAACAGCATTCTTTACTTATTGATTTTGGGATATGTTATCAGTCGAAAAATGCGTAATATGTCTACGGTATTTGATATTGTATGATAGTACAATGGTGCGGTATTTGATATCTTGCATGATAGTACAATGGTGCGGTATTTGATATCTTGCATGATAGTACAATGGTGCGGTATTTGATATCTTGCATGATAGTACAATGGTGCAAATTTAGTTGGTTATAACTTATGTTAATTTTTTAAGAGTTTCAAGTTTGTCCTCAAGATATGCCTTAAAGGAACTCTGGGGGTGGAAAGTGATGACTTAACGGACCTCTGGGGTGTAAAGGGATTTTAAACATTTTGAAAATTTTAATTGGTAAAAATATACATAAAGATGCTCTAGAAATTGTTTCCTGTCTGTAGATCTTGAAATGATTCCCCTTTTCTGAGGGAGAGCAGCTGATGACTTAACGGAAGTTCGGGGTGGAAAGTGATGACTTAAAGAAACTCCTGGGTGGCAATGTGAGACTTATAAGAACTCAGGGCTGCTGGAAAGTGATGACTTAACGGAACTCCAGGGTGGAAAGTGATGACTTAAAGGAACTTCGGGGTGTAAAATGATTTTAAACAATTTTAATTTTTTAGCATCATAAAGATGCTCTAGAAAGTGTTACTTGTCTGTAGATCTTTAAATAATAAATGATTTCCCTCTTCTTAGGGAAAGCACCTGAATATGACTGAGTTAAGAATCTACACCATACCCGAGGGCGGCTGGGAGGGAAAATAAGTTGGTATTCAAACCACGCCCTCCCCTCAAAATCAATCCTAGATGGTTTGTACTTAAGGATAGTAAGTAACTCTTTTCACATCGATTATGGTAATTATAGGAGTATATGTTTTCTCAAATTCAGAATTATATTTTCCCTTATAACTTAAACCTTTCACTGATCAGTACCGTGGAATTAAAGCATTACAAAAAATGCTTAGCTACCATAGGTAAGCAATTCTGATTTTGAATACCTCCAGTACAAAACTAGCGGCAATTAGTGCAACCAGGGAGTAGAAAAGAAACCCCTGGTGCACCTAATGTAAAAGGTGTACGTTCATAGCATCTTCTATTGCGAATTTCAAATTGATGGTATTTATTTCTCAATATGATTACCTCGAGAGTAAAAATGCACGAGCACCAACTATTTTGTACAGCCTACACATACAGACATATATTCTCCAATATTCTTATCTTCTCAAATATTATACTTTAAGTAGGCCTAAACAGGAGGTGAAAAAAAACTTCTCCACTAAAAAGTAGGTATTTAGTGAATATCTTGATTACCCATCCACGCCGCCCCAGACCATACCCATATCATTTTGTAACGGCAAAATATTGTTATCAATTTGAATAAGAAATTCTAAAGAATTACACAAAGATCTTGGATGTCCCACATTCATACTGGGCAGTATTTTGGAGCCAAAGTAATTCTGCTGGTTGGAACACATGACTGAGATGTTGGGGGTTTCTGGTTTGAGTTTAAGAATTTGTGAATCCGTGAATTTGCCAAAGAAATGCAGAATAATGCACTGGCATGAAGTCCAGAGGATTAGCTTCTGCATCACTTGGCCTGAGAGGATATACTGGCTGGTGGTTGGTATCATCGCTCTCTATCGAGCAGATGAGAATGGTTTTTGCTGGTCCTATGGTAGGGTTTCTACCTCATCTCTGATCTTAGAGACGGGTCAAAATCCAATCTGGATATGACCTCAGTTTGGCGTGTTGACTTAATATCAGGATGCTGCCAAGTCCCACTCACATGAGGATCGTAACAAATGAGCAAGCATGAAGCCTTCAGACTTTAATATGCCACAACTTTTCAAAATTCAAAGATACTGAATAATTCAACGTTGGGATTTGCAGCGAGCACTTATATCAGATATGTAGGCTTTGTCTGCATGTAACGAACAATCAGATGGCGGTCACATAAAAAATACTCTTTTTTTTATATACAGTGAGTATATGAAATGTAATATCGTAGTTTAGCAAAATGTGATTTAAGTCTCTTAAGACATTTACAAGTGGTCTTTCTTTTGCAATGGCGGTTTTCTGTAAGTATTCTATAATATTAATTTCTTCGAAATCAAGTTTCTTTGTGTGCTTCAATACATTCCGCGATATGTCTTGAAATATGCAACTGCAAAAAGACGTCTGAATGCAAGTTGAAAATTATTTTGATTTGCTACCAAAGAAACATTCCACTGTAAATCATACTATACATGGTTTAGAAGGTAGCATACATGTAATTGTTAGTACATGTTGTTGAGGGTTGTAGAATGCATTTTTAGTAGCATCCGTCATTCTGTAGAATGATATTATTATTATATTTCCTTTCAAAAAGTGGATTATAGAAATCCACTTTGAAAATAGAAGTTGTTTAAAATCTGTTTCAACTCAGGAAATGATGTTACATTTACTTTTGGATTTTAGAAACTTAACTGGAGGGTGACGATGAATTAGGAATTTTTTAATCTTAACGTCAGAGTTATATACCACTCTGCTTTTTTGGGTGAAACAACCTCGACCCCAAAGTGGCACCATATCAATTCTATAGAGTGATATTATACTAAGTTTAACATACAGTAATGCATTCTCTCCCCAAGTTTGGTATTAATTCAACGTTAGTGTATTGTACCTTCTCAGCTGTAAAATTTCACTACTATCTCAGCTTCTTATAACCCTCCCCCTCCCCCATTTATACACCCCCTTTACCCTTCCCTTATCTTTCACCCTTCCCCCGTCTTTCACCCTACCCCCGTCTTTCACCCTTTCCTTATCTTTCACCCTTCCCCCGTCTTTCACCCTTCCCCCGTCTTTCAACCTTCCCCGTGCTCACCCTTCCCCATCTTTCACCCGTCCCCATTGTTCACCCGTCCCCATCTTTCACCCTTCCCCATCTTTCACCCTTCCCCATCTTTCACCCTTCCCCATCTTTCACCCTTTCCCCATGTTTCACCCTATCCCCATGTTTCACCCTTCCCCATCTTTTACCCTTTGCCCATCTTTCACCCTTCCCCATCTTTCACCCTTTCCCCATGTTTCACCCTATCCCCATGTTTCACCTTCCCCATCTTTCACCCTTCCCCCATCTTTCACCCTTCCCCATCTTTCCCCATCTTTCCCCCCCATCTTTCACCCTTCCCCCATTCCCCATATTTCACCCTTCCCCATCTTTTACCCTTTCTCCATCTCTCACCCTTCCCCATCTTTCACCCTTCCCCATCTTTCACCCTTCCCCATCTTTCACCCTTCCCCATCTTTCACCCTTCCCTATCTTTCACCCTTCCCCTTAAAAATATAGTCTTGAAGGTTGAACAGACAAACAAATTAACTTGTTCCTTATTTCAATCAATCACAATTTCCTTTAAAATTATAATTTATGCATTGTAAACTGACAGTTACGTTACTGGAAAGCAATTTGATTTTCAGATTAGAATGCTGACATATATATTATCATATAATAATCATACTTATTAGAAATGTTTGCTGACTATATTCTTTGTAAATTAATTTCATGAAAGTTTTCTTGTGGTGCTATGGGTTCAGATTGAAAATTTTAATCACAAAATATTAGGAATTATTATTATTTCCAAGATACCTCCATCCAAATTTTCCTTTACAGATTGTTACAGATGTGCTTAACCAGAGAAGTAATATATATATACACAGTTTAATTATTATAAGAATTATTTTTACATAAAGTGTAAATAACACTATTATTCTTCGAATTGTGTGTCTAGTTGGTAGAGATAGTATGATGTATTCGATATGTGAATGTTACTAATGTGAAGAATTCATTGTTTAGTCATATTTTTCTTCATATTGAAATATTTTCTCATTCTGAATGTATATTTTGTATAATCCCTAAAGTGGTTACTTATGTATTATTTTAGCTTGATGATCAGAATTTGTAAATGCAAGTTTACCAATATTACCTACACTTGTTTGTTATGTATTTATGCTGGTAATACACCTTTTTCACACAAGAAGTTTGTCTAGCTTTTCAGTTTTGGGGTTTAAGCCCCTGAAAAACAACTTATTTAGAAGGTTTTTTGTTTTATGTTGTAGATTTTGCTCCAAAATTTTCTAGCCCTAAATTGTAAAATTTGTTCAAAACATTGAGGATTTTTGGCGCAAACTGGAAGAGTTTTTGTCCCAAATTAATAATAAATCAGTCGATACAAATCAAAAATGGCAACATCTGTATTGTATTATTCAAAAAATCATAAAAACACCCCAAGATACAAAAATCACCATACAAAATATATAAATATGGAACTCCCAAGTTTTGCCTATCTACATGGGTGCACTGTGTGGTACAGCTTCCCCTCACCCACTCCTCTCGCAACAATATTATTGCCCTCTTACTGATTATAATTCTGGGGAGTTGCTCAAATTTGTCAAAAAACTGTCGTCCTGGTAAAAAGCAATAAAATCAAAAACAGGTTTTTGTGCAGGAAAAGTTATGTCCTTAATAGTGATGTGTACATGTACTTAATCATCTCCCTGAAAGAATGAGCATAATAAACATGGTTCAACTGACAAGGGCTTCTTTGGTTTTGATGGATTAGAGCAGGTGCCCGGCAAGGCCCCCATGTTGTGGGTTTTCTGAATCTCTTAGATATGGTGAATTTGATAGAATACCCACACTTTATCACCCCCCCCCCCTCCCCCCCCCCCCCCTCCCCAAAAGAATGAGCATAGTAAAATAGTTCCGGTTTCAATGGCTTTTTTGGTTTTGATGGATTAGTGCAGGTGCCCGGCAAGGCCCCCATGTTGTAGGTTTTCTGAATCTCTCAGATATGGTAAATTTTATAGAATACCCACACTTAATCATGCCCCCTCCTTCCCAAAGAATGAGCCTAGTAAAAATGGTTTTGGTTTGAATGGCTTCTTTGGTTTTGATGAATTAGTGCAGCTGCCCGGCAAGGCCCCCATGTTGTGGGTTTTCTAAATCTCTCAGATATGGTGAATTTGATAAAAAAAAACCACACTTAATCATCCCCCTCCCCGAAAGAATGAGCATAGTAAAATGGTTTTGGTTTTAATGGCTTCTTTGGTTTTGGTGGATTAGTATGGGGCACAGCATGCCCCCCCCCCTCACACCTTGAGGGGTTTTCAGTTGGAAAATTAATATTGAAGAGAAGTGCTGGAGATGAGTTCTCCCTGCGCTGCCTCCATTGCATTAATGGATTAAGATGTCACTTCAACAATTCATTGCCTGTGATGTCCTTCATCTTTTATGTTGAACATTAAAGTCGTCCATTAAGAAAAAAAAAAACATGGAAATGAAACAGTGCTAAAATGTGTATTGTAAAGAAATGTTATGATAATTCCCAACATGTCAATATATCTATATATTTCAAATAATCGGAATGTTCATATGTCATTTACATTGAGCATTCATATATATTAAAATACTCCAAAAATTTCATCAAAGTTCCTTTCATCTTGTCTTGAATAAATTTGGAGCTTTGGTCATACACTCTTAAAGTTCCCTCTCCCCCTTTTTCCAGTCTCTTGAAACCCCCATTCCCTTAATTTTTGTTCACAAATTTGTGTTAATGACAGGCAAGAGATAACTTGAAAACTGCCACAAAGGAGGGTAAATGTTATATGTAAGTAATGTAAACCTTCCGCAGGTACCCCCTCCCCTCTCTTTTCCCTTGCTATGTACAAAGTCCCTGTGGAGCTCTTTCTCTCAGTGAAAGGCTTCCTCTTTGTTAAGAATTGTTCCCTCAAAAATTAATTACAAGAAGTAAAAATGGAAGTTGTTGAAACCTTATCCTTCCCCCTCCTGACTTGGTGAGGACAGATAGTTTTATGGCTGTCCTGAAAGTATTTTAGTTGCATATACTGTACACTCTTAGAAAAAAGGGTTATAGCGACAAAAAAGTCCCAAATATAGGACCAGCTAGAACTTTTTTTCTTAAGTAACTCTGAAATAATCCTTGAAGAACCCCAGATGGTTCGAAATAAGGGACAAGCTAGAACTTTTTTTCTTAAGTAACTCTTTGAAATAATCCTCGAAGATTCCCAGATGGTTCAAAATAAGGAACAAGCTCGAACTTTTTTTCTTAACTTACTCTTTGAAATAATCCTCGAAGAATCCCAGATGGTTCAAAATAAGGAACAAGCTAGAAACTTTTTTCTTAAGTAACTCTTTGAAATAATCCTTGAAGAACCCCAGATGGTTCGAAATAAGGGACAAGCTAGAACCATTTTTTCTTAAGTAAGTATGAAATAATCCTTGGAGAACCCCAGCCCTCTTTTGCTTACCCCTTAACAGATATGAAGGAAATACATAATATATAGAATTTCATTGCATCTGAAAGCTTGAGAATAATCTATTTATAATATTTATCACCCTGTAAAGTTAGCTTTCTGGAAAATATTCATGAAATTATATCAAAATATTTGTAGAATTACCTTTGAAACTGGCAGCTCATTAGGAAAGTTAATTGCTCGATATTCAGAATTTGAAAATTTGCTGCTATGTTGAAAACACATTTCTTAAATATTTCATAAAGGAAATTAATCTACACAATTTCACAACTTATAATATCTTTTTATATATTGTCTAAAGTCTTAAAAAATATATTTTTCTTGTATATTGAAATAGTAAAATTAAAAGATGGCAAGATTAAAACAACAGGTTCTCTGGACGTCATTTTTTAAAGTCAAACAAAATATCACTTACATGAATTATGAGCAAGATCAACTGTAGGAACCTTTTTTTTCAGTTTTATTTGTTTCAGTTCATGGTTGCAGAACACTCTGTTTTTTTGTCAAAGCCATAAATAGAATTAACTGAAATATCACTTGAATCATAGAAAACAGAGATTAGTACATTTTTATTCACATCCATTCATTTATTATTAATTGTGGATTGAACTCTTCCAGTTTTAACCAAACATCTTCAAAAATCCCTCAATTTTGAAACAAAATTTACAATCAAAGAACAGAAATTTAATTTTAAACCAACTTCCCCCAAAACCTTGAATTTTGAGCCAAATCGGACCCGTAAACTGATCATGATAAGATGTGTTTTTAGAGTGCTTGATTGAGCCCCGAAATAAGTATTAAAGCCAGACCTGCTCCTGGTGTAGCAGAGACTTTTATATAGCGAATACTGCTGACAGGTTTCAGTATTGTCCATGCAGGATATCTGACCTAAATGTGATGACAGAATTCTGCTAAGAATTGGGAAAAATACATCCCAAAATTTCCCATTGGTACTGAAAGGAGACATAAAGTCTGACATAATCCTTATTTCATATGATAGAATTTAAAATAACACATTTGTCTTGACTGCATTTCACACCTCCCAAAGCAATCTAACATAATTTTTGTATTAAAAACTTGAATACCACTTCTATGGATGCCTCTATTTTGATTTTAGAACATGCAGCAAATGATGTCATCAGCCCAGCAGCATGGTAGAATGCTTTGTATTTCTTAATAATTTATCGCAAGTTTTCTGGCTGATTAAAAATTGGTTTCCTTTTGTAAGGCTCAAGGTTATTTTTGTGTATATTTTGTGAAACTTTTGTGTCTCATCATTTTGCAATAAAAACTTTTAATACAATTGATAAAGAAATACATTATGATTAGTTTCATCATGCCCTAGATTTCAATTCAGATTTTAACAAAATGGCAACCTCCATGTATCAACTTTAATCATAAATACGTTGAGATATGCATAAGATTTTGACTAGCTGGATTTTTCAGTAGTTAGTTTAGATTTGAATCCTCTATCATATGAAATATAGTATATCATACTTTATGTCTCCTTTAATGAACAAAATGATCTCCCATTTTGTGTACTGCACATCATAATTTGCACATTGTATGACATGTTGACTTTCTGAAGGTGTGTGTTCTATGAACCCATCAACTGCCATTGGCTTATATTGCTCATTCTTTTGCAGCACATTTCGTTAGAATGTACATCTTTTTATTGGTTCCGATGCTACATATGTATGGGTGTGTGTCTGTGTCTGACAGCACACAATATCTCACTGAAGAACTATACACTGGAATCATGTCATATGTGGTACACAGATAGCTCATGATGTGTATATGTGCCCTGTTGTTTTTTGGTAGTGATGTCATACATATTAATGAGTAGGCGGAGCTTAATGGTAAAATCTTGAAATGCTCCAATTTTGAAAATCACATGTCTGCTTTGTTTCATATTTGGCATAATTATGTTCTTAGCTAGTATGTACATGTTCATGGTATAAAAATATTGAAATTCTTCAATATGTATAGTGGGCGAGGCTGAATATGATTTTGCTGAAAAGAGCTGGTTAACACGTTATCTCAAGAATGATAAACTGCATTCATGTCATATTTAGTACACTGATAACTCATGGTCAATAGATGGGCCCTATTATTTTGGTGGTGATGTCTTGCATATCATTAAGTGGGTGGGCTTAATGTAAAAATCTTAAAATACTCATATTTTAACAACCACATGTCTGTTTTGTTTCATATTTGGATTATGTTAGCTGGTGTGTACATGGTCATGATATAAAAATTGTTGCATTTCATTAACATGCATAGTGGGCGGGGCTTAATATGATTTTGCAGAAAAGAGCTTGTAAACACGATATCTAAAGAACGATAAACTAGATTCATGTGGTACACAGTATTCATGGTATAAAATTGTTGAATATCATTAATATACATAGTGGGAGGGGCTAAATATGGTTTTGCTTCTAAACAGTAACTCAAGGACAATACATTGTGGATACAGGTCATCTGTGGTACATAGATAATCCATTGTCTGTTTGTGTGCCCTATTGTTTTTGGTGGTGATGTCATCCATATTGCTAAGTGAGGGGGGGGGTCTTAAAATATAAATAAAAAGATCTTGAAAAAGTGATAAATTTATAGCAACCATATGTCTGTTTGCATCATAACTGCATGTTATTTGTCAGTTACTGTGTACATGCCTATGTAGTCAACAGGTTATATCACCACTTATATGTGTGATGTGTGTCTTAATGTGAAAATGCTCCAAAAAACTTGTAAACACATCACATACATACATACATGTCATATGTGCTACACAGATAAGTCACGATCCGTATATGTGAAGTATTGGTTTGGTAGTGATGTCATGTAGGTGGGGCATTATGTAAAATTCTTAAAACAGTGATGGGCAACTGTATGCATGTGTTGCATCATACTGTACAAGCGTTGTGAACAGGCTCTATTTTATTGATATGCATGGCGGGCATGGCTTATGAATATATGCCATTTAGCATATTTCATGACATGCAATGCCAGTTAGTACAAAACTTAAAAATCAACCAACAATGAAAGCATGCATCAGAACCACTAAACATTTAGATTTTCTGGTTATTCATTTAGAAACAAGTGCATATGATGAATGGGGAGGAAAGGAAAAGGAAGGGGGGGGGGGGCTCAGAATGAACCCCAAAATTATGTAAAATGTTTTCTGAAAGAAGCTCAAATAAATTCATCATAATTTGCCTGTTGGTTACCAGTTTTGTACCAAAAGTGAAATGAAATTCAATATACTAAATAAGAACTTGGGTCTAGCATCCAATCCCCCTCTCAAGTAAAAAGGTGAACACTTACACCTGTACCTTAATGCTTGTTCTCATGCTGCCACAAGACATGTAAAAAGCAGAAGATTTGAGCAGTAGTGACGTGCCTCTCTATTGCAATTTCTGTTGAGCTTTAAAAAAAAGTTCAAGCTTGTTAGATTTGCTGACCATGAATGTTAACCTTCCACGCATCTTTTATTGCTTTTGTTTCCACTTTCTCCACCGACTATGAGCTCAGTGTATACCTGACTAGAATATAAAGCCACCGTCATTGACTGCCCCTGCCCTGGGGCTGACTGGGCTTGCTGGACTGATGGCCGGTGTCAAGGGAGATAATGGAATACTGACGCGACGACCTGCATTCATATTGTCCACTCGTTGTAAGAGGTCTTCGTATCCCTTACTTAGCTGTTAATGAAGAAATAAAAAAAATATTTTTATGCTGTTATGCAAAATGGGGAGATTCTTAGTAAATAATTTGTCAGCAGGATTAATGACACAGGTTTGACATTGGCCAGAACCAATTGTCCATCAGGAGATGAGGCAATGGCCTATTTGAAAATGATTGGGGAGCAATGACCCCACTCTGGTGTCAGAGACCCTGAATATTTGGTACCTTATGAGTCTGTGCTGCAATGATATGAGTCCTAAGGTGAAGCTAGGACCTCATACCACCCAGACCCTCCCCCTTTGACTCACACACTTTGCAATACAAGACCCTCTTTCTCCAGTGCACAATTGCTGTGACATGTTTGTTTGTTTGATGAGGGATTAACGGCACCACGACAACGAGGGTCCAATTTTGCCTGGGAGGTTAGATCATTCTAGAGGTAGGAAGGAAAGAAAACGGGGAGAATGAGAGAAATACAAGAACTAAAAGTCAGAAAGCTGGGATTGAGAGAGGAGGTGCATGGGTGTGAAAAAACAAAATAGAGAGAGGGGTTGGAGAGAAGGACTAAATATGGTTGTAGAGGGAAGCATGATAAAGGAAGGAGATAATTTTATCTGCAGGGTTTTTCTGGAAGAAATCAGCAATTGTGACATTGTCCATTGCAAAGTTTTTTCATGTTGTCAACTTTTGTCTTGTAATTGCCAATTGCTAACCTTTGTGACATTGTCAGCTTTGTCTTGTAATTGCTACATTGTCCATTGCTAATTGTTGTCACATTGTCAACTTTATCCGTAATTGTCAATTTTGTCACATTGTGCATTTTGTCACTAATTGCCAGTGGCTAACTTTTGTCACATTTGCAGTTTCTAATTCTTGTAACATTGTCAATTGCTAACTTTGTTGCATTCCATTTTGTCTGGTGATTACCACTTGCTACCTTGGTCACATCTCCACTCACCGACATTGGCACACAATAACGTCTTATCCAGTCAGTGGCGTAGCTAAAGTGG
The DNA here is from genome assembly GCA_020152595.1 of Chiridota heheva. Lineage (NCBI taxonomy): Eukaryota > Metazoa > Echinodermata > Holothuroidea > Apodida > Chiridotidae > Chiridota > Chiridota heheva. Next base: position 876,617 of record JAIGNY010001930.1, on the reverse strand, counting down.
TTGGGGAGGGGACAATTCTCCCCTGGGGGTAGCTTGGATTCAGAATATTTTGTATGGTTTTTCCCCCCCCTGGAAAAAAGTCTAGCTACACCATTGCACTAAGTAGCCAATCTTTGATGCCAGTGCCTAATCATACAGTGCTTCAATTAGGATTTTTTTCCTTCCAACAACTTTTTCATGATGAATAATAAGAAATACCACATTCTGAATAAAGTCATCCCACCTTCTTTTATATTTACATTTAGCTATATAATTACCATTGACAGCAACCATTTATACCTGTATCCTCACATGGAAGGTGTATTTTAAGTTGGGAGAAATATTTCCACCAATGGCTTCAGCAAATGCTACAGTACACCCTCTTAATGGGTTTCTACAAGTCATAACTGATGAAAGGAGATGAACCCTGGTGGACACAACCTGTAGCCACATCTCCCTTGCAAATTTCTCCCCCCCTCCCCCTGCCTTATACTGAATTAAATGAGTAATATAAAACAATGGTATATGGAAAATCTGTCTAACTGCCCTCATTGCAAAGAACTGGCTACAATTGAGGTGTATTATGACCAAATAAGAGCACTGACATGTGATGTCAGTATTCATCCACAGGATTGTATCGCATCATCTTTAATTGAGTGGGTGTAATAACTGATGAAGCCTGGTGTACACAACCCTGATAAGAGCTCCGATAAGAGCACAGATGTGATGTCATTATTCATCCCCTTCTCCGAAAACGGGTGATGGTGCTCTCTGATATGAGGTTTGATTGGCAACAAAGAGAGGTAAGGTTCATTTTTACACTAGAAGTAGCCTCCCTAAGTGAATTCCTTCCTCTTGAATCCTGTACTAATTAATACCACCTTACTCTCAATGACATCTCTTTTATATTCCTACCAGAGTGCACAGGAGGCCCATGTGACACAAGACTGTGGCCCCTGTGACACAAGGCTTTTGCCAAGCCAAAAAGTGTTTTTTTTTCAAATGGTCAAATTGAAGAAAATTTTGGGGAAATATTGGAAATTTTGGAAAAATTTGTCAGCATTTCCCAAAAGTTGGAGAAATTTCTAGAAAGTCGAAGAAATTTCCCGAAAATGACAAAAACTTTCCGAAAATTAAAACAAACTTTCCCAATCATTGAAGAAATCACAAAAATCCAGGGAAAATCAATTTAAAGGAATCTTAATATACCAGTGCAATCTTTCTGTGTGTAACCAGGAAAGGTTTGGGGTTCTTCCCCCTGAGAGGTGACCCTTCTCAGTGCGTCCTGGCATGAATCGTTTAGAAGGCAAATATATTTGTCAAGTTAATTAGACGAAGTCGACAGAACATATATGGGGCATTTGTTTATTAATTTAACTCGTTCACTGTGTGATGTACTTTGGTTGACGGTGTAAATGGGGACCCACATAAAGTTCAGGGGCGAAGACCCAAAAGCCCATTGTTTTTCATAATTTTAGAACAGAAAATTACCTAAAATCATGTCAAATACACACTAAAATCAGTTTGGTAAAATACACATTTAGGGAGAAATGTTCAGATGACTACAAGTTGTATTAGGTTAAGGTCCATGGATGCTTTTCATGTTTTTGATATCAGGATAATGACTAGGAATGAAATGAGGAAGAAGATATACAAGTGTTATTTTTTCCAGCTCATACAATGATAGAGCGCACATGACGTGTACCCCCGCTTTCCGTTTAGTATGCACTGCAACCGCCGATTTTGGCTAAAATCGACGGTTGCACATCACACGCCTCGCCAGAGCAAGGCAAGGGCAACCTAATATGATATCATTATTTGCTTGTTCTAGCACAGCTACGATCTAATTACATTGCCAACACGCGCGAGTGTAATATGATGCCTCTATCTGATGCACGTTGGGCATATTATTAATGCCCTTAAGATAGCATACTGAAAGGAAAGAGTTTGCACACTTAATGCATGTGTTTCCCATAAATGTATGTCTCCTTTCTCCTAAGCTTTTCAATGTGTTCACTTCTACCAGCTGTATTCAATAAAATGGTTTACCTTTCATGGCAGGGACAGACATTAAATATTGCTGACTAGCTATTGCCATGCGTCGGCTACTGTCAGAGTGTGAAATCCAGCGACTCACTCAAATGCCCATGGTGGGGATCAGGGGCAAATCCACGGAAAATATTGTCTTTTCTGTCTTTTGGGACTACAAAAATGGAATATTACGTGCTTAACAGTAGGAAGATTTTTTTAATGAGAAATTAGCACATGAAGTTCTAAGGAGAAATTATGGGATTTCTTTATTGTTGTTTATTACAATGCATAATCAAAGTTATTGATCAACACTAAAAAAAATCCCTAAAAAAATGTCCACAGGATGATTCTGGGGCCCCTTTTAGCACTCGGTTCCCCCACCCCCCCTGCCACCACACCATTGCCTCTCAAATACTTAACTCCCCCCAAATGAATGTCTACCACAAAGCATCAGTCCTAAACCCTCCAGTCAATCTGTCATGAGTAATATTTCTTCAACCGACCTACCCCATGTCCCACAGACCAACTAAATGTCCCACCGACCAGCCCCATCCCCCCACCCACTAATCCCATCGACTAACACCATCATCCATCCGACCAACCCTATGTCACTCTGACCAACCCTTCCCAACTCCCTCCCCGTCTTAACATCAACCCAGAGGCCAGTTTCCCTGTTGCATCATCTACTGCAGTATCCCAACATGTACACATATCTATATCAAACATTAAAAACAAAAATACAAACAAGTAAAATGTTTCTCAGACAACTTTTTTTGTTGTAGTAAAATACAACAAAGATATCATGTCACAGCCTGTGAATTCTCTCTGTACAATAACTATACACCAAATATAACTCATTAACTTTGAATAGTAGCGTAGGCACTCATACTTTCCCAGCCTATACTCATCTCATAGTAAGATTTATCATGGATAAATTATACAAAACAATAAATAATTTTCATACAAATAAGCTTTTCTGTGATATGATAATGAATTCTGTGTTACATATACATGGATTTATACAATACTGTAACAGCTTCATTAATATCAAGAAATCATTTGAAATTGATCCAAACCACTTATTCTCACAGCTAATGCTTAATAGCTGTAAATGGCAGCCATCCCTTTGCACAAAACGAATTTTGAATCATAAGCAGTTGAACACATTAAGGCATAACACTGAGTGACAAAGCACATTCTTTCTAATACAATGAGTCACAGGTTTTTGGTTCTTACGACAGTTTTTACCCCGTATAAATTATTCACACCTACCTTATTGATAGGTTTACTAATCAAATGAGATATCCTACTTGCAAGTTTCCTTAAAGAATTTCTTAAGACGATTTCACGATGGGATGTTGACTCATGAAATTATATCAATTTTCTTAAAGAGGCAGCTTATTCTTTGCTCACTTTATGAAAGTGCATGAACAAGGGTAAATATTCTTAAAAGACATATGCAGGTGTTCAGGCAACATTAGCTGCACTGTTTTATTACAAACCATGGAAACAGCAAACATTCATTAGTCAGATGAAGAGTTGAGTAAACATTTTGATATAGGTTATATAAAGTATAGATTACATAAAGTATAGATTATATAAAGTATAGATTATATAAAATATACATTACATAAAGTATACACTATATAAAGTATAGATTATATAAAATATACATTACATAAAGTATACACTATATAAAGTATAGATTATATAAAGTATAGATTATATAAAGTATACATTATATAAAGTATAGATTATATAAAATATACATTACATAAAGTATACACTATATAAAGTATAGATTATATAAAATATACATTACATAAAGTATACACTATATAAAGTATAGATTACATAAAGTATAGATTATATAAAGTATAGATTATATAAAGTATACATTATATAAAGTATAGATTATATAAAATATACATTACATAAAGTATACACTATATAAAGTATAGATTATATAAAATATACATTACATAAAGTATACACTATATAAAGTATAGATTATATAAAGTATAGATTACATAAAGTATACATTATATAAAGTATACATTATATAAAGTATACATTATATAAAGTATACACTATATAAAGTATAGATTATATAAAGTATAGATTACATAAAGTATAGATTATATAAAGTATACATTATATAAAGTATACATTATATAAAGTATACACTATAAAAAGTATACATTATATAAAGTATACACTATATAAAGTATACACTATAAAAAGTATAGATTATATAAAGTATAGATTATATAAAGTATAGATTATATAAAGTATACATTATACAAAGTATACATTATATAAAGTATACACTATATAAAGTATACATTATATAAAGTATACACTATATAAAGTATACACTATAAAAGTATAGATTATATTAAGTATACACTATATAAAGTATATAAAGTATACACTATATAAAGTATACACTATATAAAGTATAGATTACATAAAGTATACATTATATAAAGTATACATTATATAAAGTATACATTATATAAAGTATACATTATATAAAGTATACATTATATAAAGTATAGATTATATAAAATATACATTATATAAAGTATACATTATATAAAGAATATATTATATAAAGTTCTATCGGCATGTAGCAATTTCTATATTGGTTGGAAGAGTATTAATACCAGAGCGGATCAGTTTTTGCATTTTGTAAAAACACTCAAGCAGATCACTTTTTGCATTTTGAAAAAAAGCACTAACATAGTTTTTGACTTTTAGTTTTAGCTTCTGATCAAAACTAGATCTATTTTCATTTCATGCAAAATTTGTGATGTATGCCTTGGTTAAACAGCTCAAAATCTCCTTGTAATTCTTTCAATTTTTCCATGAATTGTAGTCACTGAATGATGGAAAAGTTCAAAAGTCTATTCCTGCTAGAATTTGATGGGATGTGGCAAAGACTCCAAACCATGTGGTCAGAATTTGCCGCACTCCTTCAAAGAATTATGACTGACATTTATAAAACAAAAGACTTTACAAAAGAAATCACCATGGTTACCATGTAATACATCACAAAATTTGCATGAAATATGCAAATTGATGCCAGAGAGTAAAAAATGCTGTAAAATCATCGTTGGACCGATTTTGATCATTTTTTTACCACTACGATGGTTTATAATAGATTTGCAAAGCAATAAAGCCAGTGTTGCCTGCACACGCACCTTTAACAGCATTTCTACAGGTACAGTAGTTCTTGCAGGAAAAGAATATCCAAGACCAAGCAACTCCAAGAGTCAATTATCTTATTTGATGCAAATAATTAATATGCACATGGCCATTTAGCTGCAACTTTAGTTAGCCATTTTTCTTCATCTTAAGCCTCTAAATGTTTTTTTATTGTTCTGATGAAGCAGGTGGTGTGCAAGCTTGGTGGTGTGCAAGCTTGATGGTATGCAGAAGCTTGATGGTTGATGAAAAGCTTGACACAAAATGGTTTACTATTTAAATCAAGCATATTGTGGGCAAAATGATGACAAGTAAAAAGCACATGGCTGCTCCCATGATCACGTTGGATTATGTTGAGATGAGTCAGACGATTCAAACGAATGAGGCAGTTTAACTGTTCTAGCATGGATGTTGTCCCAACCCTGAGTTAGCTGGATTGGAGACAAAGAGGAGATGAGTTAATGTTTGGATCCGGTTAAAGGAATGTTTGATTGGAAAGGTGTTTGCTAAAAATGACTGTTGAATTTATGCTTCATGAAGTGACATTTTCAAAATCTGCAATTTTAAGGGATTAGTTCATGAGTCAATTAAGTCCCATCTTATATGAAAGAGGACTTCAAAAAACAAATAGTGAAGAAAGCATTCAAAAATCTTATTTCGTTAAGGAGATATCTAAGTTTAAAGTTTGGTTTCATTTATGTAGAAACAACTGAAATCAGACGAGTTGTGATTCGTCAAAGTCTCAGATTCGTCAAAGTCTTTATGTATTCTATTATATTTTGTCCTGTGATTTTGTGGCTTAAAAACCATGGGGTATGTCAAAAAAGTAGTAAAACTGAATCTAGGAAGTGTATTTATAATATACCACCTGAACAAAGTTTGAGGAAAAATAATTTAAATAATACAATTTTTGTAATAATTTTTCTTTAAAATACATTAACAATTGTTAAGAATGCGAGGATGAATACGCAAACTTACTACACCAGTCATTTCTACACAGATGATACAGAGCTTTAAACTTGAATGTCTTCTGAAGGGAATAAGATTTTTGAATGCTTTCTTCACCATTTTGTTTCTTTTGAAGTCCTCTTTCATATAAGATGGACATTGCCTGACCACTAAACTAATCCTTTAAGGATAAATTTAAATTCTACTATAAAGAGTGATGTCACACTTCCTTTGCAACAATTGTTAATGTACTACAAAAAAATGTATTTATTAACTGCAAGCACTTTTTTTCAGATAATAAATCACAGTTACATCACATAAGTTTTACTACACTGCTCAACATATGGAACTAATACTTGCCCCAAGGAAACCAATAGTGAAAGAGTCTTTAAGTTCAAGTCGTACCAGAATGTAATTGATTTGGGATTTTGATTTGGACTATCTAATATCTTCTGGACGAGGCTAATTTCAATAAGGGTTCACCAGCAGTTTTGGCCCCTTTCAAGGTAGAAATGAAAAATTGACAGTTTTATCTAATTTTCTGCAGTTATTTATACTAAAATAACAAAAACTGAAGATTAAACAAGTTAATACTTCTTCTGATCTTATCCATGAACAGCAATTTAAAACCTATTTCTGATTATTTGGCAATTTTTTTTTTTTTGTAATACACATAAACTTATAACTATTTCTCAAAACTAGGGTTCATTAAGCCTTTTATTCAAAATATATTCTGTAGCCATGTTCTGAAAGAGAGAAAGCTAATAAGTATTCCATATCTTGGAAGCAAAGTGATAGAAAACATGAAAATAATTTTGATAGGCACAGAAAAGTTTTTGTTCCAATAAAAAGATGAATTTTAACCAGAGGTTCACTTCATGACAACTGTGATATGTAGGTGAAAATGAGGTAACACATTTTCAAAAAAAAATCTTCATGAACATGGTCATTTTCAAATATTTAATAGCTAAAATTACAAGATAATTGATCTAATTATACTAAAAAGTTTGTTAAGCTAACAAACAAAAACAAATTGTTAAAATTGATAATTTATTTTTCAAGAAAACCAAAGATTTGTTTACATTAAATGCCAAAAATAATATTAAGCTTACTAATTAAATTCAACATTTTATGACACCACAAACTAGCTAAAAATAATTATAATTATACAAACATGGGCAAAATATAAGCATTTCAAGATTTGTTTACATTAAATGCCACCATGGGCTATCTGTGACACCACCACCAAAAACAAAAGGGCACATGACATGAATCAATATGACATGAATCATAATTCTTGAGATATTATGTTTACAAGCTCTTTCTAACAAAAAAATATGCATATTAATGAAATTCAATGTCTTTTTACCATGAACATGCACACAATAGTTATCTTCATAATTGTACCACATATGAAACCAAACAGACATGTAGTTCTGTTAAAATATAAATATTTCAGAATTTTTCCAATAAGTCCCACCTACTAATCAATATGCAAGATATCGCCACCAAAACAATAGGGCACATCTACAGACCGTGGGCTATCTGTGTACTACATATAACATGAAACAAGTGTATCGTTATTGAGACATCATATTTATAAGCTCTTTCAGCAAAATCATATTAAGCCCCGCCCACTATGCATATTAATGAAATTCAACATTGTTATACCATGAAGATGAACACACCAGCTAACAGCATAACCATACAACATATGAAACAAAACAGACTTGTGGTTGTCAAAATATTGAATATTTCAAGATTTTTACATTAAGCCCTGCATGACATCACCATCAAAAACAATAGGGTACATCTACGGACCATGGGTGATCTATGTACCACATATGACATGAATCTTGAGATATTGTGTTTACGAGCTGATACATACACACACATGCCATTATGACCACATAGGTTCCTGATGCTGATCGCATTGTAACTAAATATCTGAATTTTGGCCATACTCTAAATCAACAGTCCACTGGAGAAAAATATTCTCATCATTGCTGGAAAAAAATTCTCGTCATTTTCTAATTGAAATTTAAAAAAAATTAAATAAATTATGTAAAGATTTTAAACTTAAAACATCACAAATCTTTTAATATAAAGCAAAATCTTCAAACTTTGATGAGTCACAACTTGGAAAACAAATATGCTATTTTCAAAATGTACAGACAATCATAGGGGCTATTTTAAAATAAACAAGTAGAAATGAAAATGTTCCAGATGTCCACAAACCTCTAAATGAGCACAATGTTAGTGTGAGCAGAGTGAAGCAATAGCTCTACTAATGAAATATTAGGAATATGGAAAAAATAGGCATATGAAGGGGGATTGACTTTCCCCTGCTGAGTCCCCTCCCCCTGCCTCCCTTTCACCCTGAATGGTTTTGACCTTCCCGGTTACATGCTTTCTTCCTGGTTCAGAGGTAAATTGGGCAATCATTATAATATATTTGAAAGCAATTGGTAAAAATGAAGAAAAGTTTGGTAAAACTGATGTAAATTTTGCAACATTTTCTAAAACTGAAGGAAATTTCTGTAGATTTCCCCAAAATTGAAGTAGACTTCCGATTTAGAAACAAGTTTTGATGAAAATTTAATTTTCCAGTGCAATTTTTCCACTTGTAAACAGGATTTGTTATTTTATTTATTATGTCCACCCCCCCCCCACCACCCTGCAACAGGTGACCCTTCCTACTCACCTAATGATAATTGGTTTAATCTGTAATTTCTTTGAAATAACAGACATGTGAGTGATGATTTATAAAAGTAACTGAAATGGCTCAAAATAGCTAAGTATTGTCAATTATGCAGAAAATAGGTGAAATTAGCTTGGGAAATAGCTGCAATCAGCTAAATGGCCAAGTCTCGCATGCCTGAACATATTAACATAAAATATTTTAAGGTTCCTCAGAGCTACAATCACTCACCTCTTGACTACTCCTGAGCTCTGCTTGTGCAAAAGCTTGCATAATATCAGCAATCATTTGGATGTTGGCATAAACCAGCTGTGTTTCCATTTGGAGGCAGTGCAGTGAAAAGTAATTCCTGTTGTCTATTGTCATAATCTGGGATGCTTGCTGTAAAAGACACATTCATTCATTCATCAATTCATTTACACATTAAATTTCTTCCATGTTAATTTGTGTAAATTCCATTGTTTTTGTTGTTGTTGTAATTGTGAGCCAATATTAAATGATTAATTCAATGGTGGAGCAAGTTGATCTGATATCAAAGAGGAATAATATAAACATATTGGTGAAGAAATGACTTTAATATCTCTTTCTGTTAAGAAGATATTCAAGTTTAATGTTCTGTCTTATATGTGTATGACTAGTGTACCTCCTTTGTAGTATGACCACACCCTCACATTCTTAACAATTGTTAATGTATTTGAAAAAAAAATAATGCATTTGAAACTTCCATCGAAATGATAACTTTTGCTAGATTCTGTTTGGTTACTTTCCTGGCATATTCCATGGTTTTAAGCATAAAACTTGTGTAACTTATGTATCTTGTTATGTAACTTTCTCTTTTTCTTTCCTTTTGTGTAAATTCTATCCTATTATATATGTTCAAAGTTAATGTCCCTTGTTACACATGGGAAACATTTAATCACAAGCTTTTAGTAGTTTTCTGAAGGTTCTCCTCTTTCTTTTGAACATAACTGACAATCTGCGCTATTTAATTGAATTTATTGTACATATTACAAAAAGATTGAAATAAAGTTTGAACAACAAAATCGCATAAAAAGGTGAGATTAAATACATAAAGACTTTGAGGAATCGGAGGATGTGATGTCACAACTAGTCCACATGAATAATACAGAAATTTAAACTCAAATATCTCCTTAACAAGGTAGGATTTTTGAATAATTTCTTCACCATTTTGTTTCTTTTAAGCCCTTGTTTGGCTACTGAAGTTCTCCTTTAAATGACTGCTTAGTGAGACATGTCAACAACAACAGTTGTACAGTGCCAGAGAAGTTAAGTTATATCAAAATATGTGAAAAAAATACAGAAAAATAACATTTTAACATAATTATTCATAAAGCAATATCATTCCTTAGGAGAAATGGTCCGTCAATCATTCACAGTTAATGTACACATTACCTCAGGCAGCTATTTTCATCACCAGTTTTCAAACAAATTTCTCCCACTAAGACACTGAACACGGATGAGTAATTTTAATCACAAAAGTGCCCTGATTATTCAGCATTGCCTTTCTGTAATCTTATACACACAAATAGCCTTGGGCTACTTGTCTGTGGTTTGCAATACACTCAACAGGAAGTCGGATTGGTAATTGCCATACCTAAGTTTTCAGGATTAGCTCAGGTCCCTGGTGCAGGTAGGCTTAAAGGGAAACTCTTCAGCATGTCTGCTATAAAGTTCTTTTCAAACAGTTTTAAACTGTAGACTTCAACCATTTAGAAATAAGAATTAAACCAAATTACTATTCAAACATGCCAAAAATTAAACCAAATTTCTATCCAAACATGCCAAAAATTAAACAAAATTACTATCCAAAATGCCAGGAATTAAACCAAATTATTATACAAACATGTCAAGAATTAAAACAAATTACTATCCAAACATGCCAAGAATTAAACAAAATTACTATCCAAACATGCCAAGAATTAAACCAAATTACTATCCAAACATGCCAAGAATTAAACCAAATTACTATCCAAACATGCCAAGAATTAAACCAAATTTCAATCCAAACATGCCAAGAATCAAACCAAATCACTATCCAAACATGCCAAGAATTAAACAAAATTACTATCCAAACATGCTAAGAATTAAACCAAATTACTATCCAAACATGCCAAGAATTTAACCAAATTACTATCCAAACATGCCAAGAATTAAAACAAATTACTATCCAAACAGGCCAAGAATTAAACAAAATTACTATTCAAACATGCCAAGAAATAAATCAAATTACTATCCAAACATGCCAAAAATTAAACCAAATTACTATTCAAACATGCCAAGAATTAAACCAAATTACTATCCAAACATGCCAAGAATTAAACCAAATTACTATCCAAACATGCCAAGAATTAAACCAAATTACTATCCAAACATGCCAAAAATTAAACCAAATTACTATCCAAACATGCCAAGAATTAAACCAAATTACTATCCAAACATGCCAAGAATTAAACCAAATTACTATCCAAACATGCCAAAAATTAAACCAAATTACTATCCAAACATGCCAAGAATCAAACCAAATTTCTATCCAAACATGCCAATTAAACCAAATTACTATCCAAACATGCCAAGAATTAAACCAAATTACTATCCAAACATGCCAAGAATTTAACCAAATTACTATCCAAACATGCCAAGAATTAAACCAAATTACTATCCAAACATGCCAAAAATTAAACCACATTACTATCCAAACATGCCAATAGTGAAACCAAATTACTATCCAAACATGCCAAGAATTAAACCAAATTACTATCCAACATGTCAAGAATTAAACCAAATTACTATCCAAACATGCCAAGGATTAAACCAAATTACTATCCAAACATGCCAAGCATTAAACAAAATTAATTTCCAAACATGCCAAGAATTGAAAAAAATTACTATCCAAACATGCCAATAGTGAAACCAAATTACTATCCAAACATGCCAAGAATTAAACCAAATTACTATCCAAACATGCCAAGAATTAAACCAAATTAATATCCAAACATGCCAAAAATTAAACAAAATCACTATCCAAACATGCCAAGAATTAAACAAAATTACTATTCAAACATGCCAAGAATTAAACCAAATTATTATCCAAACATGCCAAGAATTAAACCAAATTACTATCCAAACATGCCAAGAATTAAACCAAATTACTATCTAAACATGCCACGAATTTAACCAAATTACTATCCAAACATGCCAAAAATTAAATCAAATTTCAATCCAAACATGCCAAGAATTAAACCAAATTACTATCCAAACATGCCACGAATTGAACCAAATTACTATCCAAACATGCCAAGAAAAACCAAATTTCAATCCAAACATGCCAAGAATTGAACCAAATTACTATCCAAACATGTCAAGAATTTAACCAAATTACTATCCAAACATGCCAAGAATTAAACCAAATTACTATCCAAACATGCCACGAATTGAACCAAATTACTATCCAAACATGCCAAGAAAAACCAAATTTCAATCCAAACATGCCAAAAATTAAACCAAATTACTATCCAAACATGTCAAGAATTTAACCAAATTACTATCCAAACATGCCAAGAATTAAACCAAATTACTATCCAAACATGCCAAGACTTATATCATAAAAGCCGCTAAACCTGACAACTCCCTCCTCCACTTCCGTCGCAATTTTGAAAAATTGAGGGTTAATTAATATCATCCAAACCAAGTTGCAGTAAATAGTTCATATATCAGTTATCACATCATTGACAAACATCATATAATACAAAAGGAGACTGCTGGGTGATCAATAGAAGCTAGGTGTTGTATTGAGTCTCATTGGTTTGTCTTCCATGCATTGCAAATTCTTCAAACTTTGATTGACATACCTCAGTGCTTTAGACATTAAAGATTATTCTAAATTTAAAACTCTTCTAGTGAATATAAAACTAGACATTGCAAACAATACGCATTCCCTCACCCCTATGTCCCACAAGCCATCCAACCCTCTGACCCAAATGTTATCACACCCTCCATCCCACATACCTCCCACCCTCTGACCCACATGTCATCACACCCTCCATCCCACATGCTCTCCCCCTCTGTCCCACAGGCTATCCCACCTTCTGTCCCACATGCTCTCCCACCCTCTGACCCACATGCCATCACACCCTCCATTCCACATGCTCTCTCTCTCTTGTCCTACATGCCATCACACCCTCCACCCCACATGCTCTCCCCCTCTGTCCCACATGCTATCCCACCTTCTGTCCCACATGCCATCACACCCTCCATCCCACATGCTCTCCTCTTGTCCTACATGCCATCACACCCCCATCCCACATGCTCATCTGTTCCACATGCTATCCCACTCCATCCCACATGCCATCACACCCTCCATCCCACATGCTCTCCCACCCTCTGACCCACATGCCATCACACCCTCCATCCCACATGCTCTCTCCCTCTGTCCCACATGCCATCACACCCTCCATCCCACATACCCTCCCACACCCTGTCTTACATGCCACCACACCCTCCATCCCACATGCTCTCCCCCTGTCCAACATGTTATCCCACCCTCTGTCCCACATGTTATCACACCCACATGCTCTCCCACGCTCTGACCCACATGTCATCAACCCTCTGTCCAACATGCTCTCCCCCTTCTGTCCAACATGCTCTCCCCCCTCTGTCCCACATGCTATCCCACTCTCTGCCCCACATGCCATAACACTCTCCATCCCACAAATCATTACCTGTCCATATATATATATATATATATACACCTTTAAGTCAGCTGTGTACAGAATTGATATGGGTATGCTAATGGAAAGAAGTTTCTTTATATTTTATTCTATACCTCTACTATCCTTTCTTCTAACTGTTCTACTTCCCGCACATGGTCTCCAGCTTTGACAGTGGCGCCCATCTTCTTTTTCTTAATCATGGCCATCTTCTGTAATGCACTTTGGTGATCTCTTAGTACACCTTTCTCATGCCTCTCACATAAATCCTAGATCAGAACATCAGATGGTTAATCACATGTTTAATGATGATACAAGTAAAGATACTTTTGCTCAAAATTTGAATTAATTAAGGGTTCATGGATGTACAGCTTTTCCTTAAGTCACTTTGCCATGGAATAATCTGAAGTTGGGTTCCTTTAGCAGACAAGGCGATAGCAGTTGAGTCAGTAAAATCCTAGCATAGTGGTAGCTTTGGCAAAATGTGTTTCTTGTAATACAACTTTATTCTGTTATCAAAATATTTGAAATTCTTTAGATTTGCTGATGATTTGGTCAATTTGGTTTAAATAATTGTAACTGAAAATATTCTTGTTAAATTTTGTTTTAAAAATGAAATTTTAGTTCAAAAATGAAAAAATAAAATAATCTAATAATCACACTGTAAACTTACTTCATTAAATTCATATAGCAATTTACCACGTATACTAGGAAATTTCCACCGAATCTGAGGGGAGATCAACTGTATATTATGCTCCAGAATGGGATGGGAGGAAAAACTGCACGTCAATGAACCCTGTTCATTCATATCTTTCATATTTGAATTTAAGGACAAAATAATCCACTTTTAAATTAAAATTAAGCGAGACAAGAAACTTTTATCAAAAAGTTGTACAACCATGTATAATGTATCGATTTGACAACACCCATTTATCACAGGATGTACAATGCAAATTAAGGGTGTGTCCCCTCTCGTCCAATCAAATTGCAGAAAACAAACTTTGATGTGCATAAATCAAATATAGGTTAAAGTACTAACATATGATATGCATTGGAAGGACGCTGCTATAAATTTTTCTTCTTTTAGAGGTCAGACAAGTCGTTATGAATGAGTGAGGTGTGCTAGAACAAGAATGTAGTAAAATAAAAACTTCTACCTCTTTATCAATGTTTAAAAAGAAGCTCAAAAGCTATTTATTATCCTTATATAAGTAACTTTAATGTTTTTGTAAAAGGAAATTCCACGGTTAATTTCTGGAGGTGGGGTGTGATAGAGGTCGGATCGGGTGGGGTGAAGTGGGATGGGATGAGGTGGGGTGGGGTGAGGTGGGATGGGGTCAATTGTCTTTTTTGTAAGCTTAAAGTGTATCATTGTTTTTTAATATCGTTTATATTTATGTCTATTAAGATTATTTTTCATATATCATCATACGGAGAACCGTCTTTGTAAAAGCTTTTATATGCTTATTTTATGGTCTCCACCACATTAAATATCCATTGTTTTTGTTGCATTTGATTTAAAGTGGGAATAAATTAATAAATAAAATAATTTGTTCACCAATTTATTTCTTTAATAGCCCTCTATCGTATATAAGAAAACATAATTCATGAAAATATTCTTTTAAGCTGATACATGTATACAAATTGTACATTCATTTATAATGTACACGCGCATGTAACACAAACATGCAAACACGCTATTAGGTTTGGCTGGTTGGTAACGTCCCAAAAGACCTCCATTGGAGTGTTTACGTCAAGACGCCCACAGCTGTTTTATTGACCAGTTGTAGAGAACTGGTTGGAGACCCACTGGGAATCGAACCTGGGTACGCTAGATTAGAAAGCTGAAGCTTTACTGCACTGCCATGGAGGTCCTGTACTATTTGTGGGCATATGGGTGACAGGTAGGGGCATACTTTCAAACTATGTAATCATGTTTATTGGCGCGGTAGATAACAGTATATACGCTATTATCACAGATTTTTCTGCCGATATCGATATCCATTAATTCCTATATTCTTGTATTGTACTTTTTAATAGCTATCAAAACCAATTTTCAATTGTATTGTACTTTTCAATGGCTATTTCAATGTTTAGGTACTGCCACAAGACTTTTCAGCATACAAACTGTATGTGTCATGCGTGCGTAATACAGCAGATAGTGCCTGCAAATAGTATGACTATCATTTGAGCCTGAAGCTCAACAAAAAATAAACAAACACATGGAAAATTAATTTGATCACATGGAATTGCTCAAAAAACATCGCTTCTTCACACACATTATAAACATGACTGAAGCATTGTTACAAACCTTATAAGACTGAAGCAAATCGAGCATAAGTGCTAACCTTTCACCAACAGCCTTTGATGAGATCTGGGCCTGCAAAGAAAACCAATCTCACAACTTAAAAAGCTTGAATACAATGAATCAATGAGATGAGAAGTCATATGTTTAGAAGAACTAGGAATGCCACCTTGTTTATCTTTATACACAGTAAACAGTTGTTTTAGATGTGCAATTTTGATAACATCTTTGGGTAATTTACTGCTTGCTGTAACTTATCATTTTTAAAAATTAAGATAAATATCGCTTGCCGCAATTTCTCATCTGACTGTTTTTAATGTCAGGTGTCGAGTGAAACATCCATCTTAAGATAACTCCATGTTAACATGTTAACCAAAGTTATTTGAATGGGAGCAGTTGAATATGGCCAAGAGCTTTGGGATCTACCGCACATTACAACCCCAATCAAATTCAGCAGGAAAAAACAGCATGATGATTTCCGTGACTGAAATTTAGCACAGAAATTTGTAGAATTACAATAAATATTTTGAATTGTTTGTTTGATTGTTTGTTTAATGAGGGCTTAACGGCACCACGACAACGAGGGTCATGTTGTGCCTAAGAGGTCAAATCATTCTAGAGGTAGAAAGGAAAGGAAACAGGGAGAGAATGAGAGAAATTCAAGAACAAAAGGTCAAAAAGCTGTGATCGAGAGGGGAGGTGCATGGTTGAAACAAAAACAAAGTAGAGAGGAGGTGGAAGAGGAGAAATAAATATGGTTGTAGAGGGAAGCATGATGAAGGAAGGAAATAATTTTATCCGCAGGATTTTTCTGGAAGAACTCAGCAATTGAGTTGTGGGGAGCGAGGGAAGCTCTGGGAAGGTTGTACAGGGGGCAAGCACAGAGAACTGTACTTTCTTTCATACATCACAAGTTTTGCATGCACTAAACATTATGTTACATTCTAGCTTTGATAAGCAACATTTCTGAACCTACAGGCTTTTGATGTAATTCAAAGACTATTCTGTTTAGAATTTGAAGCCCTTTCAATATAAAATCTCTAACTGTCCATATACCTTACCAATTTCACAGTAAACAGGAGCAAAATTCAGAAAATGTCTACTTTCAAAAGAACCTACACTATATGAATTTTGAGTTTCAAATGCTATTTCATATCATTCATAAAACAATGTTTAAAAAGGTACATGGATATAGCAAACACTCACTCCCTGTGAATAACAATGTTTAAAAAGGTACATGGATATAGCAAACATTCAATCCCTGTGAATAACAATGTTTAAAAAGGTACATGGATATAGCAAACACTCACTCCCTGTGAATAACAATGTTTAAAAAGGTACATGGATATAGCAAACACTCACTTCCTGTGAATATCAATGTTTAAAAAGGTACATGGATATAGCAAACACTCAATCCCTGTGAATAACAATGTTTAAAAGGTACATGGATATAGCAAACACTCAATCCCTGTGAATAACAATGTTTAAAAAGGTACATGGATATAGCAAACACTCAATCCCTGTGAATAACAATGTTTAAAAAGGTACATGGATATAGCAAACACTCACTCCCTGTGAATAACAATGTTTAAAAAGGTACATGGATGTAGCAGACACTCACTCCCTGTAAATAACAATGTTTAAAAAGGTACATGGATATAGCAAACACTCACTCTGTGAATAACAATGCTTAAAAAGGTATATGGATATAGCAAACACTCACTCTCTGTGAATAACAATGTTTAAAAAGGTACATGGATATAGCAAAGACTCACTCCCTGTGAATAACAATGTTTAAAAAGGTACATGGATATAGCAGACACTCACTCCCTGTAAATAACAATGTTTAAAAAGGTACATGGATGTAGCAGACACCCACTCCCTGTAAATAACAATGTTTAAAAAGGTACATGGATATAGCAAACACCCACTCCCTGTGAATAACAATGTTTAAAAAGGTACATGGATATAGCAGACACTCACTCCCTGTGAATATTTTAAAAGGTACATAGATATAGCAGACACTCACTCCCTGTAAATATTTTAAAAAGTACATGGATATAGCAAACACTCACTCCTTGTGAATATTTCTCCGAGAGGCTAGTGAATTCTGACGAAACAGATTTTAATCCCTCCTTGATTTGAGGCCATGATTCATTTCTGCCCATCGCCCACGCTGAAACCGGTGGGTCTCTGTTCCTAAGGCACTCAGTTCCCTTGCAAAAGAAACCATATCACTAGCATTACCTGTTAAAGACAGATCAGTTGTAAAACAATTATACACTCTTAGATTGATTTGATTCATTGATGACTTATCAGCATGTCAATAGTAGGGCTGTAATTCCTGGAGGACAGAGGGGATTCCCCCTTCCTCCCACACTTTTCGCTAGAATTGAAACAATATACATAAGATTCTGAAAAACAGTCCCCCTATTTTGTGGAGGAATTTTTTACCCCATGATCCCTCTCCCCACCCCTACTCTTTGTGAGGAAAAATTACAACCCTGGTCGACAGCAAAAGTCATATATAGTGCTAGAGAGGTGATACTCCACTGAATAACTTTTGGTGCAATTCAAGAGAGAGTAAACTAAAAAGTGTAAAATCACAGCAGGTGGAAAGGAAAAGAACAGGTAATGGTTAAAGAGGAATATGGATATTTCAGGAAAGTAGTAAAACAGAATCTAGTATGGGTAATTTTCATCTACTTCCTGAAGAGAATTAAATGAAAAATAATTCAAATGGTAAAAAAAGTTTAATTTTCTTTAAATTGTTACGAATGTAAGGAAGAGGGCACCAACCTTCCATAGTAGACTTACTACACCAGTCATTTGTACATTTGTAATAATAAGACAGGAGCTTTAAAGTTGAATATCTCCATTAAGGAATAAGATATGGAAGTAGTTTCTACACCATTTTGATTCTAATTAACTCCTCTTTCACAAACTAATCTAAATAATAAACTAATCTTTTAAGGGGGAAATCATAAAAACATGACTATTTTTTGAGTTTGTCTGAATCTCCAGGATACCCATTAGACCAGGAAGCTTATGCTAGTTGGACAAGCTTCCACACACGACAAACCTCACAGCAGAGTGTCAGTGAGTACAGATGTCAATAGGTGCCATGGTCATGTGACAAATGAATAAGTTGGCAAATTATCATACAATTTTTTAAAACATACCTGCTGATCTGAGAATCATTTGGTCCACAATTAGTTTTATTTGGCCAAGACCATTGAATAATTTATTTATTTGATCTCTGCTGTAACCAAATTGAAGCTGCGTGTCCATTGGTACTAAATCCTGAAAATAAATATGACAAAACAAGGTTACAATATTTAGTACATTAAAGGATTAGCTCAAGTGGTCAAGCATGTCCATCTTATATGAAAAATGACTTCAAAAGAAACAAAATGGTGGAAGAAAGCATTTAAAAACCTTATTCCGTTAAGGATATATTTAAAGAGGGAGGCTCGTCTCAGTAAAATACGGTAAAAATGGGGGATACTATATTTTGACGTCACTTCCGGTTGTGGAGGCAAGATCCGATCCTCTGTCTGTTTGTACCACACAGTACAGCCAGACACTAGCATGTACGTTGTGTGTGCAGAATTACATACACAGCGCATTACGTTACTGTGACGAGAAACTTATTTGTTTTTTTCAATGCATTTTTGTCAGAAAACAAAAGTGAAATTTTAGTTTTATAATACTACAATGATAGTCACCAAATGAAAATTAGTGAGAAAAAAAAGAAGAAGATAAACGATTCTACCGGGGCTCGAACTCACGACATGATTTGAAAAAAACGTTACTTGCGATCGCCGCAACCATCTGGGCTATCTCGTGTGGTGACCTTCAAGGCGTTTTAAATAACTATATACCTTGCAATACGAGACAACGAATCGCGCAGCAAAATTTCAACCAATCAAAAAATTTAAAAGGAATTCTAAATATTGTGCACATATGACGATATCGCCACTTTAAGTTTAAAGCTCTGTCATATCTGTGTAGGAATGACTGGTGTAGTAAGTCTACTATGAAAAGTTGGAGTCTTTATCCTCACATTCTTAACAAGTGTTAATGCATTTAACAAAAGTTTATTTAATTTTTTCACAATTTAAATTATTTTTCCTCAAACTTGCTCCAGGTGGTATATTATCGATACCCTTCCTAGATTCAGTTTGACTACTTTTATGGCATATCCGATGGTTTTTAGGTTTGGTTTGTTGATGTTTAACGGCACCGCAACAGTCAGAGTCAAATGTGCCATGGTTTTTAAGCCACAAAATCACAGGACAAAATATGATAGAATACATAAAGACTTTGAGGAATCTTAGGCTATGACATCACAACTAGTCTGATTTCAGTTGTTTCTACACAATTGATACCAAACTTTAAACTTAGATATTTCCTTAACGGAATAAGATTTTTGAATGCTTCCTTTACCATTTTGTTTCTATCAAAATCCTCTTTCATATATGATAGACTTGCTTGACGCCTGAACTTTAAATAAAACAAGTCAGAGAGAAAAGCAAGTGATAGATGACAAAGACAAAGAAATAAATCCTCTTAAATATCCTTGTTATAGTGTTTGTAAAATGCATGACCAGGTGTACTTCCTAAGCGACAAAATTGCTGATGGCATAAAATATTTTGAAACAATGTCAAAATAGCAGTTCATTGCACTGTTTGAAAGCTAATTCTACCTAAAGAGAAAGATTTTCTTTAGATCTTAGCACATGTTCTAGACTTTATTTTACCTTGTTTTACATAATGGTGCAGGGGAGGGAAAAGTCATGCATTCCTACATATATAAGACTTGCAATTACACAGTCATGCAAATAGTGTCAATAATCAGAGCAAAACAAAAGATAAAACAGACTTACAATACATTCATGGTTACAAAGCAAATTTAATCAATTAGAACTATCTTATATCTAATCCTATACAACTAAAAAATAATATATACTTGAAGACATCAATAATCAGAGTTTGGAATTAATCATAAAATTTCCCACAGTTCTGAATAAAGGCGTCGAAATGTTTGCCACAAAAAATCACGACAGAAATAATATTAATGTAGAAAATACATCTTCACATTTAACATAGTTTTCATCGCATAATTACATGGGGACATTTTTTAGAGCACATACTTTCTGCATATACTGTTGTTTAATACTCAAGTCTAAAAATATAAAAAAATAATTAAATATTTGTATGATTTTTTTTCCTTTCCGCAAATCACCTATTTTCCAGCGGATTTAATCGGCATAACCATAGATTTTTCACAAGTTGGTGTGTTATTCAGCGCAAGATATCTTCCTGGATTTTACCTCTTCATGAACATCTAAGTTTGTTATCTGCATCTAAGTTTGGTATCTGCATCTTAGTTTGTTATCTGCATCTAAGTTTGTTATCTGCATCAAAGTTTGTCATCTGCATCTAAGTTTGTCATCTGCATCTAAGTTTGTCATCTGCATCTAAGTTTGTCATCTGCATCAAAGTTTGTCATCTGCATCTAAGTTTGTCATCTGCATCTAAGTTTGTTATCTGAATCTAAGTTTGTCATCTGCATCTAAGTTTGTCATCTGCATCTAAGTTTTTCATCTGCATCTAAGTTTGTCATCTGCATCTAAGTTTGTCATCTGCATCTAAGTTTGTTATCTGCATCTAAGTTTGTTATCTGCATCTAAGTTTGTTATCTGCATCTAAGTTTGTTATCTGCATCTAAGTTTGTTATCTGCATCTAAGTTTGTTATCTGCATCTAAGTTTGTTATCTGCATCTAAGTTTGTTATCTGCATCTAAGTTTGTTATCTGCATCTAAGTTTGTTATCTGCATCTAAGTTTGTTATCTGCATCTAAGTTTGTTATCTGCATCTAAGTTTGTCATCTGCATCTAAGTTTTTCATCTGCATCTAAGTTTGTTATCTGCATCTAAGTTTGTTATCTGCATCTAAGTTTGTTATCTACATCTAAGTTTGTTATCTGCATCTAAGTTTGTTATCTGCATCTAAGTTTGTTATCTGCATCTAAGTTTGTTATCTGCATCTAAGTTTGTTATCTGCATCTAAGTTTGTTATCTGCATCTAAGTTTGTTATCTGCATCTAAGTTTGTTATCTGCATCTAAGTTTGTTATCTGCATCTAAGTTTGTTATCTGCATCTAAGTTTGTTATCTGCATCTAAGTTTGTTATCTGCATCTAAGTTTGTTATCTGCATCTAAGTTTGTTATCTGCATCTAAGTTTGTTATCTCAAGTTTGCTATTTTTTAGACTTCCACCTTGTAAAACTGACATATATAAGAAATCTTTCTAATTAAGAGGAAGTCAACTATGACACAATTTAGATACGGATTTGAATGTTGTCATTCCTTGGCCATTTTTAAGAGCCAAATCAAACAACTGATACCTACCTTGCCCAATTAAAGCTTTTATCTTTAAAGAATAAAGGCCGTGACACACCGAACGCGACGTAGCGAGCGATTTTTAAACAAAATTGAATAAAACAAAGGAAAATAAACATTTTGACCTCTTGTTTTCATAGATGGATCGTCATCGCATGGCTATTCAGATGATAACTGAAAATAGATTGAAAGGGCATTTCTACGCCCATTATAGCAAATCTCACATCGTGACAGAAAATCCCGCCCCACAAAAGCGAATTTCTCCACAGTTTGAACAAAAAAGCATTTCTAGCAAATTTTCCAGTATCACCAGAGAGCCTCAATTATAAACTTCATCGTGTGTAAACAACAAGTCACAGCATCTTATAATATTTGTTTTCTATATGATTATCTGAATAAATCGCTCGCCGCGTCACGTTCGGTGTATTATGGCCTTTATCCTTTTACTTCTTTCAGTGCTTACATTTTATTTTTCTTCCTTTTATGATTTTACACATTTTTCAAACTTTTACCATTGGTTACAATTTGACTGGCTTTTATGTTTTTGTGTCTATCACTTTTATTTTCAATCTCATTTAGGTGTTTGTTGTATGTTGTTCTCTTTGTATAACTTTTTCTTTTGTTTTATATTCTATTGTTTTATCTTTCTCTCTTATATTTTTTGAATTTGTACCGTTTCTTATTACTCAGGGCCCTGTGTAAGACCAGTCGTCGGACTGAACAGGCCACCCTGATAAAATATCTCAAATAAATAAATTGTGATTGGACGAGAGGGGACACTCCCCTAAATTGCATTGCACACTGAGCTTCCCCGCAAACAGTAGGAAAGGAAGGGAGTGCCGTGCCATCCAGGAACCATTAATCTACTCACCTTAGCTTGGGCAGCAAGTTGACTAAATACAAATTCATCTGGTCGACCTCGAAACTGCTCCTTTATCTTGTACTGCATATCCTATTTGCCAAAAAAGTGAAAAATATAAATTATTTTCTTCTGCAAGAAAAAAAAAAAAGTTCAGATGGTTTTTACACTTGTCCTCTATCTATGCATGAAAATGAAGATTCACGGGAATATTTCTTTTAAGAATGTGAGTCTTGTTTTGTCTTTTGAAGTTTTAAACAATTTTCTACACACAAATATCTTTTAAGATTTAAACTGAACTACTTCTCTATTTTTTCAATTCAACTGCCTTTTATCACATTAAAAGAAGAAGCTATTTCACTTAAGTTATCCTTTAAAAAAAATCTTGCTTGATTTCATTAATCACTCCAAGGCAGACAAGATATGGATGAATCACCCATCAGGAAAGTGAAAGAAAAAGTAAATTAATATAAACATTGAAAAAATGCTATTGGCCTGCCTATTGTACCACCAACATCAAGTATTCCTGTTTGTATTAGGACAAAAGTATCATTGTAAACATTTTAATCAGCAAATATAAACAGACTTCCTCTTTAAGGAAACATCAATTTACTAAAGGAATTCTTCCAGTATATGGAATATGACACTTCAATTGAGTGGATTGAGTATCATTTGACACTTCAATTGAGTGGATTGAGTATGATTTGACACTTCAATTGAGTGGATTGAGTTTGATTTGATACTTCATTTGAGTGGATTGAGTATGATTTGACACTTCAATTGAGTATGATTTGACACTTCAATTGAGTGGATTGAGTACTTCAATTGAGTGGATTGAGTATGATTTGACACTTCAATTGAGTGGATTGAGTATGATTTGATACTTCAATTGAGTGGATTGAGTATAATTTGATACTTCGATTGAGTGGATTGAGTATAATCTGATGCTTCGATTGAGTATGATCTGACACTTTAATTGAGTGGATTGAGTATGATCTGACACTTTAATTGAGTGCATTTAGTATGATTTGATACTACAACTGAGTGGATTGAGTATGATTTGACACTTCGATTGAGTGGATTGAGTATGATTTGACACTTCGATTGAATGGATTGAGTATGATTTGACACTTCGATTGAGTGGATTGAGTATGATTTGACACTTCGATTGAGTGCATTGAGTATGATTTGATACTACAACTGAGTGGATTGAGTGTAATTTGACACTTTGATTGAGTGGATTGAGTATGATTTGACACTTCGATTGAATGGATTGAGTATGATTTGACACTTCAATTGAGTGGATTGAGTATGATTTGACACTTCGATTGAGTGGATTGAGTATGATTTGACACTTCAATTGAGTGGATTGAGTATGATTTGACACTTCGATTGAGTGGATTGAGTATGATTTGATACTTCAACTGAGTGGATTGAGTATGATTTGACACTTCAATTGAGTGGATTGAGTATGATTTGACACTTCAATTGAGTGGATTGAGTATGATTTGATACTACAACTGAGTGGATTGAGTATGATTTGACACTTCGATTGAGTGGATTGAGTATGATTTGACACTTCAATCGAGTGGATTAAGTATGGACACAAAAGGCAAACCTAATTTTAATGAGGAAACCTTTTTGTTTCCAATACAAATATATGAAAATATTTTGGATTCAGATTTGAGTTTGAGAGCAATTCACACGGGGCTAGAATTTCTTGGAAACACTCCCTTTTTAATTCATGATTTTTCAAAATAAAAACAATTTTCAATACTACTTTGAATTATTGACATCCAAACATCATGTGTTGGGAAATCACACACTAATTAAATTTCCATAAAAGATATTTGTAGAAATGAATGTTTCTTAATTTTTCCATTTTGCAGTATAAATCAACTAAATTTGTTAGAAGTGAAGTGAAATGGATTCTACAGAGGTATTCTTGCAGACTTACTACACCAGTCTATTTTGAACAAACTTGAGACATCTTTTATAACTCATAACAAGGCAAGAGTTTCTTCATAATTGTATCCCTCTTTTATCCCTCTTTACTGTCCATTATCACAAAGTTGAATATCTCTCAATGAATAACTAACCCCTCAGAATACCTTCACTCAATTTCAGTCATACAAGGGTTAGTAGTAAACCCTTGTTGGACCACACCCAGAAAAAAGCCTGCTCTTCACTCAATTTCAGTCATACAAGGTCCTTATCGAACCATGCCCAAAAATAGCACCTACGCTTCACTCAATTCCAGTCATACAAGGGTTAGTAGTAACCCTTGTTGGACCACGCCTGGAAATAGGGACCTATGCTTCACTCTATTTCAGTCATACAAGGGTTAGTAGTAAACCCTTGTTGGACCACACCCAGATAGGAGGCCTGGTCTTTACTCAACTTCAGTCATACAAGGGTTAATAGTAACCCTTGTCGGACCACGCCTGGAAATAGGGACCTACGCTTCTTTCAATTTAAGTCATACAAGGGTTAATAGTAATCCTTGTCGAACCACCCCCAGAAAGGGGACCTACACTTCATTCAATTTCAGTCATACAAGGCTTAATGACCCATGTCAGACCACGCCCGGAAAGGGGACCTACACTTCATTCAATTTCAGTCATACAAGGGTTAGTAGTAAATCCTTGTCGAACCACCCCCAGAAAGGGGACCTGCTTTTCACTCAATTTCAGTCTGACAAAGGTTAATAGTAACCCCTGTTGGACCACGTCCAGAAAGGACACCTGCTCTTCACTCAATTTCAGTCATAAAAGGTCTAGTAATTTTGAATTGAATTCCTGTTACATTTCATGTTTGTTTTTAAGTAATTTGGAAATGCTGTAAAATCTGTCAAATTCTTGGTTGTTTTTACTACGATCACCAATTAAATTATTCCTTCACATAACATGTGACTTTTTAAAATCAATAATTAGTTCAATAAAGCAACATAACAATTCTGCATAACATAACATATGCAAGTGCTTAAATAAAGAAGTTAAAAACTGTTGCTACTTTGACTTTGCATTCACTAAATAAACTGAGTTTCTAAATAAATTTGATTGTCAAACAACCAATCAAAACCGCTTTGAAGACTTTTTAGCTGTGATTGGCTGGAATTATGTTCTACATAATTATCAAATATAGCCTAAAACAAAATATGAAAATATGATATATAAAACTTACAGAACCATTGAATGTGAGAAAAAACTTTAGAACTTCGCTGTTATGGAATGTTGGATGCCGAACAACCAGAGTTAAAAAACGAGTCAAGGCTTTCCTTCTACCTTCTATAAATTCTTTGCTAGCTGTTGAGAAAGTTGTAAAAACATTTTAAAGGGCTCCTCATTTCTAAACCCAGATAAAATTATAATACAAGCCTTGCACATTAAGTTTGTTTGTTTGTTTGATAAGGGCTAAATGGCACCATGACAACAAGGGTCAAATTGTGCCTGAGAGGTCAGATCATTCTAGAGGTAGCAGGGAAAGAAAACAGGGGGAGAATGAGAGAAATTCAAAAAGGAAAGGTCAGAAAGCTGTGATCGAGAGGGGCGGTGCATGGTTGAAACAAAAACAAAGTAGAGAGGGGGTGGAAGAGGAGAATTAAATATGGTTGTAGAGGGAAGCATGATGAAGGAAGGAGATAATTTAAGCACATTAAAACAATCTGCAGATGAGCAAAGATGTTTAAAAAATACAATATTTTGCATTTTAGTTGATTCTATAACATATTAAACGAAAACATTATTTTGATGATCAAGTCATAAAAATAACATCTCTAATAAATGGATGAAGTGCATAGTAAGATGACTTTTGCATTAACATCTAAGGAATGTCTTCTACTTACTTTGTCGCACATTTCAGATGGATTGGGGTGATTACACAATGAATTCAGGTTCAATTATTTGACATTTTTTTTTTGGAGTTTGTCCCTGCCACACTTCACAAAGGAAAATCATGATCTTGTTGTCCGCCCACTTAGGGACCTGGTGACCATGCTTGAGATGAGATTAAACTTACCGCCAATCTTCTTTGGTGGAAGACTGGGCACAAGCCTGTATGGAAACCTTTGTATTAACACCTCGTAGAAGGCCACAAAGTCATTATACCTCCTGGACACATTGGATTTGTAATACTGTCACAAGAAATATCAAAAAACAAAATGAATTAAGTTTTTTTTATGTAAATACAAATCATAAGTTTCCTATAATTCACAAATTAGAATAAATAGTTTTGATGAATACATGTGTTTTTTCCCTCTGTTCAAAATACAAACAGCATGTTCTGGTAATTTTCTTTATTTATTTTTAAATCAGGCCAAGAAAGATTGTTATCAGGTCTTCCAAAATCAGATTATTAAGGTGCACTGTGCTTGCACAAATAAATTTGACATTATGAATACTAAACTCTTTCTCTCTCTCTAGGTGCCGAGTCTGAAACAGACACTGGCGATCATGGCCCTCCAGTCACTTCTGTTTAAAGCTAAATGCATAAACTTATTGTTACTTAGGCTGTTGTTGGTTGCCCAGTTGTTTAAGCTTTGGACATATTTAACTCGCTGCCTTCCTCTGCTTCTTTTGCCCTCAGTTTTCCCACATACTGCAAGCTGTTCCAACCCACCCTCCCAATAAACATGCTTGAAAAAACCAAACTAAGAATCAAAATAAACCAGACATCGCAAACGACACAAATCACGTTGTCGCTAATAACACACCTCCCACCCTCTGCCCCACATGCCATGCTACCCTATGTTCCACTCGCCATGCTAAACATGTCCCACACGCCATTCCATCCTACATCCCACCCTACAGGAAATCATACATGAAATCCAGATGTCTTTCCACCACATGACCCATAAGCCAACACACCTACAATCACGATGACATACCACCCTGTACCTCATGCCATCTCACCCTGTCCCACAGGCCATTCCAATCCTATCCCACATGACATCACATTTAATCAACTATGAACTTTTAATAATTAAATTTCAAAACATTGCTTTATTATTTCATCACTGTAATTTAGGGGCCTTTTTCTACATTTCTTGCTTTTTATTCTGAAATGCTGTTTACAGCTTTAGGTTTCTCCACAATTCTCTTCACTCTTTTGCTTGCATTTGTATAAAGTGTGTCTTCATTTTTGGTTAGTTCATAGATCTTATGTCATTTAGGTATGTAATCTTAAGAGCTTTTATGGGAAGTCTAAATGTGCGTATTAACAATAACAGTGAATCTGCTTACACAATTGATATATCACATACAAAATACCTTGATCAAACTTTTCTCCACCCAATCAAAAAAAAGAAGTTTATTTAACAACTTACTTCGCTTTTCACTTCATATTCTACATGTTTTAGCAGTAGACCTTTCTTCTCAGGTACCAAGTCTATCCTCACCGTGTCCAACTCTTGAAGCTGTTGGAAATTATAACTCAGAATATTTGGCACGGTTTCTCTCCGAATCTGAGTACTCAGAGCCTTCAAGTCTGTTAAATCACCTAAAGAAGGCTTTGGCAGTTCTGTGGGATGTAGACATAAAGGTTCCATCATGAATATATATTTTAGTATTAAAGATGAATAGAAAATGTGAAATCTTGAATCATGGAGCATTATACAAAATTATACAATATTATACATATCTTGGCAGAGGGGGAGAATTCTGAAATTGGAGGAGGGGAATAAAATTTAAGGGGGCACACTCTGATCAACTTAAATTGAAAGTCTTATAACAAACAAAGAAGGAAAAGCTGACGTGAAAGCTTTGTTAGTAGGGTCACAAGAAGCTCACATACAGGGCTTTCAATGTTGCTTTAGGTGTGCCTACAGGGCTTTCAATGTGCTTTAGGTGTGCCTACAGGGCTTTCAATGTTGCTTTAGGTGTGCCTATAGGGCTTTCAATGTTGCTTTAGGGGTGCCTACAGGGCTTTCAATGTTGCTTTAGGTATGCCTACAGGGCTTTCAATGTTGCTTTAAGTGTGCCTACAGGGCTTTCAATGTTGCTTTAGGTGTGCCTATAGGGCTTTCAATGTTGTTTTAGGTGTGCTTTCAATGTTGCTTTAGGTGTGCTTTCAATGTTGCTTTAGGTGTGCTTTCAATGTTGCTTTAGGTGTGCTTTCAATGTTGCTTTAGGTGTGCTTTCAATGTTGTTTTAGGTGTACCTTTAGGTGTGCTTTCAATGGGCTTTCAATGTTGTTTTAGGTGTGCTTTCAATGTTGTTTGAATGGTTTTAGTGTGCTTTCAATGTTGTTTGAGGTGTGCTTTCAATGTTGCTTTAGGTGTACCTACAGGGTTTTAATGTTGCTTTAGGTGTGTCTACAGGGCTTTTAATGTTGCTTTAGGTATGCCTATAGGGCTTTCAATGTTGCTTTAGGTGTGCCTACAGGGCTTTCAATGTTGCTTTAGGTGTGCCTATAGGGCTTTCAATGTTGCTTTAGGTGCACTTTCAATGTTGCTTTAGGTGTGCTTTCAATGTTGCTTTAGGTGTACCTACAGGGCTTTCAATGTTGCTTTAGGTGCACTTTCAATGTTGCTTTAGGTGTGCCTACATGGTTTCCAATGTTGCTTCATATGTGCCTACAGGGCTTTCAATGTTGCTATAGGTGTAAAACCCAAGAAATTGACCACTACATGCACTTTTCACAAAATTGTTCTGATTGCACTCTTGTTAAGATAATATTTTGTGTTACTTTCTTTGCCAAACAGACCATGAGTAAAGCCCTTGATTGTTTTTTTCAACAATATCACACATTATTTAAATATTTGAAACGTAACATTTCATTTGTAACTTTGTAAAAGTGTCCACTCTTAATAAGCTCATCCACCCTTCTGCTATCTACTAAGGCTGCCCTAAAAAATCGTGATATCACGGTATCGTCAGAGAAATTTTGGTTTCATCATATAAGACACCACCAATATCATCTTATGAACAATTTCAAGAAATGCAAAAACTTTAACATATTTTTCAAATTCTGGATGTAGTAGTCCATTTCTTCCTATAATGCAAGAAAAACTAGAATATTAGCACTCTGTGGAGCACATACCTCCGCCCTGTTGCAATTCCAACTTGCCTAGTATAGTTTTAGAGTTCATTTTATCCCCATACCCACTGTAATCTACCTCAGAAATCCTAGGCCCATCAAAATTCATCCCCAAGTTTTGATCTGTAATGATCATTTGCATTCTGAACACTCGAGGATTATCATCTGACTGATTTCTTCCAAGGCCATATCATTGTTTTCAGTTTCATTCAGGCTAAGCATGGCATTGTTTAAGTTCCTTTCATTCAAAATTCACTTTCTATCATTTTCCATTCATGGCAGAAACCAATTGTTTCATTTTCTTTGATTTCAGAGACCACTTGCTTTAAGTAACTTTGAGTCCAGAAAATTGACTATTGGATTTCTTTTCACAGTATCAATTCATTCTTCACCACATTGACAGACCTTACCAAAACCCTTACTCTACCACGCGGCAATATTATCGCCATTTTCTAAAAATAAAATCAGGACCTATTATAGGAGTAATCCTAGTTTCATTTTTTAAAGTACTTTAATACTTATTTCACAAAATGTAACTTTTCTTGTAGGAGTTATATTACAGATATTTAAGAAAAAGTAGCATGAAAATGGGTAAAACTCAAAAATTGCTAAAAAATTGACCAAAAACAATTTTTTTTTTTTTCTTTAAAATCTTACAACAATTTCAAGATCATATTTTTGCTTTAAAATCAAACATGCAAGTCCTAAGACATAATAGTATTGATTTCTGGTCTAATTTTCATAATCCATACCTGCAATCTATTGTTCTGGAGAAATTTCTTCAAAATTTCATGAATTTCTACCATTTTTGATCTGTTTTGAAAAAAAAAAGTCTACTAAAACTGTACATTGCACATGCTTCATTAACCCGCCGTTCGAAAGTGCTTGCAATTTCCTTTCATGTAATATATAATTAAAGGTATACCGCCTCTTATTTGATTCCACTGCAATAATAATTTAATTTCACCACTGCATTTTCAATGATTACATAATGTAGTGGATGTGAACGAGACCAGCACGCGAGTGCACCAGGTTCAAGTCTCGCTGAGACTACTGCACTATAATTTTTCTGCTGCGGTTTTCAGGGGTCATTTGACTGTAATCATTTTTAGTGTTTTTTCATGACCTTTCTCTTCTTGCTAAAAATTGTAGATTAGCACCATTAGAAAGGAAATTTTATAAAGAATTTAAATATGTAACACAAATCTCTGTTTTCAATATTCACAAGAAATTATACTCCTGCAAAAATTGACCCATTTGTTGACTAAATTTAGCCAAAAAATGCTTAAGTTGCATATTTTTGTCCAATTTTTCCTAAATTGGCTTTCATTACTCAAAAGATGAATATCTTACAGTGTAGCGTCTATTCAAACCAAACTTGTAAAGAAAATGAAAGGAAAGTTGTCAAAAAATGTATCTGAAAAACCAGTTATGAAAAACGGGCTCACATTTTTCAAACCCCTGGTAGAGTAAGGGTTAAACATCCCCACCTCTCGATTTCTGCCCTTCCCTTCTGCCAATACATCCGAAATTTAAATCACCTCTTTCTAAAGCAGTAATAAAACCACACACCAAATCTAGTCAAAATCCAGTCACTATTTCTTAAAAATGTTGATGACAGACAAACTCACCCTAACACAACCTCACCACTCCCTTTTTGCCCTTCCCCTATTCCAGTATGTCCTAAAATTTAATCACCTTGATGACAGACAAAATGTCCCCCCCTCCCATTTGCACCCTTCCCTTGTACCAATACGTCTTAAATTTTAATCACTTCTTCCTTACGCAGTAACAACATTACACACCAAATTAAATCCAAATCCAATAATCAGTTCTTGAAATATCTTGATGACAAACAGACAAACAAACAAACAGGCGAAAACACAACCTCCGTCCAACTTTGTTGGTGGAGGTAATTAAACCTGCATCCAACTTCATTGGCGGAGGTACAGTAATTATTGTCAAATCAAAATGCAAATGGAAATAGAAAACCCAACGAAAAAGAGGAACTTAATCTAATAATCATCAAAATAAGGTTTTACATAATATTTACTATCATAATATTTACATTATCAGGATATCATCACGCATAAGTGTTGTGACATCGATATGCAGATGCAGAATTGGCAAAAAAACATGGTTCCGGTGGTTATAACAGCAGGAAAAACGGGAATTTGTGAAAAGAATTGTTTATTTATCTATTAAATTTTCTTTTAAGGGAAAAGGAAGGGGGAAAGGGGTTTCTTGAGTAAGGAGCGGTATATGTGGTAACCAGAACCAAAAGGTTTTGTAGTTCCGATGCATTTTTTTCTTCATAAGCTGATTGATTTGCAAAATTTGTATGAACTGTCATGTCATTGCATATCATGAAATATTTGTTCCATGATATTTATTCATAAGCCACACCCATCATGCAGATCAATAAAAATTTTGCCAACATTATCATTTGCACAATAATTTGCACATTATCATACCAAGTATGATGCAAAAATGATTGCTTGTTTATTCTACTTCAAGAATTTGTCAGTAAGCCCTGCCTACTCATTAATATTCATGACATCACTACCACAACATTAGAACATACATGTATGTACAGACCATGATCACTAATGTAGCATAAATCTGATATATTGTTTATGAGATGCAGTATGTTTACTTTACATTAAGGACATTCACATTAAGCCACGCCCACAATGTATATCAATGACAACTGCTGATAACATATGCATGTACAAAATAACCAACAAAATTATCATGCCCAATGACACAAAACGTACATACAGTTGCTCGTTTATCACTTTTTCACTCTAAGCCCTGTCCACTTATTAATATGCATGATATCATTACCAAAAACAATTGGGGCACAACTACAGACCACGGGCTATCTGTGTACCAAATATGACATGAATCCAGCGTACCATTCTTGAGAAACCGTGTTTACAAGCTTTTTTCAGCAAAATAATATTAAGCCCCACCCACTATGCATATTAATATAATTCAACAATTTTACATCATGAACATGGAAACATTAGCTAACATCATATTTATACTAAACAGATTTTTACATTAAGCCCCGCCTAATCATTAATATGCATATCAAAATCAAAAACAATAGGGCACATCTACGAGCCACCGGCTATCTGTGTACCAAATATGACATGAATCTAGTTTACTGTTCGTGAGATACCGTGTTTACAAGCTTTTTTTAGCAAAATAATAGTAAGCCCCACCCACTATGCATATTAATGAAATTCAATGTTTTTACATTATGAACATGGACACATCAGCTAACATCATAATTACACCAAATATGAAATAAAACAGACATGAGTTTGCTTAAACATGAACATTTCAAGATTTTTACTGTAAGCCCCGCCTACTCATTAATATGCATGACATCTCCATCAAAAACAATAGGACATATCTACAGACCATGAGCTATGTGTCCCAAATATGACATGAATTTAGTGTATCATTCTTGAGATATCTTGTTTACGAGATGGTTGTCACAAACAAACATACATACATAAATACACACATACTGTACATACCCACACACACCCATACACCATCACGACCACAAAGTGAAGGTTTCAGCCCCAATGTTTTAGCTTCATTGTTCTAAGAACATGCCGCCATGTAATTGTGCCATTAGTAGTACACTAAATTGCGAACATGTGTGGTAAAGTGTGAGCATATAAAGATGTATTTACTATACATTTATATTATTTCTTTTACAATTTATTCGTGGAAAGATTTTAGCACCTTTCTTCAGAACTGTGGGAAATTTCTGAATTAATTTCAACTCTGTACAGATGGTACTGCTATCATGGCAGCCCTACTGCTATCCCTGTATTTTTTGATGAAGTTTGTAACAGGTACACCATTGACTCACCTTCACCTGAATAGTTGTCTAAAAGTTTATCGTTGACTGGTTTTCCTTGCTGTGCCAGGGCAGTGAGTGCAAGTGCTTTGTACAGACCATTACGTGTAAGGTATCCCTGCTTTGTGTCAACTGCATTCCAAATCTAAATAAGGAAAAAAGAAGTAACTATAAAACTAGAAATTTCACTGAAGTTTCACCCAATATGCATTTCATTTCCTAAGCTACAAATATGTTTTTTATTTCAAAATGCTGAAAATTAATTTACAGTACCACCCTCCATTTTTAGTTGCATGGGGGTCATTTTTTTCATCAACATGTGTCGTTTGTTTGGCATCAACATATCTCAAGAGGTAATGACTAGATTTTGATCAAACTTGGGATATCGCTTTGCTTGTGCCAACAGAAGAAGTTATATGGGGAATTTTGGGAGCAGGAGAAAGACAGAATTGAGGAAAGGTTGTTTTTTGAGGATATTTGTTGAGAATGTACTCTAAAAACAATTAATTCATGGCTTGCAAGGAAATCCAAATAAGCCATTTTTTTGACTCCAAGAAAACCAAATCAATTGGTTTTTGGTACCAAAGAAAATTAATACAATATAATCTTGCCTGAAAGGAACTCAAAACAATAAGTGCTTAGCCTGAATAAAACTAAAATTACAACATGTCAAGTGTTAAGATACAGAATTTTCAAAAAGTTCCAGAAAAATACACAATGGCTTTTCTGGGAAATGCGAGTCTGTTACAGTGGTGGGTTGCTGGTCATTGTGCCAGTGGCACCAGGGCCTCCTCTGAGCCTCCAAGGGTCGCTATTCCTGCCCTCTCTCTACTTTTAGCATCCCTGCACCCTCTTCAGCTATTTGATGGCACCAAAGATCACAGCGTTTTGATCACAGATCAAAACATTTTAAGAAGGGACACCTAGCAAAAGGCTGAAATTTGGCATATTGATGGAGCACATAATGATGTATACTAGGCCCAAAAATGGTGTTTTTTGTTTGTTTGTTTTTCCTATTGGGAGACACAACTATTTAAATTTGAAGTGTAATTTTGAATTATTACATCATGGGTCATTCCATATATCAGGGGTCAAAATAAAAAAAAATCACCACTGTTCCACAGAACAGTGCTTTCTTAAAAAAACACTGTTCCAGAATAAATTTCACTGTTCCAACATTTTCATCCACAAAAAAGCAAATTCCTTGCTTTTGATTAAACTTAATATGTACCTTTTTTGTCATAATATACTTGTAAGAGCAACAAGAAATAAATAATAGTCGGAAGGCTTGTCGAAATTCTAAAGCAATTAAGGCTGTAGCATTTATAGTATGTATGGGGTAAATATGGAATGAAATGCTTGATAGTTGCTTTAGTTAAGACATGGAAATACAGTATCAGGGATGTGAGTGAGACATTTATAGTGTTTTTATTTATAAAGTTTGTTTGCTTGTTTGTTTGTACATGATCCTCCCTTACGGGAACTCGGCAAGACTCCTATATAAAAGCATAGACGCCAAGCTATAGCCTGCATAGCAGATGCCAGTCTTGTGTGACCAGGACGGAAGTGGATGAACAGCAGGTTTTCACCCTACTCTTTTCGAGAAGAGTTCAGAGAACCAGGTAGGTTGTGACTGTCCTACCATCGGGACCGACGGCTTAACGTCCCCTCCGAAGGACAACGAGCACCATTCAACCATAGCCACTTTTCTCAACAGCTGAATGAAGAGCAGGAGGTGCAAACGACATACTTTTGCTTTAATGATCGGTGTATCTGTCTGCATAGCTGTGAAAAACCTGGTTAGACCTGTCCGAGGCTTGAACCAGGTACATTACCTCCAGCATCTCAGTCTTGTGCTCTACCAACTGAGCTACCTGACTCCTTAATGCTTCTTTTTAATAGCTGTACATCAGTTATGCATATTAAATGCCATTTGTTTCAAATTTCAACACCCTCACACCAAATTTGAACAAAATCTGAGATGGGTGGTGTCGGAGCCTCGTTTAGTTGGCATGGAATGACTCTGGTCTGCGATATATTGTATAAATCATGTTGTATACCAAAATGACAAAAATAATATATATCATGCAATCCATTAACTTGCTGGACAGTACAGAAAACTGAGAAGTTGCAATTGTTCTGAACCAAACCTCACTAACACTATATTCGAAAATGTATCACTTTCTAAAGTGATACCTCCTTGCTATAAACCTGTTGTATAATATGCATTAACACAGGATGTGCTTTTGTACCACGCTGGGTGTACTGACCCTTACTGTGTATATTATACCCCGCATGTTGCTATCGAGAGTTCCTGCGTATTTTCCTGTCATTGGATTAGACCAATGTCACACATAGGGACCTCTTATATCTTTCAGTGCAAATCAATTGTCAAAGGACAACACAAATTTGAGAATTCAAAAAGGACATGATTGGTTTGGTTTGGTTTGTTAATGTTTAACAGCACCGCGACAGTCAGAGTCAAATGTGCCAAGAGGGTCTTAATAAATCAAGGTGTAAGATTTAGGAAGAAAAAAAAAAGGAGGTAAATAAGGCTAGGTGTAGAAAGGACGGGGGGGGGGGGGGGGGTTAAATGTGGTGGAAGAGGTTGTTGCAGGAGGAAGTTGATGCTGTTTGAGGAAAAATTGTTTTCAAAAAGGTCAGAGATTGAGGTTAGTGAGGAGAGAAGAGATCTAAAGTTCTGGTATAGGGAACAGGTTACGAAGATATGCCTGATGGAGAGATGATTTATTTCACAAAATCATGATAGGTAAATACACCACTTACCATGTACACAGTACATGAACGTACAGGTAATAGGTGTTAAAGGAATGTTCCCATGTTTTTTCGTAACTTTTCATAAAAAAGAGAAATATTTTAGAAACAATTTAGAACAAAAATCATGTCGATACAATGTTCCTATCAGGAGATATTCGAATTCTAAGGTTCACAAAAAATTCCAATAAATGAATATGAAAAGGCTCAGTATGACATCACAGCAACACATTCTCCCACAAGTTGATGTATTTCATTAAAATCTATTATTCCTTTTTATGAGTAAAACCTGCTATAAAAATCAATTGATGAAAGTTAGGTATTTATATACATTGCCAAATATACCCTACTTTAATAATTATTGGAAAATTGTTTCTAATCATACAGAAACAACCAATTTAGGTTCAAAGAAATACATAAGCATTTGCAATGGAATTGGCTTTATGACATCATCAAACACAAATTCATCATACTGCACAAAAACTTTAAAATGCAATTGGGAAATCTTTAAAGATCCATCTCACCTGAACGGAATACGATATCAACCTGATTTTTGTACCAAATTGGCTCTAAAAGTCTGCTCTTTCAAATAAAATGTTACAAAAGCCCATGGGAATATTTCATTAAGGTGGAGGTAGCAAAATTGCTTAACATATACCCAGTGCCCCGTCTAATTTCAGAAGTGTAGAAACTTTTCAAAAAATTGATACCTTTGAATATTCAATAAATAAGAATGAACTTTTTACATAATGTCTTTATGAGAAAAAAATGTAAAATAAATGCAAAACCTGCACTTTACGTTTGAATAAAACATGAACTCATTTTCTGAAAAGACATACAAAGTAAAAAGGAAATTTACAGAGAAACATTGTCATGATTTTGGTTACACTCTTTTTTTTTTTCAAAGCCTTTGCATAAAATGAATGACATCAAAATGAACATTTTACAGAAAATGTGCAAGAACTATTCCACTAAGATAAAGGGGACTAAATTTAGAGGATGACAAATTGCCACCTTTTTGACATAATGACAAATAAATACAATTATACAGTGTATATACAGTACACGCAGTGATTGAAATTCCCGCTGTTCCGAGAACAGTGCTCTTTAAGCAGGAACAAGTAAATTTTCAAATATGACTGTTCTGTGTCACTCGTATAACTTCCATAATCGGCCAGAAGAGGTTAGAATTAACCCATTGACCCACACATTATAATTTATACAAAACAGCTCATAACATTTGTTAGAAGCATATTTTTATGTTTAAACATCCCTATGAAATCATTTTTCTCCCTTTTTAAGTTTTTTCTTTCTGTTTGTTTTGGAAAATATATTTTTCAGCATGTGGTATGGCCAAATTGACCCCCCCCACACCCCACCCCTCTGTGCAATTTGCAGAAGAAGACATGAGAATTTGTGCTGCATATTCTCAATCTTCAAAATAATTTTTACTCACTCACATCCCTAATACTGTGTTTGCATGTGTTAACTAAAACAACTATCATTAGTTCCATCATGTACATTTACCCTGTACATATGATATGATATGACACATGTTACAGCCTTACTTGGTTTAAAATTTTGACACATGCGCAGCAGCCTTAATGACTATTATTTATTTCTTGTTTCTCTTACAGGTATATTATGACATAAAAGGTGGATATTAAGTCCAATTTAGAGCAAAGAATTTGCTTTTTTATTAACAAAAATGTTGGAACAGTAATATTTGATCCAAAACAGTGTTCTTTAAGAAAGCTTGAACCCTAAGTACTGTACATGTCAAATGCAGGATTGACTGGAAAACCATTTTGTCGATTTGAAATAATGATCTGAATCTGAATATGTTAAGACAGCAAAAATCCTTCTAAAGGACATGAAGGCCAACCGAGCGTAGCAAACGTATGAGAAAAAAAATATATACAAAAATCAATTAACAAGCCTAGCAAGTTTATATTTGAAACAGTTTAGACAACAGTTTTTTAGTGATGTCTTAAAACACAATTATTAGTATGATCAAATTTGTTTTCTTCTTTTTATTTCTTATTACTAATATTACTATCTTATCTTAACAGTCAATAGTCCCGAAATGACACAGACATAATTATTTTTCAGTCTTAGCAATTTGCATGAACACACATGTATACAGTACTGTACGTCAAAACACAAAATTGCTTATGCACATTCACTACTGTACTCGCTGTATGTCACTAAGGGAACAAGATTTAACAGATCTTACTCTAAACTTGCAACAGATGTTTTTCCCTATTTGTGCATCAAATACTCTAAAATGTTCAATTTATATCATGGTATAAAATGTAATTCAGTGCAGATTTTTCCGTGCTCATAAAGCTACATGACAGTCAAGAGCTTAGTAATGGCAAAAGCTATCCAAAGCAGCAAGGAATCTGAACAAGTACTGTAGATTTGAAGATTAAGGCTTACAACTGTAGGTGTACAACTCCGCAAGCTTGAAGCTTGTTTCAAGGCTTACTCCGCAAGCTTAAAGCTTGTTTCAAGGCTTACTCCGCAAGCTTGAAGCTTGTTTCAAGGCTTACTCCGCAAGCTTGAAGCTTGTTTCAAGGCTTACTCCGCAAGCTTGAAGCTTGTTTCAAGGCTTACTCCGCAAGCTTAAAGCTTGTTTCAAGGCTTACTCCGCAAGCTTAAAGCATGTTTCAAGGCTTACTCCACAAGCTTGAAGCTTGTTTCAAGGCTTACTCCGCAAGCTTGGAGCTTGTTTCAAGGCTTACTCCGCAAGCTTGAAGCTTGTTTCAAGGCTTAGAATAATCTAATCATATTTTCCTACATGTGATGGTGCTGATGACCTTTGATTTGAATGCTCAAATGAACAGTAATTATTTCTAAAGAATGTTCAATTAATTTCTCAATGACACCTGTAAGACCTCTATTATTTCAGAATTGAATTCAAGTTGGCAAAAAAACATACCTCTCACTTTCAACCATTCTAAGATTTATATCATTTTTTCAGTGAGAAATTAATCTGCCAATGATTCACTTTGTTGTCTTACAGTAAACTAAATTTTCCCTTTCGTCTCCTTCTTCAATATCTGGAGCAACAACTTTCCCCCTGAACAACGCATACTTCCTTCCAATACTGTACCAAGAGCCAGGGAAAGAGGCACTGACTTCCCTACATGTCTTATCATAGTTTGTTAATATTTTTTGGTTTTGAATAAGGGTTACCTTTTTGCAAGTAGACTATGTTTGGAACATGCTAAATTACACCATAATTTTACATGTGTTCTCTGTTTGTACAGTACGATAATGTAGATGTGCATGTCGAAAGTGTACATGACATGCATGCTACAGTACTGTAGTATGTTTTCTTCTTCATATTTGGTCAGGTGGTGTTGATAAATTGATAGTATTTTTTCATTTTATTCTTCTTTTCTATTTTGTGCTGATAGAAATGGCTTCATAATCTGGGTATATTGCTGTTGTTGTGAAAAAATATCGAAAGAGGCATAGACAATGGACATTAGTGTGGGCACTTACCATATACAGACAATGGACATTAGTGTGGGCCCTTACCATGTACAGTACATGTTAAACAAACATATAATCCATTTCAAATAGGCCTGTATGGGTATTACGCTTCTATGACTAACCACAGGTACTATTTTGTTACGGTTGAAAAATCATCATAAATGGAACTTTGCACAGAATATCATTATGTAATCCCCATAAACTTAAGCCTTTTCAATGTTGTGATTCATCTGCAAACGCTAGTTGAATTATAATCAAAATTTACAGCTACAAAAGTACACAAGCAGCCAAAAAAACACCACATTAGTCTTCAAGTTGGAGCTGTACCAGAAAATTATGGACCATTAATTTTGCCAACAATGAACGGGTACCATTTGAAGTTTCTGTACTTTGTACGTGTGTGAAAAAAGGTCAAAACAAAGAACTATCGCTTCATTATGAGTTGGTGCCCAATCCTTCTCTGTAAACCATCATATTTATAGGAGATCTCTAGCTCTATCACAAGGCTTTGGCTTTAGGTCTAGCACAAGCTCTACCTCTATCACAGGGCTCTACCTCTAGGCTCTATCACAAGGCTCTACCTCTAGGTCTAGCACAAGCTCTACCTCTAGGCTCTAGCACAAGGCTCTGGCTCTAGGTCTAGCACAAGCTCTACCTCTATGCTCTAGCACAAGGCTCTGGCTCTAGGTCTAGCACAAGCTCTACCTCTAGCTCTATCACAAGGCTCTACCTCTAGGCTCTATCACAAGGCTCTGGCTCTAGGTCTAGCACAAGCTCTACCTCTAGGCTCTATCACAAGGCTCTGGCTCTAGGTCTAGCACAAGCTCTACCTCTAGGCACTAGCTCTAGCACCAACGTACATAAACATTCATTATAATATTTATTTCTGGGGTTGAAAACAGTAATTTTTGAAGTACAGCCATCGGCAATTTCCAGTACTAATGTACATGTACAGTGTACGCAGACCTGCCAACCTATAGGATCACCAAACTGTATTCTGGAACTACAAAAGTTGTATTTTTGATAAAAAAAACTGTACTATTTCAAACAAAATGTACAAAACAAAGGTTTACTGTGGATGAAAAAAAATTACCATTATTAAAGCCATATTTAAACATTAATATCACTCACAAAATTACCGCTTAATACAATTTACAACATGCTTGAAACACTGTTAAAACTGCGTGTATTACAATTTACACATGTAACGTTAGTTACCAGACCACTGTTTCAATTGTATATAGGCTCCGTGACAATCATTCATCTCTCGTATGCAACGTTCTGATTGGCTACACTTGGACAAAAAATTGTTGTTTACATCCCATGCACCAATCACGGATACCCTAGCTTAAGGTAGTAAAAAGCATGAGTGAAAAAAATAAAAAAAATAAAAAATAAATAAATAAAAAATAATAATAATAATAATAAAAATAAAAATAAATTAATCATATTCTGGTGCCAAAAACCGTACAATCGTATTCTCAACATTTTCCCGTATTAAATATGGCAAAATCGTACTAGTTGGCAGGTCTGTGTGCGTACTTGCATGAATACCAGAATACCACCTAATGCTATCTCATGCACTAATGTTAGGTTAAGACTGACCCATTTTACAAGCATGCTTGAACTGTTATGTTCACTTCAAATATTACCTGATGAGTCAAAACAAATTGCACAAAACAGGAAAAGGTTACAGAATAAATGAAAACAAATGTTTCACAGAAGCTGATATTTTAGCGTGCTTCGCACAGACAGTGGCCATATATTTGGAAAGGAAAAGCTTCCTGATTAGTGGTGAATATTAAAAGTTCCAGGAAAACCATTCAAAATATGTACTTTTCTACATCTGTTTAAGCACTTTTAAACCATTGTTGTTAAATTTGGAGAATTTCTTTCAGCCTAATGAGTAATTTTAAAAGTTACGATACACAAATTTGGTAACATTCTTTGCTTACAGTATTTGTTCCGACCCTAGCGATGATTTTGTGGTGGTTATTGTATGACCAGGATCAGTTCCACAAATATTCCTATAAATATTTGATTCAACATGGACCTGCAATCCCACAAGTACCCGCAATTCCTGATCAACAATTACCCACAAACCAAAAACAGTGGAACCTCTAAAACTTACTTTAAAACTTTTATCAAATAGGAGTTTCAACAAAACAGGTGAATAGGTGAAATAGCTATACAGAAAAAAAGCATGTTTGTATACTTTTCAAATTGTGCAGACCCCTAACTTAAAGGGGCGGCCCGCTCCACCCCTCCTTACCCCCCTGGGGTCCGCCCTGCCCCTCATGATATATATATTTTTTTAATTATTTTATTTTATTTTTTATAGATTTATTTTTTATTTTTTTATTTTTGTTTTCAACTTAATAATCTTAATTAACCTCATAAATGAATACAGAACACAGAATGATAGTATAGTAAGCAATTGTCCTGTTTGTAAAGGGGCCCCTGGAACTCCATGCCGAAAAATGCAGCACTTCGCATGCACATTAATGTGCCCCTCTACAAGTCTAGCACCCTGCCCCTATTCAAATCAAGCTAGGGGTCTGTATGTGTTTGATTTACGATTTAAAGATCACAAATTATGTTGACTTTGTATACTTTTAACATTAGATCAACCTCACTAAAAATTTGGGGTAAATAAATTGTTTCCCCAAATTGATTAACATCAACCATCTATAAGTGTGAACAGATTTCAAATATGAATGTTTGCCCTGTAAAATGAATAGGTGACAACCGTAATGGTTCAATGATGAGTTAACCCTAAACTGTTAAAGTGTACAATAAGAATATTTACCTTTTGGAGTATGCTAATTTAAAGGATTAAAGTTTGGTATCATTTGTGTAGAAAAACGACTGAAATCAGATTAGTTCTGAAATCACAACCTCAGATTCCACAAAGCCTTTATGTATTCCATCATATTTTGTCCTGCGATTTTGTGGCTTAAAAACCATTAGACATGTCAGAATGTAGTAAAACAGAAGCTAGTGTGGGTAATCATAATATACTACCTAAAGAAAGTTCAAAAAATAGTTCAAATAGTAAAAAAAGAAATTAAGTAATATAAGATCAACTTGCTGGACCAATGAGCTAATTATTTGAGGATTTCACAAAGCCTATATATTGATGCGTTTAGTGTCATTTGACAGTACTGTTGGTTCTTTCATATTATAATCATTTTTCATGGGATTCATAGTGAAATGTTCAGAGTTAATTAGGGTCAAAGTTTTACTTTTTTAGGGTAATTTTTATGTTTTCTTACAACTAGCCAAAAATCTACTTAACCAAGAAACCAAAGATTTTGAGGTTCCGATACACAGTATGGATTTGACTTTTTATTACTTTTACTGTATAATAAACTTTCTTACAGAATGGGTCTGCTCAAAATAACACAAAAGGCTAAATTTGTACTCACAATAATGACTAGCATGTTGGCCAGGAAATTTCAATTCACCTACTCATTAATATG
This sequence comes from Chiridota heheva, assembly GCA_020152595.1. Classification (NCBI taxonomy): domain Eukaryota; kingdom Metazoa; phylum Echinodermata; class Holothuroidea; order Apodida; family Chiridotidae; genus Chiridota; species Chiridota heheva. Next base: position 832,770 of record JAIGNY010001930.1, on the reverse strand, counting down.
CAGGATATCATTACCAAAACAATAGGGCACATATATGGACTATCTGTCTGTGTACAACATATGAATCCAATTTAATGTATCATTCTTGAGATGTTGTGTTTCCAAGCTTTTTTCTGCAAAATCATGCCCTGTTCATACAACATATACGCTACCTGCTCACTACACATATTAAAAAAAAATCAACATTTTTATACCATAAGCATGTACACACTAGCTGATAACATACTGCAACTATACCAAATATGAAGCAAATCAGACATGCAGTTGTTAAAATATAAGTATTTCAATACTTTTACACTATAAAGGTATACTGTGAACCCACCTTCTGTATTTATTTATATGCATGACATCACCAGCACAAGAAATACAACAAGGCACATCTACTGTACATGCTTATCTGTGTACAGTACTTCATACTGTACGACCCATGGAATCCAATACATCATTCATAAGATATTATGTCTACAAGCTCCTTTTAGCAAAACCATATTAAGCTTATATTAAGCTGCACCCACTATGCCTATTACTGAATTCAACATTATACCATAAGCATGTACACACTAGCTAACACATACTACAATTATACCAAATATTAAGCAAATCAGACATGCAGCTGTAAAAATATAAGTATTTCAATACTTTCTACACTATAAAGGTATACTTTGAACCCAGCTCCTGTATTTATTTATATGCATGACATCACTACCACAAGAAAAACAAAAGCTGTACAATGTGCAGTACTTCATACTGTACGACCCCTAGAATCCAATATATCATTCATGAGATATTATGTTTACAAGCTCATTTTGGCAAAACCATATTAAGCTGCACCCACTTTGAATATTACTGAATTCAACATTGTTTATACCATGAACATGTACACACTAGCTAATAACATACTACAATTATACCAAATATGAAGCAAATTAGACATGCAGCTGTTAAAATATAAGTATTTCAATACTTTCTACACTATAAAGGTATACTGTGAACCCAGCTTCTGTATTTATTCATATGCATGACATCACTACCACAAGAAAAACAGTAGCTGTACAATGTGCAGTACTTCATACTGTACGACCAACCCCTGGAATCCAATATATCATTCATGAGATATTATGTTTACAAGCTCATTTTAGCAAAACCATATTAAGCTGCACCCACTTTGCATATTACTTAATTCAACATATTTAAACCATAAGCATGAACACACTACAATTATACCAAATATGAAGCAAATTAGAAATGCAGTTGTTAAAATATAAGTATTCCAATACTTTCTACACTATAAAGGTATACTTTGGACCCAGCTCCTGTATTTATTTATATGCATGACATCACCAGCACAAGAAAAACGATAGCAGTATAATGTGCAGTATACTTCATACTGTACGACCGATTCCTGGAATCCAATATATCATTCATGAGATATTATGTTTACAAGCTCCTTTTAGCAAAACCATATTAAGCTGCACCCACTTTGCATTTTACTTAATTCAACAATTTGTATACTATGAACATGAACATAGGAATAGCTAACAAAGTAATTATACAAAATATTAGAGAAAACAGATATACATTTATTTAGGGGCAGATATTGTGTTAATGTGGATACTGTGGAGATCAGAAATACAATACTGTACAAACCAACGCTTCGGATTGATGGCAATGTTTACACAAACACCGACTATGCACAACAAGCCAATTAATTACTGATGCATTGTTTGCTAACTACTGTATTGTATTTGTTTACAGAAATGTTTCAATGGGTAATAAATACCAATCACTTCATTTTTGTGACACATTTTGTCATAACTCTTCAAAGGTTTCCTCGGAACGGTAGACAAACAAATAAATTATTACATTCTTAACTCATGAATGCAACATCTAGAAGAAAAAAAGCTTTCAATTTATACTTTGCATATTGCACATCTGCGATAGGACACTTCACTTTGTTCAGTTTGCTGGTGGTAAATTCCGAATAAATATCAAATAAGATACAGATTTGAGCATTTAACTCTTCAAAAAGGTATATGGACTGGTAGAAGCAACTTTAAAAATCTACTCAAAACATGAAGAAAGCAAAATCTCTCAAAATTGGCCATTTTATAGCTTTTTGTGCAAATATGCAAATGATTGTGTTGTGATGTATGAATGGGACAAAGGTCTAATTTCTTTTGTAAAACCAGTTTTTTAATCCATTTCTCTTTTATCAAGGAAAGATAATTCTGATGAAGAAGATAAAAAGGCATTTTGAACACTTTCAGGTCTAAAATTAAGAAAGAAAAAAAAAAGAAAAAAACTGTTTTTCTGTTCAAACATCACAGTTTTTCAAAAGATTTCAAACTTTAATTACTCATATTAACTTGAAAACTACAATACATATGCTATTTTCAAATTCAAATACTATTCAACTCGGAATTTAACGCTCTTTTGGTATGTGGAAGAACAGAAAACTTTTGTACCTGTCCACACTGGACTTTAACTTGAGCAGCAAACAACACTAGAATTCTTCAGTAACTTTTCATTAAAAAAATGCATCAAAATAGGCTAAAATCTACATTTTCGCAGAGATAAAGAATTAATTAGATAATTTAAAACGTACTAAAGTGAAGGTTTGTTTTCCCTTTTGCAGCTGGTTGCTGCATGTGAACTTGAAACATTATTTCGTCATTAATACCCAGAATCCTGACCTTAAGAATTAAAAAAAAAGTGTCGAAATAGGCTCAAATCTACGCTTTCGCAGAACTAAATGATCCATTTTAGTGAAAATGTACACAAGTCACGTGTATGTTTGTTTTCCCCTTTGCAGCTGGTTGTCAGACGTGAACTTTTTATTCCTGATTTCTTGACCTCCAGAATGGCTGAAGAAATGTCAACATTTGCTAAAGTGCTAGCCATAATGGAAAATAGGCCCAACATTGTTAGGAATATTAAGGAGCATTAAACAGAATGCAGGTTCGCTTTTGGAAAATACCCCACAAGTTTCTGACGTCCCTTAAATATGGAATGATGTAATACAATAGTGGGCTCCTGGGTAATTCATTCAAAACTGAATCACATACACTGAATGCAATTCAACTTCAACAGCATTGAATTCACTCAACTTTGACTTGAAAGGCGACTGCCAATTTCTCCCCTACCTTGTGAAGTACAAGTAGACATCGCAAATGATACAAATCCCCTCGCCGCTAATAACATGCTTTCCAACCCTATGTCACAACTGCCATTCCACCCTCTCTATTCTGCATGATGTGCCATCCTATATCCCTCCCTACAGGAAATCATACATGAAATCAGATACCATTCCACAACATAACCCATATGCCATCACACCTGCAATCAAGATGACATCTCACCATACAGTATGCCTTGCCACCCTGTTCCATATACCATGCACCCTGTCCCAGATACCATCCCTCCCTGTCCCATATACCATGCCACCTTGTTCTACATCCCATCCCTCTACTCCCTGTACCATCCTACCCTGTTTCACATGCCATCCTTCCATGTACCATGTGCCATCTCACCCTGTCCTACAGGCCACTCCATCCTATCCCACATGCTACCCCATCCTGTCCCATGTGCTATCCCATCTGAAATCCAGAGGATATGTCATCCTGTCTCACATGTCATTATACTCTGTACCCATGCCATCCTACCTTGTCCCACATGCCATCACAGCCTGTCATAAATGCCATAACACTACCTTTGTTTCACATGCCACGCCACCCTGTCCCACATGCCATTCCATCCTGTCCTATATGCCATGACATCCTATCCCACATTCTATGGTAACGTGTCCCACATACCATCATGTCCAACATGCCATCCCACCCTGTCCCACATTTCATCCCATCCTGTCCCCCATGCCATCCCGCCTTCATCCTAATTCCTACATCTACCAATCATTCTACCATCTTACACCCAATATTCTTTCTCTAATGCCCATCCCCTCACTTCTATCAACTCAACATGCCCCATTCACCTACCATCCTCCCTTCACCTGTCATCCTCCGTTCATCTACCATCCTCCATTCACCTACCATCCTCTATTCCTCAACATGCCTCTTTCACCTACCATCCCCCATTCACCTAACAAGCCCCATTTACCTACCATCATCCATTCACCTACTACCCCAACCAGGGTTTGTGTTAACAACAAATTTGTCGTATATTACGCTATGGCTGAAATTTCTAACAACACATGTTGTACCTGCATCATAAAATTTAGATAATTGCATTGCAAAATTTACATATACTGTAGCATGTAAAATTTACTCCAGTTTTTCATTAACTAATAAAATCTTACCTCTCTGATGCGATTGAAAGTTTAATTTTACGCAAAAAGGATTTTGAATTACATGTACTCAGAAATAAAATAAATATGACACAACTTCGAGATTAATGGCCAAATGATTCAACATGTCCATACAAGTACTGTACATAAACACATATAGGCTAGTACATATAGTCAGTATAAACAATGTACAGTACACTGTCAGTGAAAGTTTTGATGTTGTTTTGAATGCAGGCTGTCAATTGTCAACGATGTCATTAGCTAGGATTCTACTTTCATTCACTTCAGCGAGGCAGGCCTACACAAGTGTGTTTGTGTGTTAACAATACTTGCAAGCTTCACTAGCACACAGTGCCCTGTACATTATGCAGTACCCTGTAAATACGATGACAAATTTACAAAATACGCCAAAAATCAAGAGCTTGTCGAAACCAAATACGGCAGACAAAAAATTCATAATGCAACCTCTGACCTCAACCCATCTTTTGCCATCCACTCATCTACCAAATATACTCTAAACCAACTCATCATTCCAACCTTCACGATATATAACCTTCACGTTATATAACCTTCACTCACTCCATTGCACTACAGTCCTAACCCCTCCCCAGCTTTAACTTAAATCCTGACACTTTCAATCAAAACATGCTCAACTTTGTTTCCCCTTATAAACCAAAAGGGCTGATCTAGCTACCAAATCAGAATGAAAATTCATTGCAAATTAACTTGGGAGTTTATCATATGTATATTACATTTCCACTCTATTCTAGCAAAACCTTATAGATTTTTTTACCTATTCATTTCTAAGAATCTTCATTATAAATTCCATTTAGTCATTATTCAACTTTTTTTCATCCCCAAACAAATCCTTTCAATTGCTGCTATTTGAGTATGGAATGCATTTGTTTTCCATTATATAAATTTCTTTTCATAAAAATAGTTGGAATTCCTTTCCTAGGAAAGCAATCTTTTGTTCCCTAGTAGCTGAACAATGCAAGAGGCCGGACAGACAATAGATGTGGACAGACAGATGAATGGATGGACAAACAGATGAATGGACGAACGGATGAATGGACGGACGGACGAAAGAACGGACAAACAGTAAAAATGCTATATCCCCGAATTATCAACGAATAGGAAAAATGTCATTTTATTTTTTTGTTCTAATTTTGAACTTTTATTGTAGATATTTCTTTCCAGCTATTACCAGTTCAACTAAAGAATATGAAGTGTGTGTGAATTTTCAGTAAGGTATTTGCACTGTTGATTTTAATATCAAATTTAAGTTGGGGAACTTTTGAAGGATATGTCTTAAATCTCTTTGACTTTTGACTTAATGTGTGTGAAACAGTGCTATGTATAGGGTACAATATGGTTTCACTCTGTGGAGTTTTAATATCAAGATTTAAGTAGGGGAACTTTTGAAGGATATGTGTTGAATCTCTTTGACTTTTGACTTAATGTGTGTGAAACAGTGCTATGTATAGGGTACAATATGGTTTCACTCTGTGGAGGGGTTACTTGTTAAACTTATCTTAGAAGTCAATAGCATGGTCAGGTTTTTTTTTTTTTCATGTTTTTGGGGGATTTCTTTTCTTCCTTATTAGTCAGAGAAAAATATCTGAAATTCAAAACATGTTGAACATGATAATAGAACAAAAGAATCTTGTGAAAATCAGCCTGCATAGAGCTACTGTTGTGAATTAAAGGTGTATTTTTAGAAAAAAGATAGGACGTTTTGTTATTGGAGCCAATGAAAAATCCAACTTTTTTGGGAATAATTTGTCTATAATTTCAAAATTACATGTAATAAAAGAATGTGCATAACTTCTTAATACGTTATTATTTAACATGTTAGCTCTGCTCTACATTAACATTAAAATCAATTTGAAAAAAATAAATATAGTTGTCTTTGTGGACTAGTTGTTGTAGGAATTCTTCAAAATGGCTGCCATTTTGCCCGATTTGGAAATTGGGGTCAAAACTCAAATTTTTGATGGGTATGGAAATGGGTTGTGACTGTGTTATTGGGCTAGACTGATGACATTGGCTAGGCATTGGTCTTAATCTTATTTGTAGAAATGTTTATTGTTTTCAGCACTTTTTTCAACCGTTGTGGTTATTCACAGGGCAGCCCTGCAAATTGCAGCGGTAGTATTTGCGGATAGTAAATAACAGACTTATTTGCAGGGAAGAAACGAGATGAAATTCAGGGCCTTTCGGGCCTTGCAGGGCCACCGGCAACCTGGGAAATAAGTGTACTTTGGGCAAAGTCACGCTTTGGGCCTCAAATATTCAAAGCGCAAAAAAAAAAAAAAAGGTTATTAAGCATATATGGGCGTCGTATATGGGCCCGAAATTCTTCCTGTGTGGGCCCCCTATTACGGTATTAGGATTAATATGAGGTCAATAGAGCGTGACTTTGCTGCTGGCACTGGCAGCTGCAAGCAGATAAAACATTCAAAATGAAAATACATACCAAATTTAAAAGTAATTCACCATTCTAATGCAAACACTACTTTAATTCAGGTCTAAAAATATTTGTTATTTTACTCACCTCACTTAATGTTTGCTTCGGTAAGCTGGATTTCATCAAGATTTTGACAATGATATCCCTATCAATCTTCGACTCTTGATTTGGACACACGACCTCATAAACTTCTCGATAATAAGGCGGAACCGACCCTGTCAACATAAAACAAAATGGTCAGCATGGACTAAATCAACTTTTCAAAATATTCATAATTAATATTACGAAAGTAAGTCGGCTAATTGTAAATTAAGAAAAATAAATCAATTTGACGCTCACCACTTGACAAATCGTCCGCCATGGTTGCTTGAATTGCATTTGCCGTAAACTGGTTGTACAGTACACACTGCAGTAACCTTTGACCTTGTTTATGTAGGCGTATGCCTAGTCTCCTGAACTGCTGTTTTCATGCAACGCAACATGTAAAGAAGGAGGGCGCAACATTATTTGATCAGAATGAGAAAGTCAGAAACAATTTTCATACTGTCTTGAGAATAAAGAAAAATATCCCGACGCTCTTTGTTATTGCTTGTAAAGATGTCGTGGAGATGATTTAAAGTGAATGGGATCAGCCAGAGATATTTAGGTGCAAGTCGCATGAATAGATAAGTTATTAATACAGGGGTGATATGGTCAAACTTATTTGAACGGGTTACAATTTCTGGCAGCAACATTTTGAGCACGTTCTGACGTTGGAGTGGAACAAGTTGAGAGTTCCATAATCCAATTTTAATAAGACAACAATAATTTGACAAGATTGCTTGGTGAGATATTTTCGAATGTGGCAAATTTTACGAAGATAGAAGTAAATTGAGCGACAAGTGTTGGAAAATGTGCTGTTTAAAAGAGTATATATTGTTGAAAGTGACCCTAATATTTCGTTCAGAATCAATTGGTTTAATCAAATTTAATCCAATGTTAATAGAGTTGATAAAAAAACTGGAGAACGGTCATATTTGGAATAAATGAGCAGGACTTTGGATTTGGAATCATTGAGTTAAAGCTTGTTTTTGCAGTTCTTCATGTCAATGACACATTTTTTGAATTGAGATGATTGCTGATTAGCCGAGTCACGAATTACTTGACACTTCTAGGTCTGGAATCTCATGCTACTAGCTTTTTGTCCAGGAAACATTATAGGTATCATAGTATGAGTCTGATTTTGTAAAAGACAAATACAGCTGGTTGTCATCAGCGTATTGGTGGAACTTTAAATTATTCTTGCGAATGAGGTTACCAAGTAAAGAAAACTAAATGGTGAACAACAAAGGACCTAAAACTGAACTTGAACCATAGTTTATAAGTTTTGATAAGGAAATGCGATTATCTTTACTGCAATAGCTTGGAGCATTATATTCATTACGTATAAATGTAACCATTTGAAGACGATGATAGCGCCGCATCACAGTATCAAGTTTGAATAAATTATGTTCAAAATTAAAAGCCACTGATCTTGATTTTATCTTTTGGCTTTCAGTTCTTCTGTTACTTTTCTATTTTGATCCGTAACAAAATCTATAATGTTTTATACACATTTCTTAAATTTGGAATGAAAATCTTTAACTTTGCCAAATCCAGGAATGACAATCTCATGCAAGGATTAGGAAAGTTCATTTTGGAACAAAACAATTTCTTATTTTCGTGCAAAAGTTGTCCCAATTTTTTTTTCTCCTTATTTTTGACAAATCTGAAGGACCATATTTTGGAAAAGTGTATGGTGCACAGAAGTAAATATGTATCATATCTTCCGTGACCACGCAACTATTTGTAAGCCAACAAAAAAAGACAATAAAAAAATAAAAAAACTACATTCAGCTTTCACAATTGATCATGTTGTAAAGAAGCATGACCGTAAGAGGCGGGAAGGAGGGGGTAGGGAGGGGGCCTTTAAACTAAGTCGGGTAGAGAATCATGCCGGATTCGGCTAAATATCGGGTTATGCTCTCCCGACTCGGCATGATGATGACAGTAAGATACTTGGGGCACTGATCTTAATAGTCAGACAGAGATATCAGAATGCGAGATGTTCTGTTTAAATCAGTTATTTATCAGAATCATGCCCGACTCTCGGTTAGATTTCCCGATAATTCAAAGGAAATTTCCCAAAATCGAAAATGAGATTGGTGGAAATTTTCCGGAAATTGAAAAAAAGTGTAAAGGAATTTCCCAAAAATATGCCTTTGCACGAACGATATACTAACGCAATACTGCCTTTGGTTCCTGTGCAACCCCCTCCCCCCTCACCCCAACCTACCCCCTTTTCACCCCCTCCCCCACCAGCCAAAAACTCTGGCGACTGAGCCATTACACAAAATTAAATGTTTCTTCACAGATTCATTGTGATTTTTCCTTCGTAATAGGCTTTTGAGTCGGGAAAAAAGTCATCACTGCCTCTGAGTAAGATGATTCCGTACGGCCATAAAGGGGAGCCATATATATTACGAATCTAAAGTTGTATCAAAAGGTCCCTTATGTGTAGTGCACCTCTCCCCGGGCTTTTCCCATGGCGTAGCTAGAATTATTTACGGGGGAAGCAGCAAAACCATTAAAAAAATCTGAATCCTAGTTAGCTCCCACCCACACCCTCCCCTCCCACATGTCACCGAAATTTTTGAGGGAAAATTAGGAAATATTTTGAGACAAGTCGGATATTTTGAGCAGAAAAATGTTAAAAAAATTGAAGAAAAAGTTGGATATTTTGCGGAAAACTTCCCCGAGCCCAAGGAAGCCTCTGATCCCGAGGGGCCTTCAGCCCAAGGGGGCCTCCGAGCCCGAGGGGGCCATCCGATCCCGAGGGGGTATCCGAGCCCGAGGGAGCATCCGAGCCCGAGTGGGCATCCGATCCCGAGGGGGCATCCGAGCCCGAGGGGCATCTGAGCCTGAGGGGGCATCCGAGCCCGAGGGGGCATTCGAGCCCGATGGGCATCCGAGCCCGAGGGGCATCCGATCCCGAGGGCATCCGAGCCCGAGGCGGCATTCGAGCCCGAGGGCATCCGAGCCCGAGGGGGCATCTGAGCCTGAGGGGGCATCCGAGCCCGAGGGGGCATTCGAGCCCGATGGGCATCCGAGCCCGAGGAGGCATCCGATCCCGAGGGGGCATCCGAGCCCGAGGCGGCATTCGAGCCCGAGGGGGCATCCGAGCCTGAGGGGCATCCGAGCCCGAGGGGGCATCCGAGCCCGATGGGCATCCGAGCCCGAGGGGGCATCCGAGCCCGAGGGGGCATCCGAGCCCGAGGGAGCATCCGAGCCCGAGGGGGCATCCAATTTGGTCTCATGGGGTAAATTTCTATAAATCGGACAAAATATGTCACTTTACCAAATTTTCTGGGGAAAAGGGGGGTAAAGTGATTTCATGGGGGACGGCGCCACTGCTTCAAAGACAGATAGCCATCATCCCTTAGACTTAGGACAGTCACCAAAGTTACTGATATTTTAGTGAAGGGTGGATCAACACTAGGGCGTAGTAAGGGTCCCCTCTCAGTGTGGTGTCAAACATTTCCCCCCACGTTTTTCGGTTACAAGCGGGACAGTTGCAATTGCTGACTGGTGAATAAAAAAAGTTTCTATCAATGTTCAAAGTTGCTGCTAAATCTTCAATTTTGATTTTTGGAACATTTTTTATCTTTACTTTTTGAGATATTTCCTAAGTCATTTTTAGGCAGTTTTTTCGATTATCAAAATTACATTTCCTTCAATTTCTTCAATTTGATTTTAATAATTTTTTAATTTTACCTCCAGGCAGAAAGCATGCAACTGGGAAGGTGAAATCCTTTCAGGATGTTTTGGCCATGTTGGGTTGGCATCCAGACTTCAACTTATGATTAAATTTGAAAGAGTTGCAACATGCAAAAATTAGTTAAATTTAGGCCTATTTTTACCCCAAATTCGCTAAAAATGCAGAGCTTTTGGGAGTTCGATCACTGGCCCCCACCGGCGTTTCGCTCTTCAAGCGAACCCCCATATGTTTGGCTCCCACAACTCGAAAAACGTTTGTCCGCCCCGGCGTTACGCCACTGTATAGGGCTGAAGTTCTACAGATTACAGGGGCGGCGGATCGTTCAAAATATTGGAGGGGGGTGGGGCTAATGAGGTCAGGTGATATGTAACAGCAATAGGCCTATTGGGGGCTAATTAGTTCAGGTAACGTTCACCTAAAATTATTGGATGCTGAAGCCCATTGTGAGGTAGCAAGGCTGGAAAATTGCATATTCGTACTGCGAAGCCAGATACGCACTTACGATGTACGCACAACCACAGACACAAAAAGAAATAACACACCCAGCGGTGTATAAGCAAAGAGCTTCTACATGCTCTTTGGTATAAGTATCGGTAACCTGTTTTCTCATTTCTACTTATTCACACTACTTCTATTTACAATGACGCTTCTCCTGCACCAGCGCAGTTCACAAGTTCTACAAGAATATATCGTTAACTCAACTACTGACGCGTTGCGTCTCTACCTGTACATCTGCCTTGCACAATCCCTTACGCCGGCACATATCAACAGGTATCAACAGGTATTTTGGTGAGGAGATTAAACGGACGCCTGGATTAATTAATTGCAAGACTCTAGATAATTTGACTGGTCTTCTCTTTATACGGTACAATGCACTTCAGGACGTTTAATGCAATTTCTGGGCGTTGATCATAATTTCTGGGTGTCCTAAAGACGGGTCACAAGTTATTTTTAAACTGGCGGATTTCTTAAATGATTCCTTTAGTAGGTAATAAGTGAATACTTACTAGTTTCTCTGTCGTAAACAGCAAATTATAGATAAAGTAAATCCAATTAAACCTGGTCAAACACTAAAATCAATATATCTATGTATAAAACTTTCACAATCCGTCGAATACAAAATTACGTGTTAACGCTGATCACAGCTCCAGATTGCAGTGAATGTTAAGTGCGAGATAACCAGTTATTGTTTAAGGGAATTAAGCTTATCTAACCTAGTTCTAAGTAATATCCCAGAGGGCTGCCGCAAATACCACCAGCCGGAGATTGTTATTTTTTAAACTTAAACAAATATTAAAAAACGAAAGTAAAGCCATTGATTGTGAGCCTAGAAAAGTAGGACAATTAAGATTAATCGGTTGGTAAGGAAACTTATATCTGTTTGGAAGTAAAAGTAGGACAGTTAAGATTAATCGGTGGGAAAGGAAACTCATCTCTGTTGGGAGGTAATAGCAAAAGTGAGGGCGTCGAATAACAGGCGTTACATTCTCCCCTCCAAGTAAAAAATGCTTCCACGCATTTCTGGTACTACAAATACTTTTCATAAAGATGACAACAACAAAACAAGGCAGGATCTACAAAAACGAACCAAACTTCACTACATATGCATACAACATCTAATGACAAAAACATTAATCAACTAGTTCGGTGGACATCCTTCATGAGTCGGAAACTTCCTCTCTATGGGCAGAATAGATGGTCCCATCGGGGTGTACAACGGTTTCCGTTAGGGTGGTGTGTTTTCTACCGTCTGCCAGTCTAGTCAATTTCCACACGCGATTGGTAAAGTCAACAGGGAGGCATTGAGAGTTCTCCCTTGCAGCCTTCAAATATTGAACAGTAGCTCCGTCGCGTGGGGGCGAGGTGGAATTTCGGAACATTCTGGGATCTGGGCCTCGTGTCTTCGGAATGGAGATGGGGGCTTCCAGGAAGAGAGGGTCACGGCATAATGTAGAGGGGGTTTCGACTTTTTCTTGAAGGTCATGTGGGTGGGGTGACTTCTTCCAGGGTTTCTTGTGGGTCAGGTGAACGGTGAAGGGAGGACCTCTTCCAAAGTGGGTGCGTACGATGGAGAACGGTTTTCGGGTCAACGGTGTGGTCTCTCGGACATCCTCTGGTTCTGCAGTGAATGTCCTTTTTCTGACCGTTTTGGTCAACACTACTCTATCAGCCGTGTTATGCTTCTTTTTGTCATGTGTGGGGATTTTAATTTTCTGGTCTTTGAACTTCGACTCGTGCTTTGCGGTTACGTGGCGGGTTCAATCTCCCCAGCTATCGGTCGTATACAAGCACTGCTTGCATGAATAACGCCGCTGTTCATGCATGTCCCTAAGGTGTTCCTTAAGCTGACCAATCGACAGGAAACGGTGCTTACAGATCCTACACCAGTATTCCTTGCAAGCTTCCATGTCTCGATCATCCAGCTCCACTTCATATCTGGAGGCGTTTGGGCTACTCATCTTGGTTGTCTCCTATATATTGTTTGGCGCTGTGACTGGCTGCCACTTTAAGAGCTCTCCAGTTTTGTGTTCTATATGTCAGTTTTACTTGTTTTAATTTTTTGCAATTTGCCACCAAGTGTTTAGTTAGTATCAGTGCTTCTGCTGGACATTTTTTCGGATCTTTAAATTACTGGATTATCATTTTTGGACATGTTTTGGTTTCAATTTCATATCTTTCTCCTAGCACTAACACTAGTGCGTGGATTTATTCACCAGCAAACTACACAGACTGGACTATTGATTTCTTCACTTCAATTGATCTGGACTAATCCTCATCATCATGGAATTAGCCTGGATTGCTCCTTTGTATTGAGTATTATTAGTGAGCCTTAACGATCACCAACAATGGAAGTGAGCTTGATCAAATATAGCAGAAATAGGCTGTTTGAACTGAGGCAAAAGCTGCACAATGTACCACCCCATGGTGTTTTGAACATGTTGAAAGATAATGGCATCCTCAGATATCGTGGCAGCAAGGGTGGTCGTAAAAGAAATCAGACAGTGGACAGTGCCCTGTGCTCTCCCATCCTTGTAAATGCAATGTACAAACCACTTATTTAATGAACCTTTGCTATTGGAATGCCAGATCTGTGAGAAATAAAGCCATATACCTTTCTGACTATGTCATCACAAATGATATTGGAATAATGCTGCTAGCTGAAACATGGTTAAAAGACAATGATGATGTAATAATTGGTGAGATGACTCCTCCCGGATACAGCTACATTAATTTCCCACGCATTCATGGTAGAGGTGGGGGCGTGGGAGCTCTCATTAAAACTGATTTACACCTTTGTCAACTTACGTCATATTCTCGTCAGTTTGATACCATTGAATATTGTATCATTACAGATAAATTGAGATCTTTCAACCTAGTGGTTGTATATAGACCACCCCTTCAACTCAAAATGGACTCACCACAAGTGCTTTTATCAGGGATTTTGAGGACATGATAGTAGATCTAAATGATATCCCCAGCCAACTTTTGATTGTTGGTGACCTGAATATCCACTTTGATATTGCCAGCCAATGTAGTGTTGCTAGAATTATCAACATCCTTGATTCTAATGGACTCCAAGCAATATGTATCACAGCACACACATAAAGCAGGTCACATTATTGATGTGGTAATTGGTAGGGAAAATGAATGTCTCTTACATAAACTTAACATTGATCATGCACTGATGTCGGATCACTTTGCCATTCAGTTTAGTATCTGCTCCAGGCCTCCTATCATGACTAATAAACCAAAGACATTCAGAAGCTTTAAGAATATTGATCATAATGCTCATGCTATTGATCTTTCTTCCATAACGGATGATCAACCTACTGCTGATCTAAATGATTTAATCTTGAACTTTGATAGCTCAATCAAAACAGTTCTTGATGTCCATGCACCTACACGAGTCAAGAAAACATCAACACGTAAGCATCCTCCCTGGTATAACGATAATGTTGCTGAAGCCAGGCGTGACAAAAGGCGGCAAGAAAGGAAATGGCGTAAAGTTTACCAACATGACCCTTCTAGTGACCCAACAGCATTAAACAATGCCAAAAATGCTGTCAAGGTAGCAGTAACTGAGGCAAAACAAAAGTGGTTCAAAGACTTATTTAAAGACTCATCCTCTCGAAAAATGTTTCATGAAATTAACAATCTGTTAAACAAGAAGACAAATATGTTACCTGACACAGAATCACCATCAGAACTTGCCCAAGCTTTTAGTTCCTTCTTTGCAGACAAGGTCAAGAATATCAGAAAGATAATTGATGATCATAACTTACCTTTTAGTTCAAGAGGTAGTTAGCACTTCGAGTATCTTCTCAGCATTCCAGCCTGTGAGTGCCGCAAGCTTGCATGGACTTGTTAAGGGTATGCCAAACAAGACTTGTTCTCAAGATCCGCTACCAACATGGTTACTCCAGCAACACCTACCTGCTCTCATGCCGTTTCTTTTAAAACAGTAAATACCTCGCTATCTCTTGGTATTTTCCCATTGTGTCTTGGAAAGGCAATTGTTACACCTGTTTTGAAGAAACAATCTTCAAACAAGAATGAACTCTCAAATTACAGACCCATATCAAATATTCGTTTCTTGGGCAAAATTTTGGAAAAGGTAGTGGCCAACCAATTATCCAACTATATGGATCAGAATCAACTTTATGGTATCTTTCAATCTGCATATAAAAAGTGTCATAGCACTGAAACAGCACTTCTCTGCCTCCAAGATGATTTGTCGGCTGCGCTGGACCAGAAAAAATCAACATTCCTTTATCCCTGGATCTCTCTTCTGCTTTTGACACGCTGGACCACACTATCCTCATTCACCGTCTTAGAGACAATCTGGGGCTTTCGGGGACCGCACTCCAGTGGTTTAAGACATACTTGGAGAACAGGAAATGGTGTGTTTCGATCAATGGTTCTGAATCAACCAGTTTAAAACTTAATTTTGGCGTACCCCAAGGGTCCGTGCTTGGCCCTGCTATTCACCATATACATGCAGCCAATCACTGAAATATTTGAAAGATATGGTGTAAAGTATCACATGTACGCGGACGACATTCAGGTTTATTTGACTTGCGATCCACGCTCCGAGAGGTCCATACAAGATGCCACAACCAAACTCACAGATGTTATGAAAAATATAAAAACATGGATGACTATGAATAAAATGAAACTCAATCAAGATAAGACTGAACTTTTGATAGTATCCTCACTAGCACACCAACAAAGTCTGTCTGATGTTCAGATCCATCTTGATGGTGTCACTCTTAGGCCATCATCTGTTCTTAAGATTCTTGGTGTGACATTTGATATTAAACTCAGCCATGATGCGCAGATAGCCAGTATCACACGTTCACTGAGGTTTCAGTTAAGAAACCTCACACTGATACGTAGATATCTTGATGAAAATGCAACTCATGCAGCAATTCGGGCCCTTATTCTTTCCAGGCTGGATTATTGTAATGCTTTATTGTATGGCACCACTACCAAAAATATTCATTCTCTTCAGCTTTTGCAAAACCAAGCAGCCAGACTTATTTTCCTGAAACCTAAACATACCCATACATCACCTCTCTTACATGAGCTACATTGGCTACCTGTTTCACAACGCATTCAGTTTAAGACTGCTGTCCTCTGTTCAAGTCCCTTCATAATGACGCCCCTTCATACCTTTCTAATCTATTAAATGTCCGCTCATCATCCTATAATCTTAGATCTCAGTCCAATTCTAGTACCATTTTATGTCAGCCCCGTCCCAGAACAAATTTAGGATCAAAAGGCTTCTCATTTACCGCCCCTAAGTGCTGGAATCCCCTACCCCAACAAATTAGACTTTCCCTCCTCAGTTCATTTAAAAGGCAATTGAAAACTCATTTGTACCCCAGCCTAGTTTTTGGTAGTTTTCTTTATTTTCTATTTGGTATGTTTCTTTGTTTGTTGTAATTATTTGTGTATGTTATTTAGTCAAGCGCTTTGTCCCACATTATGTGAAAAGGCGCTATATAAATACATTTATTATTATTATTATTATTATTAAACACAAAAGAGAGACCAATGCCTGTTGACAATAGGAAAACCGGATACATAACTTTAACGTGACCAGGTGACACAAATCCTGCAAGTACATTTTTAATTAATTTATAATCTGGTATCTACTGCTTTCTTAATATGCCTCGTACAATCACTTCTTAGGGTCTTGTTATCAGGGAATATGGGTGTTTGGGAGCTGGGGTCTGTTTGTTTGCAATATTTTCCGTCAGAGGGGGTTCGTTTTTCTTTTCGATGTTTTTCTTTTCCTTTCTTTCATTGACAGTTGGTTGTCTGACGAACTGAGCGTTATCTTTCATGTCTTTGGGAGGCAGAGAATTGCAAGTTTTAGCGACATCTTGGGTTTGAACTCCAACTTTATTTTCTTCATCCTGATTCTTGTTTGGTTAAACCAGCTGGGAGAATCTCTGCCCTCATACCCCTTTAATCAGTTGTGGCGCACAACTTGGGATTTTCCTTTCAGTGTTTTGCGAATGCGGAAGGTGACGTCACTGATTCAATCAACAATTGTATAGGGACCCTTCCAACTTCTCTGCATATTAGGTCTAAGGCCCTTTTTGCGCTGCGGATTATATAACAGAAATGCGTCACCAGGTTGATAATCTTGTTGGTCTGTTTTTACATAATACCCTCTCTTTTGCTTCTCTCCTTCCAGCAGTAATTTGTCTGAGGGTAAAAGTGAGGGCGTCGAATAACAGGCCTTACAATAAAATAACTTGATTTCATTTGTGCCAGGCAGGCTTGAAACAAACTTTAATTACAAAACCAGGACCATTTAAACATATCAACTGGGTCTTTCCCACTTTCACGTTTTTGTGTCGTATGCCCGCACTAAATATTATCCTTCACCCGCATTAATTGTGACTTTTCAAGTCTTGTCAGTCTAACGATCGCTTATAATATGGTAATCGGTATTTGGCGTTTGGAAACAAAGAATCTGATCATATTATAAAATACATGTATCATGTGGATGGATCATGAGATGTGGGTAAAATGAGGAGGCTAGAGTGAGAAACAATAATTGACAATATAGCCTTAGTTCGACTAGTACTGGGTTCGACTCTGATACAGTTCGACCTTTAGTCAGTTAGTTATTTAGATATTGAAGAAAAACATAAATAAAATTCTAATTAAAAGTAATTGTTCACAAAATTGGGGTTGAAACATACTTCAATTACAAAACCAGGACCATTTAAACATATCAAGTGGGCCTTCCCCACTTTTACGTTTTTGAGTCGTATGCCCGCATTGAATAATATCCTTCACCCGCATTAATTGTGACTTTTCAAGTCTTGACAGTTTAACGATCGCTTATAATATGATAATCAGTATTTGGCGTTTGGAAACAAAGAATTTAATCCTATTATAAAATACATGTACCATGTGGACGGATCATGATATGCGGGTAAAATAAAGCGGCTAGAGTGAGAAAAAATAATTGATAATATAGCCTTGGTTCGACCCGCCAGTACTGGGTTCGACTCTGATGCAGTTCGACCTTTAGTTATTTAAATATCGAAGGCAAACATTTTGATTAAAATTCGAATTAAAAGTAATTGTTTACAAAATTTGGCGGTCGAGCCCGTCTGATATGTTGTAGGATTAGTTATGGCCAGTGGCCTTTGGGAAATGCTGCCAAATTTGATCAAAATTCCCAATTTTACCTCCCAACCAAACAGGAAGTATGCAACCAGGAAGGTGAAATCTTTTCAGGATTGGAGGTGAGGGGAGGAAACTGCCGGAACCTCCCCCGCGTTCTACTCCTCTGGCTGCCCCTTATCTTCTCAATCAACCTATCAATATTGGCCCATCAGTTAAACATGTTAAAAAGGCCCTGTCTGGGTTTGACTCTGATCAAGTTCGACCTTTAGTCAGTTAGTTATTTAGATATCATAGCAAGCTCCGCAATTGAATGGTCTCAGTGTAGTTTGATACTTTTGAATGTTTTTTTTTTTTATAATTCTCATACAAAGGTGTTATATTTGCACATTTCCATTCCTTAGAAATTTCTGTTCTTTTTAGGGATTTCTGGAATATCATTGTAAGAGGTTGAACTACCTCTCTCGCCATTGGCGTAGACAGGTTTTTTGTTTGGGGGCTACTCATTGGTATAAATTTTGACCCGTGACAGTATCTAAGCGGAGCGCCACCATGGGTTGGCGCGTAGCGTTCAGAGAAATTTTTCCAATAAATGCTGCCTATAGATTGCCGGAAATGGCACTTCCTAGGCCAAAACTTGCAAATTTGAGGCTGTTCTTTTTTATTCTTCACAATTTGGCCAAAATTTTGCTGTACATTTTGCCCGTATTCTTGGTTGCCAAAAAATTGGGGAACTGTGCCACCTGCCCCACCACATACTTGCCAAGTACAATTTATTCAAACTCTATTGCGTAGCGATATAGGGGCAGTTTGGGTTGATGCCTCCCGAGTTTTTATGGGGGAAGGGGGGTGGTACATGTCAAAAGAAGATATTTGTAAAGGAAACAGAAGATCATTGATCACACTTGCACACCTGGCCAATATTTTTGACTCCAGAATATTGAAAAATGAGGGGTTGAGTGAGGTGGCATTGTACTTACTTGTTACTTGGAGTCGAAAGGTTGGAAGTAAGATTTGACAATCAAACTTACCAAATCATAATTTTAGATTCAACCGCCGCGCTGATGTTATGGCAAATCTGTCGATGACTAATTCCACGTCTGGGCAATGGGCCCTATGAATTTGTAATAGAATAAGTGCCTCCAGTCGGGCTTCCGTCATTATTGACCAAATAGCTGTAAGGGTTCTTTTCATTTTTGGCCTGTGCAGAAGTCACTGGCAAAGTTGCCAGCAACTGGAGCAACAGTGATATGTTAGAAAACATTTCAGAGCAATGATCCAGGGCACAGACGGATGAAGATGGTCGGGACTAGACTGGAACATTTTCCCATTTCTTCCTCCATAACATGTATTCGCCCTTAACAATCATGAAAGGATCTCGGATCAAACTTGCATACACCTCAATAGCATGAGTTAAATCATTCCACTGCCTCTCACCGTCAGCTTGTTTGGCGAATTCCATACAATTTGGTACAAGGTAGTTAAGTTTCATAATCTGTTGTTGATGTGGTCCAAATCTGTGCTTGAGGTCTCCAATAATGGAGTCTATGGCTGGATAAAAAAGGTGTTGTTGATGTGGTCCAAATCTGTGCTTGAGGTCTCCAATAATGGAGTCTATGGCTGGATAAAAAAGTTGACTCTGTAATAGCCTTCGGTGGTGTTGTCCGATGTTTGAGCGTTTGGTCGGTATGAGCTTCTAGCTGCAATGCGTGGTTTTCGCAGTTCCACCTCTATCACATCTTGTGCGACTGATTCTGCCTTTTGATACAGGTCATGGAACTCCCTTCACTTCGCAATTCTTTGAGAACAGACTGGAGACAGTTTACTAAGGCTAACGCTTGGGATAAATCTCCCCACTGTTTGTAAGACTCAGGAAACTGGTAGCATCAATCCTGACAATTTCTCCAAAATGACTGCAGCAACTGCAAATTCTGAGTTGCACACCAATTTTTCAAGGCTTTCTGCTTTGTTTCTGTCGCAATGTGATGCCCAGCATTTGATTTCCGATAAGGCATCTAGTGTTATTTCAAAAGTTGCATAAATGTTACAACTGCTGTGTGTCGTTCCACAGAAAGTGTTTCGCACAACGTAATCAGGTGCTTCTTGGTCATGGAAATACCAGAGTCACTCTCTATGAGGCTCTTCAACAGATCCGGTTTTTTTGCACTTGCTCGAAAAGTCAATGAAATTTCTCGCACAACATTGCGGAAGCACTCAAATTTAGGCAGTGCATGGCGCAATGAAAATAAAAGACCAATGGAGCTGCCTTTTTTATTGTTGCTGAAGTACCAACCCGTTCACTGGTCATGGCTCCTGCCCCATCATAGCCTTGTCCCACACAAAGAGACAGATTCAAACCGAGCTCACAAATCTTTCTTAGCAACGTTTCTCCAATAACTTTGCCACTCAACTTGGTTTCATTATGCTCAATTTCACCAGGATTATTAGATTTGATGTCAGAAATCAAGTCCAATACCATTACCGTGTCCTCATGCAATCTCAAACTCCAGAATCGCTAGGTGAAACATATCTTATAACAATTGCCAGTTGTTCCTTTTTGGCGATCAATGTTTCATCAGCTATGATAGACCAGAACTGTGCTTTTTTGATGTTAGCAACAACACTTTCCCTAATCATGTCACCAGCAACGCAAATAGATTCATTTTGAATCAAGGATGATAGGTAGGTTGCATTAGCATGGGAAGTTTTTATATGGTCCTTCAAAAGTAAATCCCCACTACGAAGTCGAAAACGAAGTAACCCTAAAATTTTCTTGACAATTTAAAAATTGCGTCAAAATTTCATTTAAAAATTTGAATTATTGTTTGTTTTGTTTTACAGGGATACAACGAATTTACATTACAGGGAATGCAGGGAGATTCGCATTTCATGTATGCGCATCTGTACGATACATAGGCATATAGGTGTAATTTAATTTTTGTAAATATCGGATTGGGGGGGGGGGGCATGGCCCCCGTGGCCCCCCCTCTGGCTACGCCAGTGTCTCTCGCTAAGGCTTTAATATAATCTGCTTTTATTCCACCTGGACCTAAAGCTTTTCCTTGCTTTAACTTCCTAATCTTTGCCATTACCATATTTTCTGCTATAGTTGTTTTTTGTCCTCGAAAGACTGGTGTGTTGTCAAGCTTCTGTCTTTGGAGCATATAGTAAAGTAAATCCACCATTTACCCACCCATGCTTCCCCACACACACACCCACCACACACAAGTGAGTTCAATACCTTCTCGCCATATATCGTTGCAGGAAATTGAAGTAAAGTTGTTTTATGTCCATTTTTGGCAAAATTGACTTTTTTATTGGAAAATATTATATGAGCAAGTAGGCTACTTTCTATACCTCTGACTTTCTCATATATCATCCAGGGAAAAAAATATATTGTGGAGAAAAAAAAATGTGCTAGGCATATGTGCTGAATGAATGCAGAATATCTCAGAATGGCATTTTTGGACATACGACAACTGACGTTCCTTTTCTGCGACGATATGTTAGTAAAAAGGAACACTGCCATCTCAACATTCCGTCACCTACAAATTCAACACACAAGGCATAGGCCTTACATACATTGCACAATTTTGAAAAGTTATTCCAAGATGTCAGCTGGGCACATAATTCTGTGCGTCGTAACCGGTGGGCTTTTAGCCCTAGGATTGTTCGATTACTTAACAAATTATGAAGAAAATGGATGTACGATGACCTATATGTACCCATCTTACATTGTAAGTATATTGATATTGTTGCAAATTACTATATTTACCTGTGGGATACGTGAAGAGGCGACTGGAATTTTATTGTATGAAAATAACGTAGGTCCTACCAGGGCCTAGTTCCACTAAAATTTAATCTTACAATACAACTTCCATAGGTATGCCTAGGCGCATTCTTTAAAGTTTACGGTTACACAGTGACTGTAATGACTACGATTTAGGCCAGGCCTGCTTATTTTCATGCAAATTACACAAAAAATAAATTAGGCATAAGTAATAGGCCTAAATATCATCAATTCTCAGTTGTACATTTGTAATTGTAGGCATTTTTGAAAGAGAATAATATCTAATAGTCGATCTAAACCAAAGGAGGTTGTTGGTCCTCTTCAAGGTAATGATGGTGCTACTATCAATAGTGGTAAGGATATGGCTGAGGTTTTGAATGACTACTTTGTGTCTGTTTTTACTAAGGAGGCCCCTGCTGATGATGTTGTGGATTATCTTAGTGTGCACTCTCAGTATCCATTAAGAATGTTGATTTTTCAGTTGATGTTGTTTCTAGGAAGTTGAAGGTTTGATTTCAAATAAAGCACCTGGTCTGGATGGTATACTTCCTGCTGTCTTATGCAGGTGTTCTTTCTGTTCCCCTGAGTATTATCTTTTCAAAGTGCTTTGATGTTGTTATTGTTCCTAGTGATTGCAGAATTGCTAATGTCACTTCTATTTTTAAAAAGGGTGACCACATTTTGCCCTGTAACTATAGGCCAGTGAGTCTTACTAGTGTTGTGTGCAAGGTAATGGAGTCCATTGTTGAAGATGTTGCTCTAGATCCCAGCATGGTTTTTTTCATAAAAGATCTTTTATTTCTAATTTGTTTGAGTTTCTTGGTGATCTTAAAAAACTAGTTTATTCCAGTCATAATGTGGAAACAGTTTATTCCGGTCATAATGTGGAAACAAGAGTGCTTGGTGTGGAGGAAGAGTGTGCCAGTAGGATAAATTATTGGTTAGTTGACAAGTCACAAAGAGTTGTTGTTAATGGCGCAGTATTTCCATGGAAGAAGGTTACAAGTGGTCTTCCTCAGAGTTCTGTGTTGGGTCTCCTTTTTTTCTTAATCTTCATTAATGATATTGAAATTTGAGCGATATTGGATTCAGGGAAGAGTGCTAATGGGGGGTGGGGACATTTTGTCTGTTTTAAAGATATCTGAATAATTGATGACTGGATTTTGATCAAATTTGGTGTGTGGTGTTGTTTCTGCTTTAGGAAAAAATGATTACATTTTAACAATGTATTGCAATAGGGGAAGGGCAAAAATGGATGGGTGGGGATATTTTAAGGCAAGATTTATCAACACCTAGTTGAAACTTACAGCCAATGCAATGAATATTCTTGACTCACAAAGAAAATCAAGTGAAGTGGTTTCTGGTATCAATGAAATCAAAACAATTTTGTTCTACCATGAATGAAAATGATGGAATGTGAATCTACCCTGCATAGATCTAAACAATGAATCTTTAGCCTGAATTATACTGAAAACAATGATCACAAGTGATGATCCTGAAGTGATGATCCTGAAGTGTTTAGAATACAAATGGCAATACAGATCAACAGTGAGAAATAGATTGTTTGGGGCTATAACTTGATAGATTATAGATTGTATTCTGGATTGGGAATGAACAGAGGCAAAGGTATGCACTCTGTAGAGTGCTAAAATTCTAGTTTAAATTTGGGACTTATTGGAGTAGGGGAAGGGCAGCAATTGAGGGGTGGTGATGTTTTAAGATGAGATCTGTGATGACATATTTGAAACTTTTCAATGGATTCCAATGGAATGTCCTAAACAATGAATTCATGCCCTGAAAAGAATTTAAAACAATCAATTTTCTGGACTAAGAATAAGAAAATCAGATAAAGTGGTTTCTGGTATCAAAGGGAATCAAAATAATTGGCTTCTTTAATGAACGGAAAATAAAGGAATGTGAATCTTGGCTCTTTAGAGCTCAAACAATGAATGCTTAGCTTGAATAAAACTGAAAACAATAATCAGAGGGTAGATCCTGCAGTGTTTAGAATGCAAATGGCAATACAGATCAACAGTGAGAAAGAGATTGTTTGGGGCTATAACTTGGATAGATTATAGATTGTATTCTGGATTGGGAATGGACAGGGGGCGAAGGTATGCACTCTGTGGAGTGCTAGAATTCTAGTTTGTATAAGCAGTTAGTGAGTCCTCACCTTAAGTATGCTATTCAGGCTTGCAGTCCTTTTTATGAGAAGGGTAAATTCAGTTTGGAGCAGGTTTAGTGAAGAGCCACTAGACTTATTCTTAAAGTAAGGAATCTCTCTTATGAATCTAGATTACGAATTCTTGGTTTGATCACCAGTCGGAGACATGACCTCGATTGACCCGAAAATTTAAACAAAATCACGTGACAGTCAATTTAAATTCAAGTGATGAATTTCCATTTAATCTCTGTTCTAGATCAGGGCAATTTGCTATAAAACCGAATAACACATATTTATCGTATGGATACATGATAAAAGATACGAATTTTAAGAATTAACGACATCGTTTTATGTCACAATGTGAGCACCACTTTTTGCACAACAGCCTATGAAAGATAATAAACCGTGATAAAATTGACAACCGACTGATTAAAAAAAGGATGAAAATCACAGCAACAGAAAACTTACCAATTCATGAAGTAAAACCAAATGTTGTTTAAACTATGAAAAAATAATTTCAAATTCATTTTAGGACAAATCCCAAACCAAGAGCCTAAGAAAAGTTCTATCCCAATTCGATTAGATCCGCTGTCGGCTTGAATTGGATGCCATGATTATAGCGCATGCGCATTGAGTGTATGTCTGTAAAACGGATGTACAACACCAATAGACAATCTACAGCGCTCCTGCCTCTCAAACTCACCCTAACCTCTTCATCAATCTCCACAACCAAATCAAAGACCAACTCTCAAATTACACCTCCATCTATACTGATGGCTCCAAGGAAGGCAACAAGACAGCTGCTGCTGCCATCATCCAAGACATCACCCTCAGTAGCAGACTTCCTGACTACTAATCCATCTTTTCAGCCGAGGCTAAGGCCATTCTCCTCACCCTCAACTTTATTAAGTACTCTCCTCTTAGTCACTTTGCCATTTTCTCTGACTCAAAGGCTGTTCTTACTTCATTACTCAATCTTAAATGAGATAACCTCACCTGCCACCTCCTCCTCCGAAACTCTTTCTCCCACCCTCTGCAGGAAAAGTGTTCTTTTCTTCTGGATACCCAGCCATGTTGGCATCCCTGGCAATGACAGGGCTGATACAGCCGCTAAGCTTGCCCTAACCTCCTTCCTTCCCCTTTCCCAAAACCCTCTGACATCAAACCGCTTATCGCTTCTCTTGTTCGTGACCGCTGGCAAACCTTATGGAACTTCCAAATTGATAACAAACTCTATGTTATCCAGCCCACAATCCCGATCAAATCCACCATCAACAACCTTCCGGTATCGATAACGCTCATATTACCCGCCTTAGAATTGGTCACACCCACCTCACTCACTCCCACCTCCTTATTGGTTCCCCCCAACCCCTCTGTAACAATTGCCACTGCATCCTCACAATCCAACACGTTCTCCTTGCTTGCCCCTGTACAACCTTCCCAGAGCTTCCTCGCTCCCACAACTCAATTGCTGAGTTCTTCCAGAAAAATCCTCCAAATAAAGTAATCTCCTTCCTTCAGCATGCATCCCTCTACAACCATATTTCATTCTCCTCTTCCACCCCCTCTCTACTTTGTTTTTGTTTTACCCATGCACCTCCTCTCTCGATCACAGCTTTCTGGCTTTTGTTCTTGAATTTCTCTCATTCTCCCCCTGGTTTCTTTCCTTACTACCTCTAAAATGATCTGATCTCTCAGGCACAAATTGACCTTCGTTGTCGTGGTGCCGTTAAGACCTCATCAAACAAACAAACAAACAAGAACAACTGATGGTATTGGAGGGGAAATAAACGACCGAGGTTTACAAAATACTTTTAGATTCGATTGTATATCAAGAGAAAGAGTTTATTTTGTGATTTATAAGAGTAATTTTATACCTAATGTATGAGATGTGTACTGTACCTGTCATATCAGCTTAAGTGTTTGAAAGCTAGATAACTCCCAATTTTTATAAGTGTCAAGTTTAGATAGATAAGTAGGCCCCATAAGTATTTTACGGACTCAATTTACCTCATTCAATAATATCAGGTAACATTTATTACAAATTTGGTCTTTTTTTTTTATAATTATTCCTATTAGCCAACAATCGAATATAATTTAGTGGGAGGGGCTCTGGGGGTCACAAAACGGTGGCAGCTTTCATATTTCGCCTGGAAAATGAGTTGTTTATATATTTATAACTTTTTATTACTTTTTTGGTATATTCTGGCAAAAGTTGGACATTTTTTACTATGAACAACCCCCCCCCCCTCCCTCTATAGGTCCAGCACTGTTTAATGGGAACCTTCTTGTTGAATTATTTAGAACACATCACTGTGAAGGGGCAGGCTCCCAAAATAAGTTGAAAAAATATCGATTTGCAGCTATTTGCATATACATACTGTAGCATGGGACTTACACTTCAACATGCTCTGTAGTCAGTGGTGCAGGAGCGGAGTGAATGGGGGGGGGGGGATCCCACTTTTCACAGAAATTTTTAAAGAATTGGGATAAACTTTGTTTATATATATTTCGCTTTTCAAAATTGCATTCAGAATTGCACTAAATTTGAACACTTTGTCTTTGGATGGGGTCTAAGACCCCCCACTTTTTGAATGCTGGCTACACCACAATCAGTGGTGCAGCTATCGTCCATGTGGGATATTATGTTCGGGATCCTTGTCCAAGTGTTTGCAATATGACATTGCTTGAGCCGCTTACCTGCTTACATTTACGTTGAGATGTACGCAAACACTTTGGGCATACTGGCATAGTATGGAGGTTTAACCCATTAAAAGTGGTACCTCATTGGTGAGAGACCCTGGGAATAGAAGCACAAACCTGATATGCTGGCACTTTTTATCTCCAAGTCACTTGTGTCTCCTTATTACAAACGTCGCTGGGGTATTCTGATTGGGTTCAGGGTCTTCTGAATGGTGGTGGTGGGGGGTAGAGGCATCAGTTTCCTAACTGGGTGGATTTACGAGGGTGCCCCAAAGAGAAACGGTTGGATTTCCAACTGCCATGTTCATTTTCCAACTGGCGTCCCATTTTGGGAGGAGGCACCCCAATCCTACCCCCCTTCTAGTGACGGCTCTGCTCCTTACCAACCATGTTGTTACACCCCTGGTATGAATGTTTAACTCTGAAACTTTTATATCTCACCTGTGTAACATGGAATTCCAGACTTGGCTGAATTAACATTCCAGCTTTAAGTAAGTCTTGTCCGTCTGTCATGCATTCAAGTGCTTTTTCTTCTGTGCAATGTGGGACAAACTGTCACTTGGGAGTGAATAGGGTGGAACATGAGGGCACTAGGACACTATCACTAAGCAATCCATTGGAGAATAAAACTCTTGACCAATAGAAGATCATGAATAGTTGCATGTAAGGGGTATACATACAGTAACACCGCTTAGGAGCAGTCCCCACCACGGGAGCTCGGATAACCTATAATATAAAAGCACTATTATGAGGGATGGGGCAACCTATCATGGGAAAGGCCTGAGGGGAGTAAAATAATAGGAAAATCAATGACTATAAGGCATACAAATGATGTACTGTAGTCAGAGGGCTGTGCTGTGTCTCCTTGTCACCATCTGTCAGTCTGTCAATGTTGGGATACTGTTTTCATCTGGATGTGCTTGAGGATAATCTGAATGATTCAAGGTGCTTCCAAGTTCCAAACCGAAATCAAGTTATTTTAATTCACTTCAAATTGTCCATTAACCGAATTCCATCCCCTCTTCTGTGTGCATGAACCATTTCCAGGAAAGGCTGAATGTTTAATACACGGTCTTAACTAAGGCTTCACATGAGTGGTATAACCCAATAAATTACACCACCACAGTACTAGAGAGTCCCCAACCCAATGAGCATATCTAAACTAAGATCATGATAGCAATTTTTCATTTTTAAGCGAAAATATACCTCTGTGGTAACAGACATACATCAACATTTGATTGAAATGTAACTTTTAACACAATTTGGTTTTCCTTCTCCCCTGGAAAATCTGCCTCACACTTTCAATGAAATCATTGTAGCACTTTTTGTTTGTTCAAATCCAATTAAATTTTACAGCTGATGGTGCATTACTCTTTTCCCATTATCTATTAATCTTTTCAAGAATAAGCATTTCAAAATTGGGCATAACTTTTCTCTGGGCTGTCAGATTGCATAGAAAGTCTTTTCAATAATACTTTTATACTTTCCATCTTTGTTTCTGACAAAAATAAACGTATAAATTTTGGATTGGTTTAGTGTTACACAACACATTACTTTGCGAATGCAGGACATTCATCATGTGTACCTTGCAGGTCTGTAACAATAAGCCTGTCTGCTATTTCAATTAAAAAGTGGCTCCATCAGATCTACAGTAACCTAAAACACAAAATACCTACAAAACTGGTATGTCTATCCTTGTTTGAGGCAGATTAATTTATAGGTAAATAATTAGGGGATAAATGGTACACAAATACAAACATTCACATAACACTTAAAAAAAGTCAAAAGAAAATACTTTATTTGATAGTACACTTTATTTATCTCTTTTGGTTCAAATGTAAATCTTGTTTCAACTTCATCACAAATACGCAATGCATTAAACCCTTCATATGTTTAAGTGCTTCTTTAAAGATATATGGATGTGTAGCAGCAACCTATGCTAAATTGCTTTAAAATCCATGGAAAATAGCAATAACAAAAAATCATCCAAATCGGTTAAAAATTGATCATTTTATAGCATTTTGAATTTTCAGGTCAAAATATTGAAATGTTTCTTCCTCTTTATGTTCCTCTTCTGATGTATGAGTGGGCAGAATTTCTTATTTCCTTATGTAACCCCTTTGTTAATTCATTGTCACACATTTGTGAAAAATGGAAAAGAATTCAAACCAAACGTTTTTAATTATTGACCATACCCTTAACTATAATCTAGCAGGAATAGACTTTGACCTCATTTTCAAAAACTGAAATTTAAAAAGGAAAATAAAGACTTACATGAAGCTTTTTACCTACCCATTTGTAGACTTTTAAACTTTGATTTGGACTACAGGTATATTTGACTTTACATCTGAGCAAGCTTTATATGTTTGCTTTAAAGGACTATACATCGATAATGATATAAATTAAATTTAGTTTTAAATTGAGTATTTTAAAGCTTTGTTAAATAACACAACAAATAATTGTTCATACAAATACAAGTTTGTTGGTTGTCTCGTGAGTGGAACTGGCCTTCATCTACTGTGTTTTTTCCTTTGAAATTGTAATCTACAATAGTTTCAAAGAGAGCAACTAGCTTTGTTTTTTCTTTGCCATATCTCCTCCCTCTTTGATAGGACTAAAACCCTATCGCCTCCCTTCAGCTTACGCATTAAATCAGACCTCTTTCAACTTGGCATCAACCCCGCCACTCTCGGCACCTATTCCTGGCCCACTTTTCCTCCTTGGGCCACCCCCCTTCCTTCTGTCCACCTAGACCTCTCCACTTATAACAAAACTCAAACTCACCCTAACCTCTTCATCAATCTCCACAACCAAATCAAAGACCAACTCTCCAAATTACACCTCCATCTATACTGATGGCTCCAAGGAAGGCAACAAGACAGCTGCTGCTGCCATCATCAAGACATCACCCTCAGTAGCAGACTTCCTGACTACTCATCCATCTTTTCAGCCGAGGGCTAAGGCCATTCTCCTCGCCTCAACTTTATTGAGTACTCTCCTAGTCACTTTGCCATTTTCTCTGACTCAAAGGCTGTTCTTACTTCATTACTCAATCTTAAATGGGATAACCTCACCTGCCACCTCCTCCTCCGAAACTCTTTTCTCCCACCCTCTGCAGAAAAAGTGTTCTTTTCTTCTGGATACCCAGCCATGTTGGCATCCCTGGCAATGACAGGGCTGATACAGCCGCTAAGCTTGCCCTTAACCTCCTCCTTCCCCTTTTCCCAAAACCCTCTCTGACATCAAACCGCTTATCGCTTCTCTTGTTTGTGACCGCTGGCAAACCTTATGGAACTTCCAAATTGATAACAAACTCCATGTTATCCAGCCCACAATCCCGATCAAATCCACCATCAACAACCTTTCTCGTATCGACAACGCTTCATATTACCCGTCTTAGAATTGGTCACACCCACCTCACTCACTCCCACCTCCTTATTGGTTCCCCCAACCCCTCTGTAACAATTGCCACTGCATCCTCACAATCCAACACGTTCTCCTTGCTTGCCCCTGTACAACCTTCCCAGAGCTTCCCTCACTCCCCACAACTCAATTGCTGAGTTCTTCCAGAAAAATCCTCCAGATAAAATAATCTCCTTCCTTCAGCATGCATCCCTCTACAACCATATTTAATTCTCCTCTTCCACCCCCTCTCTACTTTGTTTTTTGTTTTACCCATGCACCTCCTCTCTCGATCACAGCTTTCTGGCTTTTGTTCTTGAATTTCTCTCATTCTCCCCCTGGTCTCTTTTCTTACTACCTCTAAAATGATCTGACCTCTCAGGCACAATTTGACCTTCGTTGTCGTGGTGCCGTTAAGACCTCATCAAACAAACAAACAAACAAACATATCCCACAGTGAAAAATAAATTCTCTAGGTCAATAAAGGAAAAGATAATATATTACACTATAAACATGTTTTATATCATACTACATTACATCACATATTATACATATAGTACCCTAATAAAGCTCAAATTTTGATTTGCTGTGTCTGAAACTAAATATGCTTCTTTAACTAGACTTCCTTGTCAATATTTTCTTGCACCAAACTGTAAGGTAAATGTTCTAGATGGCACTAGTCTTTTATGACAGCCTTTTGAAGTATGTGTCTATAGCTCAGAAGTGCTACAAATAAAAGACCATTTGATAACAACAAATCTATCAATGCCTCACCCTGGTGTCAGAAAATGGACAAAAAATCTCATCAATATATTCTAAAAGAATCCTTAAAAAGTTTTACTTATTTTCCTGCTCCTCATCATTTTCTCTTTGCACAGCGCATAGAAATGCTTTACATAATTGTGCACTATACAAATTAATTATTGTTTTATATTAATAACATTAATGTTAAAGATGGTACACTGTAACTATTGACCATTAGCCAGTTACATGGCACTTACTTACTTTTTTTTAAGTTGAGTTTTCAAGGACCAATAATGATAGTTTGCATAAGACATTAGATTATCTGCATCTTGTTTACCTTTTCTGTTGATGCAAAGATATTGTGGTACCCATATTCATGTCTTACACTGCTCCAAAATCAAAATGTACTGATCCAATTCATTACTGCAGGTAAAACAAAGAAAGACGTAATATGAAAGAATCATTTCATGAAACAATATTTTACATATAGTATAAACACTTCTTTCATTTTATCATGTATGAAGTATGCAGTAAAAAAACCAGGATGGATGGAAACTTATTTGAGCACATTTTTTCTTTTAGAAATATAGTACTTATTTGATATCTCTGTTGGTCTGCCACAATCTTTGAGGGAAAGTAAAAGGCAGTGATGATTTAATGTAAAGACAATTTGATGCTGCAGTACTTTCCTCCCAAACAACTGAGGGATACTTGAAAAACAAAATTAACATCAAATGATAAAAATATGACCTGTGAGGTAAAAGAAAGCTTGTGATGGTTTTGCTATACAAATCCTTAGGTTTTACTATACAATTTTTTTTGACCAAATGTGTTTTTTAATTGAAGTTTTGAGCTCTTTCAGTCTTTAAGCAAAAGCAGAATTATAATGTTTTTGCAAGTAGCATAAAGGGTAATTTCAAATAGACAAACAGCATTTTAACAATCTAAACATTGACCCTTCTTACATTATGAGGCTGCAAAAATCAGTGATTTATTTCAAAAATCTTAAATCTTTTACCCCTAATATACACTGTTCTAAAATAAATTTGATTTGTTATTTCTAGATATACAGTATAGGGGCCTTGAAGGGACATGCATCAAGGCAATTTGTGTAAATCAATTGTTAGCTTTCTTAAGAATGAATGTATGAAGGTGAGACAAATGGCTGCAATATAATAACAGAACTATAAAAGAGAGTAACACTCCATATGGAACTGTACTACACCCAATTTATATTCTTTTCAATCTACAAAAAGAATATGACAATAAATGAACTGTAATGGCAAGATTTTTGAAGACTGTACATAATGTTACTGTAAAGTCCTGTCAACACTGCTTGTACTGTATCTAAGGGGCCAAACTGAGAATCAACAGACTTAACCAAATTTGTTGTCTATCTCAGTATTGTTGAAGAAGAAAAAAAAAGTTTTTCAGATCTACATAAACTATAAGATTGGTTTATGGGCCTGTGAGAACATGAAATAATCACAAATCTGCAATGTAGAACAACAAGCATAACATTTTTCAAATGTTATTATTTCTGAAGTAAGTACAAGACTGAGAGAGAACAAGAACAGCAAAATTGTGTATATTACTGTAGCTTGTTCCTCACTCAGAAAAACAAAACAAAAACCAGTTATTTCTGCATTAATGCTCTGTACTGGTCTGGTCAGATAATGATAAAGAGTAACAGTTATTTCTGCATTATTGCTCTATACTGGTCTGGCCAGATAATGATAAAGAGTAACAGTTATTTCTGCATTAATGCTCTATACTGGTCTAGCCAGATAATAATAAAGAGTACACTTCAAAGCAACTCAAAAAAACAGATTAATATGTGCTTAACTTTTCAACATGCCGGGATTTTGATAAAATTGTTTTTGGAACAAACAAAAAACATTCTGTTGTAATTTAAACTAGTTAACATTTCATAAAATTTCCATATCAAGGCGTTGTGTATTAAAGGTAAATATACAATGTATGATCGGACTCTGCAAACTAATGTTCGAAACCAATATCAGTTTTATATTATGCTTTTTGTGTTATTTCTGTCATCCAAAAGTAAAATGGCACATTTTTGACAAAAAAAAAAAAGAAGTGAAAAAGTAGCAAATAATCAACATTCATTAACAATACCACGCCACGATGTAATGTTAAGGGTCATACTATTTTGTAACTATGCAGCCTGCATTGCATCTACATGACAGTTACAGAAGTTGACACAGAGGTTTGGTTTGGGATGTCAAAGATAACATAATAATTTTCAAATATTTCATAGTAGTCTAAAATTATCTGAGTATGACCAGGGAGTTGTTAAGAACTCCCTGGTATGACCATGACTCCAACAAACTTAGCAGGACTACAGCATATTTAACTGTTGCTTTAGTTGAGACATACCAGAGTAGACGGTAAATATTAACAAATTTCCAACACTTTGGGACACGCAAACTAAAGGGAGATACAGTACTACTATCATTCCTAAATTGTGTTAGATTCTGCAGTTGCTCTTAAGAATATTACACAGAAAGAATGAGTAATATTATAACTTAGCAAATTATTATCAATGTTGTATGCTTACATTTTAAAACACTAAGAATATCAATCATAAGGTAAGATTTTAGTAAGAGTATCGATACTAAGGGCAATCTAATACGGGAATGATGCAGGCTGTGAATGTATGCTTTATATATTATATTTATGGAACTGTCATTTCCAGCATTCACTTGGATCAGTTTTTGTTGCTGAAGTTCTGTTATGTAAAATTGATGTGGTCAACTGCTGGTAGGCCCTATGTTATGTTGCAAATTATTTTGTGGGGTGACTCAATAGTACTGGTCTAGTCTAACTTCTAAGCAGGGACTATGCAGTTCCTGGTCTGACTGAGTAAGGCAATCAATGGAATAGGCTTCTAGGCCTTCATGGTATTTGAGGCATGGCCATGATCTAGGCCTTATTCACCTTTATATGCCTACTCTGTACTGATCAATCATGAGAATGGACTTTTTACATAACAATTTTTTCCGACTTCGCTAAGGTGGGTAACAAATTTGGATTATACTACAGTAATAGGCCCTATAGTAGGCCTTAGTACTAGACCTAGTATGCCTACTGCCAGTGCCACTAGAACTAGGGCCTAAATATTGGGTGCCTAAACAGATCGTTCTTTGGTAGGCCTAAACATAGTACCAGCAAATCCAAAATTGTGGATAACGGTAAAAAGAATGTCATTTGTTTATATCCATCCATAAGCTCTGTCAATAATTGTACAACCAAATTAATTTCATCTTGCATAATTCTGTCCTATGTCTCATTGCATTGCCATAATAACAACCTAGTGTTACGGAAAAGCCACACCTTATCACATTAGGAAGGAAAGTATGTCTAAGAAGTGAGAATTTAGACTGACATTTTTCCTGGGCATTTTCACTGATCAACTAAAAGTACTTAAAGTTGGCTTAAATTTGAGAAACTAATAATTCACTTTATAAAAGCATATTGAGCCCAATAAAAAGTTGCCTGCTGTGAGGAAAAGTGACTTACACAGATCAGAAAAACAATTGACGAATCTTACCTTTTCAAAGATCATCATAAAATGGGCCACGGAAAATCTTTATTTTGGGAACTTTACTGAGACTGAATTTTTTTAACCTGAAAAATAATGTCTTGTACGTCATTTGCCCGGGAGGGGAGGAGGAGGAGGGGGCACTTCAAAATGTGAGGTATATATACATGTGCTGGCCGAGCAGTTACCTTTCATCAGAGGTTTTGTAGTGCAGTTATCAAGAATCCAATCTCACATACTGCTGGTCTCAAAAAAAATTGGATATTTTTATACTGCAGGTATCCAAAATCACTTATTTTCTTAATGCATGTATCAAAATCATAAAGTGTCATACTGCAGTTACCCATAAATCTCTCATACTGCAGTTCAATTTGAAATTCTGGGCGGCACATATCTACCCTTCCCCCGGTCATCTGATCTCTCCTGTAGTGACGAACATTGGAACTGCATAAGTTAAAGCAATTTAAATTATCTGTATTCATTCGGGAGTGATTGTCTTACAAACCCTGAAATGCTCAATTGAACTTCTGGGTCAAGTCTTCAGAAATTATTAATATCGCAGTAAAGGTCATATAGCAAGGTCATGTTCCCAACTGCACGCTTGAGTTGAGAAGAGTACATGGTGATATGAATCAGGTTCCTAATTCCTATCGGGTAGTGATGCTTTGACTTCCTGTTATTTCTTGCATGTTTCAGCTAATCCTCATGTGGTAACAGTTTGAAGTTGACCAAAAAGTTATCATGGTTGGATATTCCACGTTTTAGCTTTTTGCAAAGAGTTGTTAATGAGTGGCATGGTTTGCCTGAGTGGGTCGTTAGCTCCATTTATGATCACAATTTCAAAGTCAACATTGATAACTTCTTTACTAACTCTGGATATCTTAGATTTTTTCCGTATTTTTCTTTTGTGGTAGTGGTGTTTAGTTTGGGATTTTTATGGGGTGACTAACCCTTTTTAGCCCATCATCTCGTTATGTTTATGTTATTAAAGAATTTGTTCCATCTAATATGAAAGAAGTCTTCAAAAAAAAAAAAATGGTGTAGAAAGCATTTAAAAATCTTATTCAGTTAAAGAGATATTTAAGTTTCAAGTTTGGTATCATATGTGTACAAACAACTGATATCAGACTAGTTGTGATGTAATAGCCTCAGATTCCTCAAAGTCTTTATGTTTTC
Organism: Chiridota heheva; assembly: GCA_020152595.1. Lineage (NCBI taxonomy): Eukaryota > Metazoa > Echinodermata > Holothuroidea > Apodida > Chiridotidae > Chiridota > Chiridota heheva. Next base: position 797,013 of record JAIGNY010001930.1, on the reverse strand, counting down.
TATTATATTTTGTCTTGCAATTTTGTGGCTTTCAGCCGTTAGATGTGTCAGGAAAGTAGTAAAACATAATCTAGTAACAGTAATTATAGTTTACCTCCTGAAAAAAGTTTGAGGGAAAATAATTAGAATATTTAAAATCAAATAATTTTCTTTAAATTAACAATTCTTAAGAATGTGAGGATGTCGATGCCAACTTTCCATCAAGATTTCCCACACTAGTTATTTCTACACAGATTAGACAAGAATTTTAAATGTGAATATCTCCTTTATGGAATAAGATATTTGAATGCTTTCTTCATCATTTTGTTTCTTTTAAAGTCCTTTTTCTTATAAGATGGACTGGCAGACCCCTGGACTAATGCTTCAACTCATCATTATATGCTTTAGCCTTAGTTTATTAAATATTCACAATTCTTTCTCAGCCACTCAAAGGCATGAATCAATCAGTGAAGGAGATGTTCCCTCGCTACTCACTATACAGCTATCAGGAAGGCTACAACACAAAGAAACCAGAGTAAGTGATACTATGCTACAGTATAAGTAATGTTTTGTAGAATGACCATCAAAACAATTTTATATTTAGAGTATTTACTTTAAGTAATATCTTACCTCCATGCTATAAATATGCAATCTGGTCCTTTCACTCTAAAGCATTTCTAACTGAACTAAAAACATAGTTACCAACCCAGCCCTGACCTCCATAATACCTCTAACGTCCCTCACTTCTTTTCAGAGTGTTGTTATACACAACATTGCTGAAACTGGTCGGAAATTTTCTTTTAAATTTTCACCCCTTTTTCTAACTTTTCTTTCTTACAGCTGCAATCGTGAAGGTTCTTTTCTTTAATTTTTTCAGTCACCTGAGGTAAGACGAGGTGGCCATGGGGCGGGAGATATTCGGTCCAACTTACAGGACTTTCCCCATTAAGCATTAGAGTTTTTTTGCTTCCGTCTGTACAAAATGGCTGGCTAGAACGATTGTTTCCTACTCTCGTGGTACGTGCGTAGCTGCACAGTCTAGCAGAGCATATAATATAAGTGGTTCAATCTTGCTACAATTCTGGACCAAAGTACTTGGCACTGAAGTGCAAAATTAAGAAATACAGTGTAGTAAGAAATGTTTCTCGAATCTCTGAAAAGTCTGTCTGAGATTATGAATAGTTGGTCTGATATTTATTGATAGTATGCCTCAGATTCTTGGAAATCAATGCTTGATAGATAAGAATTCTGTTCCAATTGACATACAGCACTGACAGTATGTGGATACTCGATTGTCAAAATGAATGGAAAACAAGAAATGAAAAGTTAATCATTTTTATGTAATTGTAATAAACTTCAGATTAATGTGCATAGGATGAGAATAACCTAAAACAAGTTCATAACCAGTACACCCCTCCTTTACTCCCCCCCCTGGTACACCCTCCTTTACTCCCCCTTGTACACCCTCCTTTACTACCCCTGGTACACCCCTTCTTTACTCCCCTGGTACACCCCTCCTTTACTCCCCCTGGTACATGGATGTTTTACACCTTATCTTGATCATTACAAGTATCTTTCATGCCAGAGAAGCAAAACTTGGTACTTTAAAGCTCATTATATAACATACTATATAGCATGTGATACACATACAGGGCATAACACTAGACCCCTAGCTAGATTTAAAAATAGGCAGGGTGCTGGATTTGTTGAGGGGCACAATAACGCACGCATGAAGCACTGCACTTTTTCAGCATGGGGTCCTCATAAGGCTTATGCCCCTGGTGAAGCTTTGGGATTTTAGCTATAATGGTACCTCAGAATACAACTATTCTGACTCATAATGACAATTCATGAGCCAAACAGGACAATTTCTTACTATGCTATCATTCTGTGTTCTGTTTCCTTGTAAGGTATTTCATTTATGAGTTTAATAAAGATTATTAAGTTTTTAAAGAATTTGTTCTAATTAAAAAAAAAAAAAAAAATGTATGAGGGGCAGGGCGAACCAAAAGGGGGGCAAAGAGTGGCGGGTAGGCCAACCGAGGGGCGTGGGAGGCTGCGTCTCTCAAAGCTAGAGCACTTTTCTGTGGCGCATTTTGATCATGACTGTCGTGGTGCCGTAAAACCTCGCCAACCAACCCACCCTGTATTTCGATAAACCACTCATCCAGTGGCACATTAATAGGGTTGGAAGGGTGGGTAAACCCCACAGGTCTCCAGCGAGATTTGCTCCAAGCAATGACAGTGCGTTATGTTTATTATGGGCCCCCTGAGTGACAAATTTCCCACTGGCCCCCAAGACCCTAGTTATGCCACTACACCCATCCTCAAGTTACATCACTGGCATCTGCACAGTTTTCTTTCTGAAAAAAATTGTCATATTTTATTTTTCTACCAAAAACACTGCAGGAACTTAGTCTGTAGTTTCAGGGAGGTACAGTAGTATTGATTGTACACTTTTAACTCACCATGATAAAGTCTTATTAGATTTTAGTGCCACAAGTCTATAAATAGGATTACTGTAGGATCTTGCAGATAGCAGTGCTAGACAACACTGGGGGAGACTTTAGGGAAATCTTCATTGATACAGAGGTTACTGATTGATGTGTGTGTACATATATGTAAACAACTTTGACCTTTGTCAATGCTAATATGAATTGACATAGATAAGGGTCAATAAGGTAGTATTGCATGATCCATTAATATATCTGGTCTACTGACTGAAGGGTTATGTACATACAAATTATTAACTTTGCATGCTTGCATTTTTTTAATAATATGATGATAATAAAACTCAAAGTACAAATGCTTCAAAAACAGACATAGAAATAATCATGTATACTGTAGAAACTGGAGAAGCATTGAGACTCTTTTATCAGCTTGCTTTACTCTCTGAACTGAGATTTTAGTCTGGGGATGGGAAAGTAGGGGAAGGCACTTCCATATGTGAGGTATATATATATATATATATATATATATATACGTATGTATGTACAGTATGTATGTATGTATGTATATTTGTATGTATGTATGTATATTTGTATGTATGTATATTTGTATGTATGTATGTTTATATATATATATATATATATATATATATATATATAATATATATATATATATATATATATATATATATATATATATATATATATATATATAAACAATATGGCATTGTTTAAATGTTTGTAAAACGTATTAAAAAGTTAAAATCAGTTTGTACAATTTAAGCACATTTATTCATAATATTGTATTCTTGTTGAAATATCATCAAGTTTAACAATTTACTTCACTAGAATTAAGAGTATCACATGTTCTTAACTGTTCTGCCATATTGTGTGGATTTCCTGAATATCATCATGTGTTCCATTGTTTTGCAGAAAGTTGCAGTTTGATGGTATACCCGTCATATTCATCCCTGGAAATGCAGGTAGACACAAGCAAGGTAACTCCATGGTCCATTACATATTTTTTCTTTTTTTTATAGTCAATGTGTAGTTAATATGATAGTATAAAATTTTAATTGAGTATTTTCATCGTGATGTATGGGGTAAAGTGTACAAAAAAATATTTGCATTAATTATATGCCAAATAAGAGCATTATTTGTTTAAATAATTGAAAAGAAACATGATTTGACCAAATAATACAAATTATCATTCTTAAATAATATTCAAGTTTCACACATTATTTGGTAACAATTATTAAAAGACAAGCCACTTATATAAATATTGACTGTTTTTTATTTGCATACAATTTTCCTCGTCAAATCTTTATAGGCATATAATATTTCCAAGATTTTAAATGTTTTATGCCTATAAATTATAAGCTGAATGACTTTTATTTAACTTGAAATTCATTCTGTAACAAAAAATTGATTATATGACAAATAATTGATTATTTGACAAATAATTGATTATTTAACAAATAATTCATTATTGAACAAATAATTCATTATTTAAAACATTAATTATTTATTTAACATTAAATTCCATTGAACTAAATATACTGTATACCACTGGAAGATGCACGCATACTACAATACAATCTGTGGCATCTTTTGTTCACCATTTTGTTGACACGCAGTGGTTGTACAAATAATACAATAAAACAATACAAACTCTGTTACGAATGCCACATGAGATTTTTCTATTGTGAAATGTCAAATCTGGCAACAACAAAGATTAGGCTTTTATTATGATGAACTGTGAGGATTTAGCAGGAGCAGGAGTAAGGGTCACATTAGAGGGAGGGGGAGGGTGAAAATATTGCATGTGGAAAATTTCATTTTTCATCTTTCGGAAGATTTTCTTAAATTGTCAGGAAATGTTGTCAAAATGTTACCACAATTTCAGCAGGGTATTTTACCCAATTTTCCTTCAATTTTGACCAGTTATGACGATCCAATAATCTGTTAATAATTATCCCATTTTTACCTTCCAACCGGGAAAAGAGCATACAATCGAGAAGCTGAACCTCCCCTCAGTTCTCCCCTGCCCCGCTTCCTATATGTTTCTGTGGCCATATGCATGGATGTACTAGCAAAAGAAACGATACAGTAATAAAATGGAGGGCAATTCTCGTGCTTGTTGTTCCCATGAGGTAAATGGGCAGGGCGAAGAATACAAAATCCTGCAAAACCCCAAAAGTATGATTTCAGACACTAACGACGGCAGCTCTTTCTTTTTATTATGAATCGAAGCAAGTGAGTCGTTGTCAATTTCATTTTTTTACAACATACTGAATAAGTGAATATATGGAGTAAAGCCACGGATGTAGCTAGACTTCGAGCTCAGGGATAGGGGGCAGGGGCGCAACAAGAATTTGCACTTACCCGACGATACATATGTACAATCACACATACAAATTGGAAAGAACCCTTCCCCCACCAACTTGTGGCATTGCCAGACATTTTGGATCGGGGGTACAGAACTGAAGTACCAAACGCGGAACTGCAAAACAGCATGTACCCGCTTAATGATGGCCTTTGGTAGCGTCCTTGATAGGATCCAGGGGGCAAAGCTCATGGAAGTTCTGAAAATTGTATGTTTTTGTGCCCCAAAACAGACCTGCCAACTAGTACGATTTTGCCGTATTTATTACGGGAAAATGTTGAGAATACGATTGTACGTTTTTTGGCACCAGAATACAATTTATTTATTTATTTTTTGTAATTTTTTTTTTACTCATACTTTTTATGCTCGGTTGGCGTTTATGTCCTCTTGAAGGATCGATTTTGTCGACTTAACCGATTCAGATTCATACAATAAGAGAAACTGAAAGTACAGTGGTATTTTTTTTTCAGCCACAGTAAACCTTTGTTTTGTACATTTTGTTTGAAGAGTACAGTTTTTTTTTTATCAAAAATAACAACTTTTGTAGTTCCAGAATACAGTTTGGTGATCCTAAAGGTTGGCAGGTCTGCCAAAATGGTTTAAAAATCAACACACAATTTCAGAATGTAGAAAAATTGTGAGTTCCTGGGGCGAAGCATGGTAGGGATCCAGGGGCCAGGTCCAGGGGAATTGCAGTTCTGCTGAAGAGCCCCTTGGAAGTGTTCAGGGGGGAGGGTCCAGCGATCGATGATTTCTTGTCTTTGATGCCCCAAAATGGCTGAAAATCAACACAAACTGACAAAGTTCTGAAAATTTAAGTGATGATAAGAATAAAAATTTAAATCATACTCAGATAAACACTATCTGACTATAGGATTACCATATCTAAACAGGCAGAGGAGAAATTTCTTCTGAAAATTGATGAGTAAATTTGGGCAAAATTGTGCAGGCGTTCATGGGTGAAGCCTTGGTCTAAAAATTTCTTGTTTTTTGCCCCAAGTGAAGTTCGGAAAATATAGTTGATGAAAAGAAGACATGTTTCTGATATCTACAATCATCGACAAAATTATTTGGCACCTTTTCTTCCCCCTTCTACTCCTCTTCAATGTTGGTCAAAGTATAGAACAAATTTCTTAGCCTCTTCATTTTTAAGGTGGTACTAATGCTAACACTGAAGAGAGGGGAGGAAAAAAGGTGCTAAGAATTTTGTCGGTGATTGTAGTTGAATGAGTCGGGCATGACTAAAATATAGTCTGGTACAAGTACATACGACATTCTATATCTCTGCCTGATGAAGATTGGTGTTTGGTCAACTGAGGTGTATATGACCATGGATATAACAAAACAACTATGATATTATCCAGACGATTTTCAAAAGTATTTTGTCTTTTGCAAAGAAACAAAAACATAAACTTTAACCCTTACTCTACCACGCGGCGATATTATTGCCATTTTGGGTGCCCCGTCTTTGGCCCTGCCTCCCGAGTGATTTAAAAAAGTGCTGGTAGAGTAAGGGCTAATCAACCCACGACAAATGCGCCAACCAGAAAATACAGGCAGCATGGTCCCGGTGGGCAGCCCAGTGGGTCTCGCAAGCGGAACGGGCCTGACTTTGCTGCCTGGAAGACAGAGGACTCTTCAATAATCATGCCTTGATTAACCCTTACTCTACCACACGGCGATATTTTCGCCGTTTTGGGTGCCCTGTCTTTGGCCCCGCCGTCCGAGCGCATTTAAAAAAAAGTGCTGGTAGAGTAAGGGTTAAGGTATAACCATATTAATTTTCCTACATGCAATTTGTTTCAATAGTTGTCTCTTTTTTGTCCGACGAAATAGTCAAAATTGGTATTGGTAACACCCCCACAACCCTTAACTTATGCCTCTGGGTAAAGCTAGTCTTTTTTGTCACACAAATTTCTGAATCCAAACAAGTCATGCCCCCCCCCCCCCACCCCGCCAAAAAACCTATGCAATTCATATTAACTTTATTAAGATCATTCTCAGAATGCTGTTGAACATCAACAAACCAAACCATTCACAGAATGATCTTTAGTGCTCATACTAAAGAATCCCTCTGTGCGTAGGCGCTCGTACTCACTGATATGAACGATTCTATGTGGATCTTATTTTTATCATTGGGCTGTATGGGAGTTCACAGGGCTTGTATAATCTATTATTTACAAATAATTCATTATTTCAAGAAAAAAAGTTCACTATTTGATAAATTATTGATTATCTACCAAATAATTGATTATTTAACATATGATTATTTCTCAAACTATTATTTAACAAATATTTATTCAACAAATAATTATTGAACAAATAATTCATTATTTCACTAATGATTCATTATTTAACAAATAATTCATTTGCTGTAAAATTATTTGATAAATAATATTTTGCTCAATAATTATTTAATAAATTAGCTTTATTTACATGTAGTAAATAATGATTTGTGCAATATAATCATTTGCTTAATAAGTGTATGCCATATAATTGGCTATAAAATCATTTGCTGCAGCAAATCATTATTTAGCAAATAATGTTTTATATGTAAATTATTTATTCGTGAATATGCAGTCAGTCGCTCCCCACCATGTGCAAAAAGCACAACTCAGCTCATGACTTGACCGATGACATTGATCGACTGAACCGAATGCTTGATTTGTGCCCAATTTTACAGGTAATTGTTTATCCTTCTGACGTTTTTGATGGTTAGTTAATTAATACATGTTTTTTCCCACTGTTCTTCATTAGCTTAATTTTTCAATTTCAGTGTGATAATCCCAACATTTTTGTCCACTTGTGTTGGATGATGGGTTTTATGAGTTGCTTGCAGTATAGACACAGTAACGTTAGCCCAGTTACAACTCAAGTATACCAACATCATTGTTAGTCTAGGCCACTTCTAGTGAGTGACCTGAATTTCAACCACCCCTGATTTCAACCACCCCTTAGCAAAGTCTGATAAAATTGTTACGATTACCAATCGTTAATTAAGCTCTATTTTCACTAATGTATGCTTCATACTGTAAGTTGATTGTGCAGCTAAAAATGACAAAGTATTGAAGTCTACAGGTTTATATCGATTTTCGTCGAGGGTCGTGGATTGCGATCTGGGGGAAACCATGAGTTAAAATATGGAATGGAAGCATGTGTTTCCACCGTGTTTCCTATGGCCTATGGTCCCTTATACTCCAACTCCAGAGTTACCCTCAACCCCTTCACCTCCATCTCAGACCTCTCTGAGAAAAAACCCTCCTCCAATATTGTTATTCTCATCCTACCACCATCCTTTCCCTATCTTCCTTCCCTTCCCATCTTTATCCTCCTTCCTTGATTCTCGCCTATCTCTCCTTCTAAATAACATACCCTCTCTACTTTCCTTACCTTCTAGCAAAATGATTTGATAACTTCCTCTTGGCACGTTCGACTTTGACTGTCCCAGTGCCGTAAATCCACAACAAACAAGCAAACATCAAATTTGTTATTAATATTAACATCACCAAAGAGATAACCGATTTTCTTTCAGAATTAAGTATGTCAAGAACCGTGCATTCAACTTGCCTTAAATGGAGTGGGAGGTGCTATTTTATTTTAATTTTTTCCTCTTTTGTATGTTTAATTTTCTGTTAATCATTCACATTTTGCTTTTTTGGTTCCTATGCTAATAGCATAAGGAACCTATGCAGTCATGCTGTCATGTGTATATATATGTGTGTGTCTGTGTCTGTGACAGCAAACTTTTTAACACAATATCTCAAAAATGATACACTGGATTCATGTCATATGTGGTACACAGATAGCCCATGATCTGTAGATATACCCTATTGTTTTTGATGGTGATGTTATGCATATTAATGAGTAGGCGGGGATTATTCTTAAAATTTTGAAATGCTCATATTTTAATAATAGCATGTCTGTTTTGTTTCATATTTGGTAAAGTTATGATGTTAGCTAGCGGGTACGTTTTCATGGTATAAAAATATTGAAATTATTCAGTAATATGCGTATTGGTCCAAAAATTACTAGTGGTCCATTTCCCTTCTTTTGTAATTTACATCTTCAAAATTCAATATATTTTATTCCAAACTTTGGTAAAATATAACAATTTTATACTAAAATCTACAAAATTGGAAATTTTATAGATTATAAGTCTTGAAATCAGAAGGTTCAAGACTTATAGTTCATGATTAGCTGATTGGAGTCCAAATATATTTAATGTCTAAAATGATGTGAAGCAAATAAGAGGTCCTTAAGTTATTATTCAGAAGGCCATCATTTTCTTTGTAAGAAAAAATTAACTTGGTATATCGGATTAAATTAGACCCAAATTAACACCCAGCCTTCAGGGAGTCAGTGGCCCTATTGTATGTTTCTTCCAGAACCCAAATTAAAGGCACTCCACGAGTGAAATTTGGGGTATTTTGCGTGATCTTTGTGTAATACTTTCCTCAATCTGTCAATAAAAAGATCAGTTATAATAAGAGGACTTAAATATATTTTAATATTTTAAAGAGCACTTTTTATCTCTGTAAAGGGGTACCTTTTGAACTTTACAAAGAAGATGGGGGAGGCCACGTCAGTTTATGTTATGATAATGGCCTGGGTCCAATAGTAAGTTTTGCCCTGCATGGCCTATTTCAAGATGCTCCACCGATGAAATTTGAAGTAGCTTACACGCTATAGAAAGTTTCTATTAAAAGAGTTTTTACAAATTATAAGCTGGGAAAACTGAAAGATAGGCAGAGGCGATGACTTTTTATCCCCTCGCCAACGAAATTGGTGCAGAGGGGATATAGCATCATTACTGTTCATCCCTTCTTTCTTCCATCCATCTGTTCGTCCGGTTGTCCATCTGTCTGAATAGGAAACAAGTTTTTGTTTGACTAGAGCAGTACTTAGGGCAATATTCATGATACTTTGTTTAATGAAAAGATCAGATATATAGTCTTATAATCATATAATATATATAGTGTCTTATAGTCATATAAGTTACTATATGAACTGACACTTTCGTACATAGTATGCTCAATCAGGGACTGTGATAGCTAGGATGATACTTCTTATGGAGCCTATGATATGTCATGTGGGACATGGGGTGGAATGCCATGTGGGACATGGGGTGGGATACTATGTGGAACAGGGTAGAATGCCATGTGGGACATGGAATTCTACGAGTAACACAGAGTGGGACATAGGATGGGATGCCATGTGTGACATAAGGTAGGATGTCATGTGTGACATAAGATAGGGTGCCATGTGTGACATAGGGTAGGAGGCTACGGTATTTAGTGTTCTAGTTTAAAGTGGAATTAGATCATGAAACAAAGAGTGATCACTGGATCAATACACAGTATGTACTTGTGTATTATATTTGGACTTAAAATTTACGGAGGGAAATTTTTGGAGGCAAATCTTCTCGCGGTAAAAAACCTGTACTTTAATTTTGGAGGTAAAAAAAGTTTTAGTTAAACACTTGTGCATTATCATCAGACTAAATTTTTGAAAGAAAACTTTGTAGGGTTAACATTTTTTGGAGGGAATTTTTTCTATAAAAGCTTTGGAAATTTGTGCAGATTATCAATTTTTTCATCACCATGGCTTGGAGACAGATTGATTTAATTAAACAGGACTACCTTTTCACAAGGTCAGTGGAAAACAAATGAAGGGCATGTTATGCCGAACTGTAAACCATTGAAACGTGTTGTTAATGCAGAAGGAGAAATTAACTTTGTTTCATGTGAACCTACCTGTTAAACCAATAGTTGTTTATTCAGATAGTTTTGGTTTGTTTGCTGTGCAGGTTGTGGCTTTGGCAGACTTTGTTGAAGGTCAAATGTCACAAAGCGAGATACTGTTTGTTGGAAGGTTTTGATGATGGGATAGATTTGGCAGGTTTTTTTGTAAATTGATTTGGTGAAATCATTTTGGCGGGAGGTTGTAATGATAGGATAGATGACATCGTTTGAATGACATCATTTTGGCGGGTTGCTTTGCAAACTGATTTGCTGAAATCATTTTGGCAGGAGGTTGGATATTTTGTTTTGATCTTTTTGACTGGGATGCTAAACTATTAGAGTTCCTTACTGGTTTAATAAAAGGGGTTGTAGTTTGCTCATGAAATTGAAATGTTTTGACCACCTTTGATTTTGGAGGACTCAAACCTTCTTGGGAATAAATGTTGGTATTGAAAGAATACAAGGTGCATTCTTCTTACGGTTCTTGCATGTTTGATAGGTGAGGGGGTTGCTGGTGGATCCACAGGGGCAGCTCTCTTTGGTAGATAGGTCCTCTTTGGTGTCTTTATGCCAAAAAGTTTCTCTTTAAGCCTGCCTACCTGCACCCGATACCTGAGTTAAACCTGAGAATTCAGGTATGACAACTACCCACCCGAATTCCTGTTAAGTGTATTGTGTTTCCACTCAAAACAATGATTGTTTATCTGCAATTCCCACGCGCGCCACAGTCAAGTAGCCCAAGTCTACTTATGTGCATAAGATTACACAAAGCCAGAGCTAAATAATCAAGGCACTTTTGTGATTGAAATCACTCATCCATGTTAGGTGTTATTATGTTTTTACACTGGTGATGATAATATGCATTAACTGTGAATGATTGACCCATTTCTCATAAGGAAAGATATTGCTTCATGTTTTTTGGTGGAGAGACTCTTTTTGGTGGAGAGGCAGGTGGTGATGGGGTGTTTGGCTGTGGGTTTATCTCAGCTTCCACAGTTACCTTTGTACCTTGGAAGGTGTCTCTCTTTTATACCCCCAGGGCAAAGTGGGCCACCACTGACAAACTCTGTGATGAACGCGTGGGGGCTGTACTCTTCCAATTCATTGGGGTTACCTAAAAAATCACCGAGGGGTACCAGGTCCTCAGGGTCATCGGGCGTACGCAATGTATAACTGAATCGGTATCATAGTAGAGCACCCAATCCCCCAGTTCAGACAACAACCCGTACAATTTCATCCTGGCCTGTGCTGTGGTAAAGGCTGCAATATAAATGTTATTCTTCCCCCCACCAACAACCCACTCTTCCTTATGGGAATAAGTTACCAGGGCTGTCGCAACATCCATAAAAGATACGGTATACACATTCTTAGTATCTGTCAATAACTTGAAAAATGCGGCACAAGATGATATGAAATCTGTGTGAGGTAAATTGGCACGTTGACCAAACTTACCCCAAAAACAATTCAACTTCAACTTGGCTAATGCCCTCTTCCATGGATTCTTATGAATATTGTCCATGTTTAGGGCAGTACCCTTCACTCTAAAGAAATCCTCGAAATAATTCTCCTTATCCTCATTAGTTGTACACCATGAGGGAAACCACTGGCCTCATCCTTCAACTTCAAAATGGCATTAATGTACCGACTGATCAACCCTTCATCACCCCCTCAACCCTAGCATCCGCCTCACCACCTCCTTCCAATTGGGACTAAAAATGCTAACCCTCACTTCCGTAATCTCATACCCCTGTTCGAGTGCTTTCTCCAACTCCAAATGAACCCAATTACCCCAAAATGCTCGATCTCCATTAAAATGCTCACACAACTTACTGCCACTCTCAGCACATTTTACACATAAAGGAAACATTAACTGGCAAAACAGGATGTAATAATCTCTCAGGTGCTAATACTTTACATCTTATGAAACCAAATATAGCTTTGACTTCCTCTAAGGGAATTTTTTCAATACTTTAGGGTGCCCTACAGGGTACACACCTGTCTTATTAATGTACGTGTGCAAAAAATTAATATATTTGATTTTCTCGCCCTCTTCACACTTGTACAAACATGCAGCATTTGTGCGACCTCCCAAAAATGCATCTCTTGGACACAAAGGGGGTAAACTTGATTTTTCGTCAGAAACAATTTCAAATTGGACCTCTTACACAACTCACCCCATTCACACTCCCACATCACAGTAACTGTGTGTGTACCCTAGCTTCTCAATACACTCTTTCCTTCTTTTGGTCTCATCGTACACCTCACCCATAGTGCTTTCACCAAAGGGGTGGGGGCAGATCTATCAGGAAAACACTTGAGGCATCCATGATAGGCACACCCATTAAACTCATAGATTTTTCTATCTACCTTTCCATCTACAAAAAATGGTCCCACCCTTACCTCCCCTCTATCCAATTCGGCTGTAATGATAACTTTTTTTGTAGTAAAAGACACATCGCAACCACTGTAAAGCCTTAGTGGACTGAAATTTGTCTCCCCACTCGCCCCCTTGCGAAACCACGGCTAAAGTATCATCTAACAAATACTTACTATGGAACACTCTCATACATGCCGAAGCAATTGTGATACAATTGGCAAAAGGATCTTCACGAAATTGCTATTTAAAAAGGTCTGGAAAGCTTGGCATCACTCCTTCAAAATATGAATATCGAAAATAAAATACTTTGTAAGTTCCTCCTTTATTTTGAATACCTTGCCTACTTGCTTACCATACCATTCAAAAAGCTTTGTGCGTTTTTTCACAAATATCTGGTCAGGGTCATAATACTTCACATCGGGCCACGCCCCTACATACTCATCCCTTGAATCATCATTGAACAAATATGAAAAAAAAATCCTTTTCTTTATCTTGCAAATCAAATGTGGCAGCAAACTTTGCCAACGCCATTGGTGAAAGAAACTTGAAGGAATCAATAAATCGATAATGCGGTAAACTGTTATTCTTACTAATATGATTCTTAGATGTTAGTGACATGATCTTATTGCCAATCATAATGACATTAAATTTTGATCCCCGTCAGCACAGTTCCTTCATTATAAACCCCCATTGTACCCATTGAAATTATGGGCGACATATGTAACAGTGAGAACAAATTCTACTAATTGGTGAAGTGTCCGGGTGCCAGAAAACTTAACAATACGCGGATGCCCAGCTGGACATCGCACATTTAATTTATCTAATGATTTACATGAACTGCATACAATCATACCCACGCAAAAATTAGGAACATATACTTAACAGGTTTACTGATTTTTGCTTTTGAGAGAGATCTGATATAACATTTATGACCCACTTTACAACTTTTCCTACAGTTGGGGCAATACGAACCAGCTTGGCAAAGATGTTTGTTTTCACCAAGGGTTTTATTACACAGGGGACACCCCATCAATTTGTCACACACTGTTACCCCCCTATCCACCTGTCCTACAACATTTTTCTTATGAGCACTTATAAGCATCGAAACACTCTTGCGAGGGAAACATTAAATGACAGTTACTACAAACCACCCACTCACCAGTTTTTCTCGCCTTCTCTACAATAGCTACACACATTACTGCACTTATGATTTTTTTAAACTCTGCACGATTTACAACAACTATAGCAAAAAATCTACAGTTTAAAACAGAAGGTACAGCATTTATAACATCGTAATAGCTATTATCATAAAATAAACATAGTCTTTGATCTTTAAAAACACCACCCTTATACATGACCAAATCAAGAACATAGATTGAAAGACAAAAATTTGGTAGTCTTTGAACACACTGGACTGAAACAATTCGAGGGTCCCCCCCCCTCCTCTTCCCCCAGTTCTACACCCGCTTGTGCACAAATTAATTCAGCTTATTATGTCTCTTCACAATCTTTCCTAAATTTGGTTTTGCGATATTATCAAATTTCAGTTTGGCAACTATTAATGTACGCAGCAAACACAAATTACCCTCACAAGAAATTGGAGTAAAATTTAATTCGGGATGTGAAAACAACACTTTCTTTTCCCCATCCGCCCCACCCTGACCATTAGGCATTGCATGTGACATAATTCAATTATCAGCCTGTCACCCACCCCAAAATTCTGGTTGCTCTGCATAACATCTTCTATGCGTTGCATAACATGCTCAACAGTCAATTGGTCAACCAGCCAAAAGGAATACCTATAGGATAGCTTTAAGAATCTCAGTAATACTGAATGATATCTTGCCATGGGGTTGAAACTTTTCAATTATAGTGTGAAGCCAAATTTGCCTAATAACATTAAATGCATTAAAACGATTAGGAATATTTTCCATTAATTTTGCTAAAACTCATAATTAAAAGTTACTTTAAGGGTACACTTACTGACTTTAAATTTTGGGAACACTCTCTGGTCCTTTCCTCAGTCGACAGAAGCCCATCATAGTGATCAACAATTTCTCCAAGCTCACTCAAATCAAGTTTATTTGACCCCCCCTCCTTCTGCCCTTCCTCCCTCCTGTTCAATAATATCAATAAATTCATTAAGTGCATCCTGTGTATTAGCAGCTTCAACATCAGGCATCTTTTCCGTTTGGGTTTCCGCTTCAGCTACAGCAGAATTCTCAGCGGTGTCATCAGAAATTCTTTCAGGCAGAATTTCAGATATAATGTCCTTCTCCTCAGCATATATAAATTCGGTAGTGTTCCGTTCATCATCATCATCATTATCGGTATTGGAAATTTGGCTAAAGCTATCATCCTCGTCCTCTGATTTCTCATCCTCCGATTTCTCGTCCTCAGAGCTCGATGAGGTCTCTGACTTTGACTCGGTCTCTGAACTTGTTGTAGCCTGACCCTCAGAACCCTCACCCTCAGAACTCGCTGTTGCCTCAAAACTAGATGCTATCTCAATCTGGGACATATCAAAAGAATAATCATCATCAGAATAATTAGAGGTTTCATTCTGTATTTCGGCAATTTTTTTTTAGTTTCAACTAACAATTGTTCTTTCCACAAAGAATGTTTAGACTGTTGTGTATCAAGAATTTTACTGCCACGGTTGTGCATTTTTATGAATATCACCGTCAGATGAAAGTTCAAAGGTTGTGTAGAATTAACAATTTCACTGATTCACAAGGTTGTCACGTGATACTACTTGCAACCTATCTGGGAATCTGCATCGATGATAAGTTATCGTTTTCTAAGCATATTTCGAAGATGTTATCCAAAGTGTATTATATTGTCTCTACATTAACCTATATTGTTTCTTATTTTCCTCCTAAACTAGGATTAAGATATTCACAGCCTCCATCTTGCCTCATATCATTTATGCAGTCCCAGTTTGATTACATTTTTTAAAAGTAAAAGATAAAAATAGAATCAAAAGTTACTGGAGATATTGTGCCAATATATTCTGTTTAGACCATGATTTACTTAGAAATAAAGTCAACGATGCAGCAAAGAATGAATTTGGCAGACTTGCCCAAAACATAATTTTAATGAAAGACCAACCATTAAATTTAGAAATAACATCCATGTGCAATAAAACAAATTATAATCTGAGAAACCAGCCACCATCCCAAGCTTTAAAAGAACAGGTTTTAAGAATGTATTTGTATATAAAGCTGCAATTTTTATTCATTTTTGTATTTTAGTGAACTTACTATAACTTTTTTTAACTTATCATTTTGTATTCATTTTCATATCTTTAATTGTTTTATTGTCTCATTTTTTACATTCTTTCCTTTCGTTTATTGTCCGTTTATTATATTATTGTATTTTCCTGTTTTTTATAAATTGTACATAATTTATACTGGAAAGAAATAAATGAAAATAAATAAATAGAAAAAAGTACTGTAATAGATATTTATGACTTGTATGTCTTTCTTAGGGATTTTTACAAGGAGTTTAGTTCCCACTATGGTAACACTGATGGTGAGGAGATTAAGGACTACAATGATGAAGAAGGCGAAGAGTGTGTAAGGATGAAATCAACAGCAGATATCCAGACAATCATTGGCAGATATCCAGACAATCATTGGCATTTGCACCCCCTTCATGAAAAGAGCATATGGAGATATAGCCAAGAACTTGTATTTGTAGCTTCATCAGGAAACATGGACCACCAAAATTGTCTTGTATTTTTGTTTCTTACACACAGCCCTGCAGAGCCATACCACTTGGTGTTTTAATCACATCCTCAGAATTAAATAATGTATTAAACGTTTTAAGAGAACTCTCTGGTAGTGCTTTACACAGTGTGTATCATGTCAATGAAAAGGTATTCAAGTAACTTTTGAAGAGAAGTTGCCTTCTCCAAAGCATATGCAGTGCCATGTGAATAAGTATAATTTCTTAGCGTGATGACAACTGTACATGCATATTCATATGACTGTTATGTGGCGTAAGCATGCGACTGAAGGTGGTTGTATATGCATTCATTATAGTTGCAGTGTAGAGGCCAGCTTTCTATGGTGAACAGCTACGCCGATGATGCAGTGATCTGAGCTCAATTGATTTTAGGGTCGAAGCTATATAGGGTTACTAGCCATCAGATTGATAGGGTTGGCTGCCATGGAGAGGATAGATAGTACCACGAAGCCAGTCTCACAATTATAGCAATAGGGTCACCCGTGGACACACACTAACTTATGAACGTTTCTATCGTCATCCAAACTAATTTAAAACTGTCTGGATCCATGCCACACAGACAGGAGCTCTCAAAACAATAGTTGGAAGCGAGCAAGAGAACAGAGAGTATACAAATGGTCCATTGTCATGGTGAAAAAGTTTGTTGGTCAAGATAATCAGACTATGTAAATAATCAGACTATGTAAATAATCAGACTATGTAAATAATCAGACTATGGATATAATTAGACTATGTAAATAATCAGACTATGTAAATAATCAGACTATGTAAATAATCAGACTATATAAATAATCAGACTATGTAAATAATCAGACTATATAAATAATCAGACTATGTAAATAATTAGACTATGTAAATAATCATATATGTTGTGCTGTTATGTGTTGAGAGTTGAGACCAAAAAGTCATTGGTTGAGACAAGTTTATTGCACAAAAAAATTTCATTTAGCAAAAATATTTTGAGTTTGTTGTTTATTGCGTCAGGTGTCTCGGAATTTGGGCAGATTGAGACGAGGGGAATTTAGTCAATTGTGGCTAATATCTCCCACAATTCTCTCAGAGCGTTTACTCCATGAATGAAAAAAATGGCCTTGAGATTGGCCAAACTTACCTTACCCATTCTTAACTAATAAAAAGCATCCCACAACCTATCTGCCCTGGCCCTATTGACATGCTTCTCTCGCTGTCAATCACATTCTACAAACCTAGCTGTCCACAGCTAGGAATCCTATCACTCATGGAACTTTCTCTAACCTATTTAAAAAGAACTGTTCCATAAAATTACAAAATTCTCTCTGCAGCACTCTTGTCTCTTAAATAATTTTTAAAGTCAATTTTCCCTACCTTCTGAATTAGCATGACTTCAATGTGAGACCAGTCTGATTCTTAACCTGTTCTCCAGGACCATCAGGTGGCCCCTTTTACTACCCCTATACCCTATTCTATCAAATTCTGCCTTCTGTATAAACTTTTACACCATTATTTCCCCTTTTTTAGAACTTTGTTGCACTGTCACTAGCAGAGGCGGGTGGCACAGGGAGCACCTGCCCCCTCCCCCCCCCCCTCCCCTTCCTCCAACCCACTTTCGTCAAAAGTTTAAAAGTGGCCTTTTTCAGAGAGGAAAACGTTTTTTTTTCCAGTGGAAGAAGTGCCCTTCTCAGAGAAAAAAAGTGCCCTTTTTTATAGAACGAAACACAAATATAGCTACAAATTGTGAAATTTGACAGGTTTTGTGCATATATAAAATATTTATAATTCCCCATAAGACGAAGTGGAGGGCCAAACAGCTCTTATTGGAATTTTGAATTATTTGTTAGATCATTTTTCCACCTTCTTTGTCAAGTTAAAAGGTACCTGTTAAATATTGAGTTATTTGTTAAATAATGAATTGTTAAATAATTATTTGTTAAATAATTATTTGTTAAATAATTATTTGTTGAATAATTATTTGTAAACATTTTTTTATTAAGTAATTATTTGATAAATAATTGTTTAAATATTCAATTATTTGGAAAATCAATTATTGTTTGATGAATAATTGTTTAAATATTCAATTATTTGGAAAATCAATTATTATTTGATAAATAATTGTTTGAATATTCAATTATTTGGAAAATCAATTATTTGTCAAATAATTAACTTTTATTTTTAAAATAATGAATTGTTAAATTATGAATTATGTGTTAAATAATTATTGTATAAAATAATGAATTATTTATTGAATAATCAATTATTTGTTAAATAATCAATTATTTGTCAAATAATTGATTTTTAATAATTAACTTATATTATCTAAATAATGAATTATTTGTTATTTTATGAATTACATGTAAATAATAATGTGTTAGTTAATTAATGTATTATTTGTTAAAAAATTAATTATTTGTCAAGTAATCAATTATTTGTCAAATGAATTATTTGTTAGATAATGAAATATAAGTTAAATAAAAGTCACTCAGCTTATAATTTATTTGCATAAAGCATTTAAAATCTTGGAAATTATACACAAATAATTATACTTAAGAGAAGTCAATTATATGCCTATAAAGATTTGAAGGGAAAATTATATGCAAATAAATAAATAAAAACATAGAGACATTATTAATATAGAGGTGGCTTGTCTTTTAGTAATGTTACCAAATAATGTGTGAAACTTGAATATTATTTAAGAATGATAATATTTATTATTTGGTCAAATCATGTTTCTTTTCAACTATCTAACAAATCATATCGTGTACATTTGCTTAAATATCATGCAGATATGCCCATTTTCCTCCTTGCTATGAAAACACATTTTATATACCAGCTGCACTTATGGTTCAGAGATTAATTGGTTCTGTGATCAATTTATCCACGCAATATTTATATTTACCGTGCATGAATGACATCAATGGTGGTCAATTGTTTTTTTACTGAACTGCTGAAAATGGCCAAAATCGGCGGTTGGGGAATAAAGGAGATGTACACAACATGATAATGCTTTTATTTGGAATATAATAATGCAAATAATTTTGTTACACTTGGCGCCCCATAATTATGGCCCGTGCATTAAATACCGTTAATGCATGATCATTATTATTTGGTTTATTCCATTTTAAAAAAAAGGTATTTTTAAGTAAAGTGATAAAATATATGTAAACTTTTGTCCTTTTTCATTCTTCTTATTTTTCTTTTATGCATTTTAAACAATCTGACACAAAAATAATAAAGGAGACCTAAAGTCTGATACAATCATTATTTTATTTGATAGAGGATAAATATGTAGACCAACTGCCAAAATCAGCAAGTCAAAATCTTATTCTACTCTCAAGTTATTCATGTTTGAAGTTGACACAGTAGGCTGCCATTTTGTTACAATTCTGTATCAAAATCTTGTGCTTGATGACCTAATTTCCCCAACAAGGACCTAAGGATTTCAATGTATTTCTTTATAAATGTAACTAAAGTTTTTATTGCAAAAATACGTGACACAAAGTTTTAACACCATGTTTTAATAATTCCATGTGTATACAAAAATGTCTTTGACCCTTACAAAAGGAAAACAATTTTTCATAAGCTTGAAGACTTGAGATAAATTATAAAGAAATACAAAGCATTCCAATATCCTGTTGGGTTGATGACTTCCATTTCCTACATGTTTTAAAATCAAAATGGCAGCATACCTCCCAAAGACTAACTAACTTACTAACTTTCTGAATTTTCTTTCCCAGTTCGTTCCCTTGGTTCGGTGGCAGCGAGGAGAGCACAGAATGAAAAGTTTCACTTTGATCACTTTGCTCTGGATCTAAATGAAGAGTTCAGCGGCCTGTATGGAGGTTACCTGGATGCCCAAACAGGTAAAGCGCATAAAGTTGCAACTTACAAGCACACGCTTGAATTTTGAATGTTTTGAAAATGTGTAAGAGATTTTGTAATGAGTATTTTGGTTGACTGGAACTCTCAATATCAATAGTTATCAGTATACTATCACTGAAAGAAAAGTGGTTAGTTCAGAAGTCAATTGTGTTTGAAAGAGGACTATAATATTAGTACATGCCTTTATCACTTCAAAGATAGATATCGGAAATTCCCTGTTGTATGGCATCACAAAAACACAGCTGAACCGGCTTCAAAGAATTCAGAATATTGCAGCAAGACTAATAACCTTCACTAAGCCCTCTGCTCATATTACACCAGTTTTGTGTAAACTTCACTGGTTACCAGTTGAACAGCGTATTGTATTTAAAGTAGCCTTGTTCGTTTACAAAATTTTACATGGCTCTGCACCATCTTACCTGTGTGAACTCGTTGACCTATATGTTCCAGCACGTGAGAACTTGCGTTCATTGTCTCAGGTTCTGCTTTAGAAAAGAGTCGCGAGAAACCAGTGGGGATCAAGATCATTTTATGTCGCAGAGGCCAAAGTGTGAAATGGTCTCCCACAAACTGTTAGATCCGCTAGATACCTGGGCAGTTTCAAAACTGGTTTAAAAACATTCCTTTTCAAAAAACTTTCTTGTTAATGTTGTACTGTTATGTTTATTCCAGCCTGGAATGAGTTTGAACTGTTTTACTGGCTTGTTTTTTGCAAAGCGTCATGAGCGCCCTTTGGCGGATACCGGCGCTTTATCAAGTATACATTATTATTATTATTATAATAGAAAGAAAATGGTGAATAAACTACTTCAATATCTTATTTCATTAAGGAGATTTTCAATTTTAAAAGTTTTGTCTTAACTGTATAGAAATTACTGGTGTAGTAAGTCTACAATAGAAGGTTGGCACCCCATCTTTCTTAATAATTGTTTATGTATTTTATAGAATTTTTTTAAACTTCCGTGCTGCCCAAGACCCTGCTAAAGTAGAGCCCAGATATGGATGGTGGGAGAAAAAGAAGAGGTAGATGCTGCACTAGATGGCTTGATGTCATAAAGAGAGACGCCTCTTCTTTAGGCATCGGAGAGGACTTTGAACAAATTGCCAGAGATTGTAGGAAATGGAGGGATGAGCTTGCACATTTAATGCTTCAATGTTATTTTACTTGAAAGAGAAAAGAGAGACTTTGAATAACCTCTTTCCTGACATATCCAATTGTTTTTAAGCCTCTTTGAGGATCTAAGGGTGTGACGTAACAACTAGTCTGAATTCCATCGTTTTGCATTTTTAAGGTAGAACTTAAATCTTAAATATCTCCTTAAAGGAATAAGTATTGGAGTAGTTTCTTTACCATTTTGTTCCTCGTAAAGTCCTCTTTCATTTAAGATGAACTTGCTTGACCACTGAACTGATCCTTTTAAGTATTCTAGGGACCCCAAAAAATACACCCTCATAATTTTTCTGAATGCTCCTTTAAACTTGAATCACATGATTTCAATCTTGTTTTGCTCTTGTGCTGGACTACATTGTGAAGGTCTATACCTCTTTTGCCTCACTATGTTTCTTATCCGTTTATAAATGCTTTTTATTATTGCATAACACGTCGCAAGTTATATTATTTTAGATACTTTTGCAGAAGAGATGGTGACATTCTTGAGAAACAATACATGGAAGGTCGAGTGAAAGGGCGAGGGCATGATCGGCGGCCAAAAACGATGGATCGATGGACTGAAGACAAGCATGGGTGGAAGTGTGCAAACGATTAAATTGAATGCTATGGACAGGTTGCTGTAGAAAATGTCAGTCAAACGAGTCACCTAACGATGTTGCACCCGTGACTGATCTACGATTGTTATTGTATGTATCATTAAAAGTGTAAATTGAATCAAAAAGTAAACATGCCTTTTCTTTTCATTTTGGCAGAATTTCTGCATCATTGCATACTGCATGTCCTCAGCTTATACAAGGAGTCTAAGAAGCCTCCAACAAGCGTTGTCCTGGTTGGTCATTCAATGGTGAGTAGAGTGATTATGGAGTAGGGTTGCCATGTGGTATTTATCTGTAATAATATATAATAATTATGTAATCAGTGTAAAGTGTTAACTGCTGATGACATTTTTGTGTCCCAGCGGGATAAGAAGATAAATTTGCAAACTGGCCAATAGTGCTGGTTGGTCACCTAGTTGTTTTCCAGTTGCTGTCCTGTGTAACTTTTGAAAGCTGGAGTAACCATCGCTCAGCGTTACACTGGACCAATTCTGTGACTAGCTGCTGGTGCTGATGTTGCTATCCAATAATAAAATACACTCAAAATTGGGTAAAGGTTGATGATTATAGGTAAAAGTATATCTATCTATCTATCTATATCGATCGATCTATCTATGTGTCTATCTATCTATCTATATATCTCTCTCTCTCTATCTATATATCTATCTCTCTCTCTCTATCTATCTATCTATCTATTTTATAAATCTATATCTATCTATTTCTATATTTATATATATATATATATATCTATATATATATATATATATTTGAAGATATACAAGAGGAGTGACAGTCCACTAGATCAAGATCACAAATCTGATAAAGTAGCTTCTCCGAGTGCGATATAACTTTTCCACATGTGCTTTCGTGATCACATTACCGGTATACAATGAAGGGGTACTTTATGAAAAGTTTTTTACAACAAAGTGTCTACAACATCATCAATTTTTACTGAAGCCTTTTACTTGAATCACTTTAAAATGAAAGTGTAAAATGAAGAAATACTCACAAAAAGGAAAATGCATGAGTAATTATATTTTATTTCATTTCCCTCAAATCCTGCTTATGTTCAAACCATATGAGTGAAAACCATGGGGCCAAGGGGAAAGTTTCTTCCACTTTTTCGAAAACTGACAAAAGTGCCCTTTTCCTAAAATGAAAAGTGTCCCTCAATTACTGTCCAAGAAGAATCCTAACTTTTAACTACCCACCCAATAAACAGGCCCATACCCACCCCCAAAATACATGTTGAGCTGCCACATATATGATGTTCTTTCAATCAGAATAATTCTTTAACACACAGGTGAAGTCCATTAACTCATGAATGGAATCAGATGAGTTTTTTTCACAAATGTGTTTTTCCCATCACATAAAGACACATGATAATCCACAAAAATATTCCTTAAGGTTTAGAGTTTTCTGTGTTGTGTAAAGTTACAAAATTTTGAATCCTTCATTTCATTTTTGACATTACAGGGTGGCATTTTGACAAGAGCTCTTTATACCCTCCCGACCTTTGACCAGAGTTCAGTTCACACCATCATCATGCAAGCTACACCAAACATTCCTGTGCTGAAGACTGACCTTTACATTGACCTTTTCTATCAAAAGGTCAATAATGTAAGTCTTTCCTTGATATGTTCGTAGACAGTTTTAGTTTATTTTGTTTTACAGAAAGAAAATTAAAGGAGCAGCGTGACGTCGTTCATTCATGCAGAAGATGATGAAACAATTGCAGGCCAATTTTGGCCATAATTTTGACATGATGTTACAAAAATTATCCCAAAATTCAACTGTTTGAGTTAGTTTATAGATGTGAGTTTTTATAACTGTAATCTGATTATTGCGTAGAATACAAAAAAAGATGATTGTAAATTTTTTTCTAACAGCATTTTGAAGTGGTAGTCTACAAGATAAATAACTAAACTTCACAATTCTGTTTTGTGTCAACTGTAATAACTAGCAGACTTAATTACAGTATATGTTCCCTACAATCTCACACCCACAAAATATCAGAAGACAATTGTCTTGTAATGGAAGGAGAATTCAGAAGTTTGCACCCCATCACACATAGAACCCCGTCAAATCCCAGTAGGTATGAATCAGCATTTTATAAAATGGGACAAAAAAGGAAACAAAATGATGTAACAACTACTTCTCATTTGTGTTGAAATTAGTGGTGAGCAAAGTCTACTGTAGAAGTTTGCATTTGTGTTGAAATAAGTGGTGAGCAAAGTCTACTGTAGAAGTTTGCATTTGTGTTGAAATAAGTGGTGAGCAAAGTCTACTGTAGAAGTTTGCATTTGTGTTGAAATAAGTGGTGAGCAAAGTCTACTGTAGAAGTTTGCATTTGTGTTGAAATAAGTGGTGAGCAAAGTCTACTGTAGAAGTTTGCATTTGTGTTGAAATTAGTGGTGAGCAAAGTCTACTGTAGAAGTTTGCATTTGTGTTGAAATTAGTGGTGAGCAAAGTCTACTGTAGAAGTTTGCATTTGTGTTGAAATTAGTGGTGAGCAAAGTCTACTGTAGAAGTTTGCATTCGTGTTGAAATTAGTGGTGAGCAAAGTCTATTGTAGAAGTTTGCATTTGTGTTAAAATTAGTGGTGAGCTAAGTCTATTGTAGAAGTTTGCATTTGTGTTGAAATAAGTGGTGAGCAAAGTCTACTGTAGAAGTTTGCATTTGTGTTGAAATTAGTGGTGAGCAAAGTCTACTGTAGAAGTTTGCATTTGTGTTAAAATTAGTGGTGAGCAAAGTCTACTGTAGAAGTTTGCATTAGTGGTGAGCAAAGTCTACTGTAGAAGTTTGCATTTGTGTTGAAATTAGTGGTGAGCAAAGTCTACTGTAGAAGTTTGCATTAGTGGTGAGCAAAGTCTACTGTAGAAGTTTGCATTTGTGTTGAAATTAGTGGTGAGCAAAGTCTACTGTAGAAGTTTGCATTTGTGGTGAGCAAAGTCTACTGTAGAAGTTTGCATTTGTGTTGAAATTAGTGGTGAGCAAAGTCTATTGTAGAAGTTTGCATTTGTTGAAATTAGTGGTGAGCAAAGTCTATTGTAGAAGTTTGCATTTGTGTTAAAATTAGTGGTGAGCTAAGTCTATTGTAGAAGTTTGCATTTGTGTTGAAATAAGTGGTGAGCAAAGTCTACTGTAGAAGTTTGCATTTGTGTTGAAATTAGTGGTGAGCAAAGTCTACTGTAGAAGTTTGCATTTGTGTTGAAATTAGTGGTGAGCAAAGTCTATTGTAGAAGTTTGCATTTGTGGTGAGCAAAGTCTACTGTAGAAGTTTGCATTTGTGTTGAAATTAGTGGTGAGCAAAGTCTACTGTAGAAGTTTGCATTTGTGGTGAGCAAAGTCTATTGTAGAAGTTTGCATTTGTGGTGAGCAAAGTCTATTGTAGAAGTTTGCATTTGTGTTGAAATTAGTGGTGAGCAAAGTCTATTGTAGAAGTTTGCATTTGTGGTGAGCAAAGTCTATTGTAGAAGTTTGCATTTGTGTTGAAATTAGTGGTGAGCAAAGTCTATTGTAGAAGTTTGCATTTGTGTTGAAATTAGTGGTGAGCAAAGTCTACTGTAGAAGTTTGCATTTGTGTTAAAATTAGTGGTGAGCAAAGTCTACTGTAGAAGTTTGCATTTGTGGTGAGCAAAGTCTATTGTAGAAGTTTGCATTTGTGGTGAGCAAAGTCTACTGTAGAAGTTTGCATTTGTGTTGAAATTAGTGGTGAGCAAAGTCTACTGTAGAAGTTTGCATTTGTGTTGAAATTAGTGGTGAGCAAAGTCTACTGTAGAAGTTTGCATTTGTGGTGAGCAAAGTCTATTGTAGAAGTTTGCATTTGTGTTGAAATTAGTGGTGAGCAAAGTCTACTGTAGAAGTTTGCATTTGTGTTGAAATTAGTGGTGAGCAAAGTCTACTGTAGAAGTTTGCATTTGTGGTGAGCAAAGTCTAATGTAGAAGTTTGCATTTGTGTTGAAATAAGTGGTGAGCAAAGTCTACTGTAGAAGTTTGCATTTGTGTTGAAATAAGTGGTGAGCAAAGTCTACTGTAGAAGTTTGCATTTGTGTTGAAATTAGTGGTGAGCAAAGTCTACTGTAGAAGTTTGCATTTGTGTTGAAATTAGTGGTGAGCAAAGTCTATTGTAGAAGTTTGCATTTGTGGTGAGCAAAGTCTACTGTAGAAGTTTGCATTTGTGTTGAAATTAGTGGTGAGCAAAGTCTAC
Organism: Chiridota heheva; assembly: GCA_020152595.1. Classification (NCBI taxonomy): domain Eukaryota; kingdom Metazoa; phylum Echinodermata; class Holothuroidea; order Apodida; family Chiridotidae; genus Chiridota; species Chiridota heheva. The sequence continues at coordinate 770,501 of JAIGNY010001930.1, read as the reverse complement.
TGTAGAAGTTTGCATTTGTGTTGAAATTAGTGGTGAGCAAAGTCTACTGTAGAAGTTTGCATTTGTGGTGAGCAAAGTCTATTGTAGAAGTTTGCATTTGTGTTGAAATTAGTGGTGAGCAAAGTCTACTGTAGAAGTTTGCATTTGTGTTGAAATTAGTGGTGAACAAAGTCTACTGTAGAAGTTTGCATTTGTGGTGAGCAAAGTCTATTGTAGAAGTTTGCATTTGTGTTGAAATAAGTGGTGAGCAAAGTCTACTGTAGAAGTTTGCTGTCCTTCTCCTCACTCTCTTTACAATTGGTAAGGTATTTAGATGAAAATCAATTTAACTTTTTGACTTATTGGAATCTATTATTTCTTCCTAGTTTTGTCTGGTGGTATATTATAAATTTCACTTAATTGACAAGATTCTGTTTCACTACTTTCCTGCCGTAAATCCAATAGTTTTAAAGCGACAAAATCTCATGCAAAAATACATAAAGACATTTGAGGAACCTGAGGTTGTGCTATTACAACTAGTCTGATTGCAGTCGTTTCATCACAAATTAGGCACAATTTGACCCTCATTGTCGTGGTACCGTTATGCCCTCATCAAACAAACAAAAAAACAAATTAGACAAAACTTCAACTTTATAATCTCCCAAATCAAACAAGATTTGGAATACTTTCTTCACCATTGCATTCTTTTAAGATCCTCTTTCACATAAGAAAAACTTGCTTGTCCCCTAAACTAATCCTTAGAAAGTCGAGTGAGATGTAGCATATCTCAAACAACATGAAATTCTGAGTAGAATGGTCTTTAAATCTTTGAAAAGGGTTGTGTAGTTTTTCAATTATGGTCAATTAAAGTTTCAAGATTTTTGAATTCAAGCAAATTTTGTGATGTCATCAGATGAACACAGCTCAATATCTTTAAGTATTTCTTTAAAATGTTTTATTTCAATTTAAGCCAGTTATTAATTGTATTTCTTCATTGCTGATTACCTGTTGCCACAAAGGTTGAAAAGCAGGATTTACCTAAGCTGTGGAACATGTGTTCATCTGCCTACGTGTAGCTTACAAATTATTCTGCAATAATTCCCCAAAATTAAAAATGCTGTATAATGATCAGTTTTTAACTTTGCTGTATTAATGGTCCATTATTAATTTTGCAATTTTTTGCGAAAAAACTTCAGCAATAAAGCTCAAGTTGTCTCTCACTAATTCTTTAAATGCTTTTCCCATTCTCATTTACATTAATTTATTTCACCTTTTTTTTTAGTTATGGAGAGCCAGCCAAGCAGACAAGCAGCTTGATCATGTGACCTTTCTGTCAGTGGGTGGTGGACATCGGGACTTGATGGTCAAATCTGGTAATACCGGACTGCATGGAATAGTTTCTCCACATAGACATATTTCATCAGTGGTAAGATAGTACAAAGAAAGCTCATATTCTTAGTAAGATAAGATACAAGCTGTTTTAAAAAAAAAAAAGAAAACAAAATTAAGTTTTTTTTGGAGCAAAATTGGCTAGTCTGAATATGTGTATGATGTATGGATGCAGGGGCAATTGCCTGAAGTTCTCAAATGGGGTGTTTTGAGTGCATACTCCGGGCAAAGCTTATTTTGGGGGCTAACATCAGTAGCATTAAATTGCTTGAAATTACCAGTTGCTCACCCTCCCAAAGTTGGGCTCCCAAGCTTATGTCAGTGCACTCAATATTTCAAATATTATATTATTGTTTTTGAAAGTGCTCAAGTATGTTCATCTGATATGATAAAGGACGTTTAAAGCAATCAACAAAAACTTGACAAAGTTATCAAACAATCTTGTTAGGGATGCCACCGTGTACCAATTATCATGTAAAAATTGAAAACATTGTTTACTGTTTACAATAAAATGTATCTTTTACGGAAAAATCACCTTATCAGTTTCCCAACAATACTTTGCATTCAAAATCAATTTTCATTTACACCACAGACACAACTTTCATTCAATGATCTTACAATTAAAACTTAGAACAATCAACAAAGGGTTTAATATTCTATGTGGGAGTGAAAATTTGCTCAAATTTCACAAAGGATTTAATACTCTATGCAGGACTTAAAATTCACTCAAATCTCACTTTAATTCGCCAAATTTAGAGCTACGTGATGTAACAATACTAGATTAGGCTACTATTGTTTGACAACACCTGCTTTACAAGCTGTCAAACGGACCCAGAAATACACGGACAAAAAAGCATTGATTGTTAATTTCACCACAAATAAATGCAAAGACTACCTGATAAGTCAAATAAATTGTGCAAATAAGAAAAAAAATTCGAAAATGTTTTAAATAGCACCTTTGAAACGTTTACATGACTATCATTTTCCCAAGTGTTAAAAACATCAAAATGCTTTGGACACTAGCAACCGGTTACTTGCTGATATTTCATTTCTGCATTGTTTTAAAGTGCGTTAAAACCGTGGATTATCATTTTTGACAACTTTTTTTCAGCCTTACTGGTAATTTGAAAACTTAATTAGTGATATTTCTTACTTATTTTGGGGTTGGCAATTGCGATGGTTACGTTGTGGTTATTGTAGGGATATAAGCAGTTCCGCAAAACTTTCCAAAATTTTTGGCATGTGATCGCATTTTCAGCGTGTGATCGTGTACATGATAAACGATTGAAAAAATGGATTGTTTATTGTTTAGTGAATTAAATAAAATGCACATCCTAATCTTATTCTGTTACTTTGTTTATAAATGATTTCAGACTACAATCTTGGACAAAATATGTTAAGTCACCTCACTTCCCTCTTCAATTTTGCCAATAACTATAGTTGTAGGATCTAAAATGTCCTAAGAGATTGTTCATTCTCCAGCCGAGATCATTTTCATACTTGGTGAAAACTTTGAATGAGGGAGTGAGGCATGGGCTAAGCTCCCAAAACAGTTTTGAAAATAACGAGGAGACTCAAAGTATCCTAACAATCTTGTCAGAAGTTAAGTAGTTATTCACTTGATTGGTGCCACGTCACTTCTGGGAAAAGATGTTATTTACTGGAATAAAAACAAAGCTTTGTGCTTTACGGCGAACGTAAGTCTGTATGTGTCTGCATGTGAAATGCAAAGTCAGACGAAATATTTACAATTGCAGATTGTTAATTAATTTCAATTTTCACTAATTAGATGCTTCGTTACTTAATTGTGCAGTTAAGAATAACAATTAAAGTTTATATCAATATTACGGACGATCAGATGTATGTTTTACTTGTAGACCTGCTGGGTAGGCATGTTTATTCACACTGTGGTTGAAATTCGGACCATATGATATGTAAACAAACACAGCTGATCTCACTCCAGCTTTGTTCTCAGTGACTCTGCTTCACATTCAGTATTTCATTGATATATAGATTAGTGGCTATACCACTGGTTTAGTGACCTTGGGTCATGAATCCGACCACGTGAATATTGCAGCTCCACATTCCTCAAAACATTTTCATGTATTTCATTGATATATAGATTTGTGGCTTACTACCACTGGATGGTGCAGATAAGTGCTATTAAGTCTATTAAAGGATTTAGTTCAGTGGTCAAGCAAGGAGATATTCAGGTTTAAAGTTCTGCATCTTTTGTATAAAAACTGCTGAAATCAGACTAGCTGTCTAGTTGTGACATCACATCCTCCGATTTCTCTCAGTCTTTATGTATTTAATCATATTTTTCTGTGGTTTTCTAGCTGAGCAACCATTGGATATTTCAGCAAAGAAGTAAAACAGAATCTAGTATAAGTAATTGTAATTTACCATGAAAAATGATTCAATTTGAAGAAAAAAAATCAGTTTTCTTTTAAATACATAGACAAATTTTAAGATACTTAGGATGAGGGCGCCAGCTTTCCATAGTAGACTTTCTACACCAGTTATTTCTACACAGTTAAGACTTGAATAGACTTGAACATTAAAGTCATCTTTCATATAAGATAAACTTACTTGACCATTGAATCAATTTTGAAGAGAAAAAAAAAACTGAAGAAAAATACAGAAACATTTGTAAAGAAGTGAGTGGGCAATGCCACTATTCTAAAGTAGTATTTCTTCACCAAGGGCATTTGAAAGCAAACGTATTTATACAAATTTTATATCTCCTCAATAGAAGAAGATATTTGAGTAGATTTTGTGCATTTTGTTTTGTCTCTTTGTCTTGTAAAAAAATTAAATTTTCTGACCAATAACATGATTTGTCATAAGAGCACTCGGTCAAAAAGTGATATTATATTTTTTCTTATTAAGTCAAGGGAAGTTTGAAATAAGACAGGTCTAATTTTGTATACTTGTGTAGTTGAAAAATTACTGACATTTTTATTGGGTGGATTTGGTACTCCAAGGAGCTGTTACTCAAAGTAACAGCTCCCTGAGGTCTTTAACTGTCGCAGTGCCGTTAAACCTCAACAAACAAACATATTTATGTAAATTAACATGATTAATTTGAACGTTCCTATCAAAGGTTTTTAGTTCCATCACATACAAAAAAAAGTGTGTTTGAATATTCTTGAGACTCAAGAAAAATACGCCTTCACTTTTCAGTCGTGAGCTCCTTTTACGTTGGGTCTATTATAAAGCCTATGTAAATTGCCTAGAGTACCTGAAATTCTTGCAACTAAGGGTGTCACATTTGTCATAGAATAAACCTAATGCATCATGCAGAGTCCTTTGTGTCTGTTATTTTATATGTATCAAATTTATGTGGTTAGCAGGACAAGCTAACGTTCTGAATTTGTAAAATATTTTGTCCTTTATTACAGAGTATGGCCACTCCAAATGTTTGGTTGTCAACAGACCATCTTTGCATTGTATGGTAAGAAAAATCTGTTATTTTTATTTTTAACTCAACTTTTTGTTTGGTTATAGTTTTGGGGAGTTTGTTTGTTATGATAATGACATTCCTGACATGAATAGCAATTGAAATGTTTGTCTTGCATCAAAAAAAAAGTCAAACAAAAGAGTCTGTTACCTCAAAAGAATTCAAAATTAGTTTCTTGGGCATAAAATGAAATATAAACAATAAGTGCATGAATAGAGCAAGCATAAAGACTTTGATTTTGTATACAGCCCTATCTGATTTATATGGAAAAATTAACAAGTTGAGTATATTTTTAAGGGACATGTGGGGGGATGTCATGTGGTGGGGTGTCATCTGGAATGTCGGGTAGAAGAAGACAATGATTAACAGATGGAGGAATTGGTATGAGGGTGGTAGTCATGTGGGACAGTGTGGGATTGTATGTAGGACAGGGTGGGAAGGCATGTGAGACAGAAAGTGGGATGGCATGTTGGACAGGGTGGGTTGGCATGAGGGGTAGGGTGGAATGGTATGTTTGACATGTGGTAGGGTGTTATCTGGATTTCATTTGTGATGACACGTGGGTCATGTGGTGGAATGGCAGATCTGGATTTCAGTATGATTGCATGTAGTACATTTAGTGGGATGGCATGTGGAACAGACGGTGGAAGGTGTGTTTTTCGCAGCCAGGGGATTTGTATCGTTTCCAATGTCTAGTTTGTCATACATTAAGCAATATTGTTTCGCATTATTTTGCTTTAATGTTGCTTTACACTTTTTCATTCTGCTTGACACATGTTTTTTAATTGGAAGCTAGAATACATCAAGAATGTAGACTTGGGAATGTGTGGGGTAGGGATTGGGGATGGGAGAGGGCTGAATTGTGTAATAAAAACTAACATACAAACATTTTTCTACTCTCAAGAATGCTTTAAGATGAATAGATGGTACTTTAAATGACTACAAAATAATTGCATCACACCACAAGGATGCCTGTAATATTTTGATTTTCTATGGACATTAGCAAGTCAGGGCCTTTCCTTTGTTTGTGATTCAATTAATAGAACTAAAAGAGGTGTTTCAGTTATAAGACATGTTTTTATATGTTTTTGAGTTACTGGGTCAGGCTTTAACCTTGAGGTATTTTTTTTTTCTTTTTTTTTCTGGGACTACTTCAAGATATTTTGAGACTTGTAAGTAAAATTTTGTGAAAATCTAAAAGAAAGAAAAGGTAAAGTGCATCCTTTAGAGCCAAGGTACTTATAAATCAACTGCCCCTACTAGCCCCATTACTGCATATACGCCCCTCAATAAACCTTTTCTCCATGCTAGCTTCAAATAGATGGGCATGCTGCTCTTCCAACAATTCTAGTTATTATTATGATTATTTAAAAACTTATATAATGCTTCCTTCTACATACATGAAAAAGAAGTGCTAAAGAAAAAGGGCCAAACTTTTGTCCAGGATTGTACGTTTCAATTTTACTGTTTTCACCCAATATTGATGGGATTATTTGATATCATTAATCCTGCATCAAGCTATATACCAAAATGTGTAATGACTGAAAATCATTTATCAAAAAAAGTAGATTATAGTCAGGAAGTGAAAATGAAAAGAAGTGTCATACAAAGAAAAGTGCAAGCTCGAAAGTTGTATAGTCTGCTTAATGTGAAAATCAATTCATTATTATGCACAAAGCGAAAGTAGCAGTGACCTTCAACAAAAAATGAGATCAATTCATTATTATGCTCACAAAGCGAAAGTAGGAGTAGTCTTCAACAAATAAATGAGTAACTTTTCGAAAAGGAAGCAATAAAATGAATATTCCTGTGCATTTTCATTTTCATATAAATGATAGAGGACTATGAAAGAAACAAATTGGTGTAAAATCCATGTTGATATTTGATTCTGTTTTGAAGTTATTGCATTTCAAAGATTTCTCTAGTGTGACCTCACAGTGTACAGTGTGATGTCATAATTACAGAGCCAAGGCAATTTCTTATGTATTTCTATAAAATAAAATGTACTTTTCTTTTATTTAGAGTGTAAGGAAGACAAACAGATGGGCAAAGCATGTTCTTGTAAAGTGCATGTTATACCCCATCTGGGTAATTAAAGAAATATATTTCCAGTATTAAAATGAGACAATCAATTTGATAAAATATTATCTTGGATCTGCAGTGATTACATCACACTGTACACTGCAATATTCATTTTCTAACATGCTGTGAAATCTTTGAAATGCAATAACTCACAAAATGAAATAAAATATCAAAGTGGTTTATTTTGTTTCTTCAAGAGTCCTCTGTCATATGGAAGAAAATAAAAATTTGCGGGAATATTCCCTTACGTAATCTACATAATGTGATATGCATACCCTTTCTTTCAGTAGTACATGGCCGTGGCAATAATATGACTGTGTCCCCCCGCTATGGCCTCTCACAAGTGCAACTGAACAATGATTTTCCAAAACTTGATTAAAACTTTTAATCTGAGTGATGTTCACAGTTAATGTTAACAATGTGTAAGGTTTAAGCCAATGAGGAAACACAAAATCTGTGTAATTATGCTCATGATTGTGAGAAAAACAATTGTCTGGAGCAGATGAACCATTAATTTGTCTACCTTTGTATAGTATATAGTTATCAGCCTTTAGTATATAATGGTGAAAATCATATCATAATTTACTTCTTTTAATTTTAGGTGTAATGAGCTTGTAGTGGCAACTAATCGAGCCCTTTTTGACATGGTAGATGCTAAAAGCCAACAGGTATGTGATAGTTTTAACATAGATCAATGAGGCATTTCTAAAAACTTGCAACAAATTTTTGAGTAAAGTTCATCTCATTTGAAAAAGAAGTCAAAAGAAACAAAATGGTGAAGAAAGATTCAAAATCTTATCCCGTTAAGGAGATATTTAGGTTCTGTAAAAATTGTGTGGAAATGACTGAAATCAGACTAGTTGTGATGTCACAACCTTGGAATCTTTAGTCTTTATGTACTCTTATGATTTATTTTCCTGAAATTTTGTGGCTTAAAAACCATTGGATATGTCAGGAAATTAGTGACACAGAATCTAGTAAGGATAATTATGATGTACTACCTGAAGAACATTTGAAGAAAAATGAATCAAATAGTACAAAAATTGAATCAGTTTTTTCAAATTACATCAACAGTTGCAAGGAATGTGATGATGATGGCGCCAGCCTTCCATAGTAGACTTATTACACCAGTCATTTCTACACACATGGGACAGAACTTTAAACTTGAATATCTGCTTAAAGAAATAAGCTATTTAAGTAGTTTCTTCACCATTTTGTTTCTTGTGAAGTCCTCTTTCATATCAAATAAACTTGCTCCAGTGACTGAACAAATCCTTTAACAATTGAAATCATTAGAATATCAAAATATTGATTCAGGCTGCGATTTTTGTCTGTGTTGAAGAATGAATGACTTTACTATTGCCACATATTATAGATGTAAATGTTTTCTTTGTCACTGAATTGTTTACATAGCCTATATTAAGTATTTTCATAATCATTCTTTTAAGACCTCCATGGTCTAACCGGTCATAGCATCTGCTTGGCAGGCTAGAAGCCCCGGGTTGAATTCCTGGTGGGTCATCATTCACCAGTGCTTCACAACTAGTTCGACAACGTTCATATTACCCGTCTTAGAATTGGTCACACCCACCTCACTCACTCCCACCTTCTTATTGGCTCCCCCAACCCCTCTGCAACAATTGCCATTGCACCCTCCGATCCATCACGTTCTCCTTGCTTGCCCCCTGTTCAACCTTCCCAGAGCTTCCCTCGCTCCCCACAACTCAATTGCTAAGTTCTTCCAGAAAAATCCTCCAGATAAAATTATCTCCTTCCTTCATCATGCTTCCCTTTACAACCATATTTAGTCCCCTCTCCCACCCCCTCTCTCTACTTTGTTTTTGTTTCACCCATGTACCTCCTCTCTCGATCACAGCTTTCTGACTTTTGTTCTTGAATTTCTCTCATTCTCCCCTGTTTCCTTTCCTTCCTACCTCTAGAATGATCTGACCTCTCATGCACAATATGACCCTCGTTGTCGTGGTGCCGTTAAGCCCTCATCAACAAACTAACAACTAGTTTATCAAACGGCCGTGGACAATATAACCTTGAGTTGTTGAAACAGGAATGTAAAATACCTACCTACCTACCTCAAATTTGCATTTGTCTATTTGCATCAAACTCATTAGAAGTATAACATCAGTCAATGCTTGATGTTAACACTTACTGATTTGCACAGAAATTTGCATAATACGACTGGAATATTTAAAAGGTATGAAATAGTCAATCTTCAACCAATTTTGAAAGAAAAGTTTCTAAATTTTCTAGTGCTTACAGAATTATAAGCAATTTAGCTATTTTTGCTTCTATCTGTCAAAAGACTCTTTAAGAGAAATGGAAATAACCATTGCAGCCCTCATTGAGCTGGAAGAACAAGGTCCTCGCATGGTTTCACTTGATTAAAGAAATAGTGAAACTTGGAGACAACTTGAGCTTTGTTGCTTCAAAATGTACAATGGACCCTTAATATAGCAAGTACTCCCATCAAAATCAGTTAAAAGCTGACCATTTTACAGCATTTTCAATTTTTGGGGCTGATTGCAATAATTAGTGACAGTGGTAGATGAACACATGTTCCATAGTTTATGTAAATCCTTTGTTTTTCAGTACCCTCTGAAAGGTCTTTGAAGGTCAACATCTGATTCCATTTGAGTATTTTGCAACTTTATTATACCTTTGTGGCAACAGGTAATCAGCAATGAAGAAATTAAATTTATAACTGGCTTAAATTGAAGAACACACTTTAAAAAATTACTTAATGATATTGAGTTGTGTTCATCTGATGACATCACAAAATTTGCCTGAATTCTAAAAATTTTGAACTTTGAATGACCATAACAAAAAAACTACACAAGCTTTTTCAAAGTTTTAAGGGCATTTTACTCAGAATTTCACGTTGTATCACATATGTTAACACTGCTACACACCATTAGATTTAAAAAAAATTCTCTGTTTCCTCTTTTAGGTTTCCTTGGATCCTGATTTTAGGATGGCTGTCTTCCGACATCACTTTGAGCAAAATCCAGGATCTAAGTTTACACCAAAAAAAGACTTAAGCATCATCTTCAAAGGTAATCTAATATAAGTAGCTGCAAAGCTTCATTTACAGTATTTGTACAGGGATCTTTGAAGGTACATGAGTATGCAGAGATCTTATACTCACTAGAAACAGCTTCAGATTCTGAGAACAATAGCCTGTGAATCACGTCAAAAGCACCTGGTTGGTGTAGAGTAACCTGTGAATCACGTCAAAAGCACCTGGTTGGTGTAAAATAGCCTGTAAATCACGTCAAAAGCACCTGGTTGGTGTAGAATAGCCTTTTAAACATGTCCAAAGTACCTGGTTGGTGTAGAATAGCCTGTTAAACATGTCAAAAGCACCTGGTTGGTGTAGAATAGCCTTTTAAACATGTCCAAAGTACCTGGTTGGTGTAGAATAGCCTGTTAAACATGTCAAAAGCAACTGGTTGGTGTAGAATAGCCTGAGAATCATGTCAAAAGCACCTGGTTGGTGTAGAATAGCCTGTAAATCACGTCAAAAGCACCTGGTTGGTGTAGAATAGCCTGTGAATCACGTCAAAAGCACCTGGTTAGTGTAGAATAGCCTGTGAATCACGTCAAAAAGACATGGTTGGTGTAGATTAGCCTGTAAATCACATCAAAAAGCACCTGGTTGGTGTACAATAGCCTGTTAAACATGTCAAAAGCACCTGGTTGGTGTAGAATAGCCTGTGAATCATGTCCAAAGCACCTGGTTGGTGTAGAATAGCCTGTAAATCACATCAAAAACACCTGGTTGGTGTAGAATAGCCTGTGAATCACGTCAAAAACACCTGGTTGGTATAGAATAGCCTGTGAATCACGTCAAAAGCACCTGGTTGGTGTAGAATAGCCTGTGAATCACGTCAAAAACACCTGGTTGGTGTAGAATAGCCTGTGAATTACGTCAAAAGCACCTGGTTGGTGTAGAATAGCCTGTAAATTACGTCAAATAATCGTCAAAAATCTTTAAATGTTTATATTTAAATATACAATGTCTGTTTTGTTTCATATATATTGTAATTATGTTGTTAGCTAGTGTCTACATGTTCATGGTATAAGATTTTTGAATTTCATTAATATGTATAGTGGGCAGGCCTTAACATATCTAACCATTTTCTATGTGGGTCACATTGAGATTTGCAGAGCAAATTAGAGCTAAACATGGGAAATTTGGTTTTTTATCCCAAAACTTGCCAAATATTGATATAAAAATAATAATAATTCAGGTTATACAAACAAAGAGAGTTATGATTTTATTTTCAGCTTTATTCTCTCAGGCAAATTCCAAATGTATCCAAATTGTTTTCATACCTATTGTAAATTTTAAAACTTAGAGCATTTTGAGGGCAATTTTTCCTGATTTCTGGTATATTTTGAAACAATAAACCATGAAAATAGCAAAATAACCAGAAAACCAAAGTTTTGAGGTTCTGACATGGAATATGAAATTTAAGTTTGAAGTATTGTATAATAAATGATATAACACAATGGACTTAACATTACACTGACAACCAAATAACTTACAGTCCTCACAAGAAATGACTTCACAATAAATTAAATTCAATTAATATTATCCCATTAACCTGTATACACAGGCTAATGTCATCATTATTTCAATTATGAAACAAAACAGACATACGGTTGTTAAAATATGAGCAATTTAAGATTTCAACCTTAAGCCCCTTCTACTCATTTATATGCATGACATAGCCACCAAAAACAATTTGACACATCTGCGGACCATGGGCTATTTGTGTACCACATATGAACTAAATCTCATGTATACTCCTTGAGATACTGTATTTGCAAGCTCTTTTCAACAAAATTATGTTAAGCCCCACCCACTATGTATATTAATGAAATTGAACATTTCTGTACCATGAACATGTAGACTCTAGCTAACAACATAATTACTCTTAATATGACACAAAACTGACATGTGGTTATTAAAATATGAACATTTAAAGATTTGAACATAAAGCCCCGTCCACTCACATGAAGCAATATCTTTCCTTAGGAGAAATGGTCCGTCAATCATTCACAGTTAATGCACACACTATTACCTCAGGCATTGTGATACACAGCTATATTTATCCCCAGTTCAAAAACAAACTTTTCCCAGTAAGACACGTAACACGGATGAGTGATTTCAATCACAAAAGTGCCTTGATTATTCAGCTCTGTTTTGTGTAATCTTATACACACAAATACCCTTGCGCTACTTGGCTGTAGTGTGCATGAAAATGGCAGATAAACAACCATTGTTTAGAGTGGAAACACGATACACTGAACAGGAGGAAGTCGGGTTGGTAATTGTCATACCTGAGTTTTCAAGACTAATTCAGGTGTCGGGTGCGGGTAGGTTAAAAGAGAAACTTTTCGGCATGCATTGATGTGCATGACATCGCCACCAAAAACAATAGGGCACATCTGCAGACCATAGGCTATTTGTGTACCACATATGAAGTGAATCCCATGTATAGTTTTTAAGATACTGTGCTTACCAGCTCTTATGCATTTTGATTATTTGTACAGATGCTAAGAAGAGTGATTTCCGTGTAGTTACCAAACCGCAACTTCACATTCCGGCCAATCAGGATAAGTCTAGCATGCACTACTTCTTCCAACTTCCTGCCACCTCACCATCTGGTAAAACCTGGATAACTTTGTTGCCATCAGCAATATCCCACTAGCCAGTTGGGTGTACCTTTGCACAGATGGAACAGAGGACTTATGCAACAAAGGTGTGGATGTGTCCTTAAGGAGCCAAGTGATGCCGCCTCTTAACAGTAAGAGGAAAGGGATTCATTTAGGTCCCGAAGACTTGTTAGATGCGTCAGCTGTTGTTGTAAAAGTGAAGGGTGAAGCAGAGGTTAGTTGTTATCAGTTTTACAGAGTTGCTTTTTAGAAGCTAAAAATTTGAAAAAATATGCTTTTTCATACTCGATTGGCAACAAAAGTTGAATTTGATAATTTGACTTTTTTGTCAGTCATGTATTGCACTCTGCCTCATATGCGCCAGTGAAACCCCACAAATTTAAATATACGTGTATTATGAGGGCCAAGATCAGCAGTTTTTCCCATCAAATTTTGGAGTTAAGAAGGTAAACTTTTGTGTAACAGTCAATGTGAATATTTGGCTGAAATATATTTTGCTAGTATATAAGAAAAATTTTGTTTTCATTTTGTAGTTACTTTCAGTGAAGAAGCATTTTTGAAGAAAAAAAATCCATGGGCTGAAGCTTTGTATAGCACACCCTTCAGTCTTATGTATATGTATATGTATATGTATATATATATATATATATATATATATATATATATATATATATATATATATATATATATATATATATATATATATATATATATATGTATGTATATATATATATATATATATATATATATATATATATATATAATGTATATATATATAAATATATATATATATATATATATATATATATATATATATATATATATATATATATATATATATATGTATATATATATATATGTATATATATATATATATATATATATATATATATATATATATATATATATATATATATATATATATATATATATATATATATATACATATATATATGTATATATATAAATGTATATATATATAAATATATATATATATATATATATATATATATATATATATATATATATTTATATATATACATATATATATATATATATATATATATATATATATATATATATATATATATATATATATATATGTATATATGTATATATATATATTATATATATATATATATATATATATATATATATATATATATATATATATATATATATATATATATATATATATATATATATATATATATATATATATATATATATATATATATATATATATATATATATATATATATATATATATATATATATATATATATATATATATATATATATATATATATATATATATATATATATATATATATATCTATATATATATTGTATACTTTCACAACTCTTTTCAGGGTACCATTAATGCTGAATTGTACAATTCTGAAGAAAGGCTTTTGGAAGTGCAACCCCCTGGTTTCTTCTCCTTTGGTGAGTGTTGTCCAGCAGGTTGAATGTAATCTTATATTTTGGAATCTCAAATAATTCTTTAAACAAGCCCTTCAATGGTACATTGTCTTCTGACACCAAATAGTGCTATTCTTAAAAGATTAGTTAAGTGGCCAAGCATTGCTGAAGTAAACTTTCAAAAATCTTATTCAATTAAGGATATATTCAAGTTTGAATTTCTCATTTGTGTGATGTTAAATCCCCACATTCCTCAAAGTCTTAATGTATTCTGTTGTTTTATTTTCCTGAGATTTTGTTGTTGAAAACCAGGGGATATGTAAGAAAAGTTGTAAAACAGAACCCATTAATTTATAATCGTAATTTACCACCTGAAGAAAAGTAAAAAATTTAAGTGAATTTACTTGAAACTACATTGAATTTTTTTAAGAAAGTGAGGATGCGGTACAACTCTTCTGCAGTATCATTATCTCCTTAATGCAATGTTGATATTGAAGTAGTTTATTTGCCATTTTGTTTGCTTGACCACTTAACTAAACGTTTGATAGGAATATGGTGTTATTGACCATAGACCTTGTTTAGGTTTAACGGTATATGGATAGGTAGAGGCACCAATAGCTAAAATAATTAAAATTATACTAAAAGCATTAAGGTAGCAAAATTTTTATCAAAATCAATTAAAAACTGACAATTTTACAGCTTTTTGAAGACTTTTGTGCAAATACTCAAATTTTTGTGTTACTCTTGAGATGTATGAATGTGAGTCTCAATTTTTAATTTTGTTTGTAAATTCATTGTTTTTTAAGCCTCTGCCATTTCTCTTTGAAAAAAAGAAAATAATTCTAATGAAGATGAATTGATCTTTACCATACCTCCAACGATCCTTAACCTGAAGAAGGCATTTTGAACATTTTTAAGGTCTGAAATTAAGGGAAGAAATATGAAAAATATCAACGCAAGCATTTTGAATTGCTTTCCTGTTATACATCACATTTTTTTAATATATTAGAAACTTTCCAAACTTTGATTACTCATAGCTTAAAAACTACACAAGTTTTTTTTAAATTTCAAAGAATATTTAACTGAGAATTTTATGCTCCTTTTGGTACGTGGTAGAACAGAAACTTGTGTAGCTGTCCATATACCTTTAATAGCTTTGTAGTATACCTCAGTCTTTAGCATAAGATTGCATTCCATATACCTTTAATAGCTTTGTAGTATACCTCAGTCTTTAGCATTAGATTGCATTCCATAGACCTTTCATAGCTTTGTAGTATACCTCAGTCTTTAGCATAAGATTGCATTCCATAGACCTTTGATAGCTTTGTAGTATACCTCAGTCTTTAGCATAAGATTGCATTCCATAGACCTTTGATAGCTTTGTAGTATACCTCAGTCTTTAGCATACAATTGCATTCCATAGACCTTTGATAGCTTTGTAGTATACCTCAGTCTTTAGCATAAGATTGCATTCCATAGACCTTTCATAGCTTTGTAGTATACCTCAGTCTTTAGCATACGATTGCATTCCATAGACCTTTGATAGCTTTGTAGTATACCTCAGTCTTTAGCATAAGATTGCATTCCATAAACCTTTAATAGCTTTGTAGTATACCTCAGTCTTAAGCATAAGATTGCATTCCATAGACCTTTGATAGCTTTGTAGTATACCTCAGTCTTTAGTATTAGATTGCATTCCATAGACCTTTCATAGCTTTGTAGTATACCTCAGTCTTTAGCATAAGATTGCATTCCATAGACCTTTCATAGCTTTGTAGTATACCTCAGTCTTTAGCATAAGATTGCATTCCATAGACCTTTAATAGCTTGTAGTATACCTCAGTCTTTAGCATAAGATTGCATTCCATAGACCTTTAATAGCTTTGTAGTATACCTCAGTCTTAAGCATAAGATTGCATTCCATAGACCTTTGATAGCTTTGTAGTATACCTCAGTCTTTAGCATAAGATTGCATTCCATAGACCTTTCATAGCTTTGTAGTATACCTCAGTCTTTAGTATTAGATTGCATTCCATAGACCTTCAATAGCTTTGTAGTATACCTCAATCTTTAGCATAAGATTGCATGACTCCTTTAGCTCCTCGTCCATTTTTTTTCTTTTTTTCTTTAAATGTAGGGAGAGATGATACTATTGTGTTGTAAGAAATGTTTTATAAGAGGATATCCATCAAGTATGTCATATTAGGGTTGGATATCATTTACAGTTTGGAACAATTTTCCACCAAAATTGCCTGCATGGCAGTCGTACAAGGTATTTATATGAAAATGTGCAGAATCTAAAAATGTTTTTCAGTAATTATCAGCTATTTATCATTAAATTCTGTTGATTAAACTTCTTTCCATTAGGTCGAATTGGAGTGATCTCAAAAACTACCAAAGGATCATCATTCATGTCGTTAACCTTGGATGGATTTAATGGGGTGACACATGCCTACCGGGTGTATCTGTCTCCGATTTCCTGTGAAGAATCTGTTTTAAATGGAAAAGGTAAGACAGAATTGTTTCTTTTTATTTTCCTGATGTGTACCATGTAGCTTTCCTTGTTTTAGATTGCACCTTTTATGTTATTGGATATATTGTAATACAGATCTAGAAGATATCTACGATTCTGACAGTAGTAGCCGTGGAAAAAAACAATTTGCGGGAAGAAATTTTGTGCTTTTTCATTTAAAAGATATTATTATCATTTTTGTTTTGTGTATTTCTTGAGTAAATATTAATATATGTGATAAAACATTCAGGTTTCGGCCACAATATTATGGGTTCATTGGTTTAAGAAGGTCCCCCACGTAATTGTGTGATGATTAGTGCATTAATTTGCGAAAAGGGAACATATGTGAGCATGAAAAAAATATAAATCTCATTAAGCCTAGAGGACTTTCAGAGCCGGTTTTTATGCTGCTAAGCGGATGAGAGTACTTAGACTCCCTCCCTGGATGGGACATTACTACTTTCCCAAGTTTAAGTCAACAGCCAAAACTGGTACTCATTCTACAGCTGAGTGAACTTGTGCAAGTGAAATAAAGTGTTTTGCTCAAGAATACAGCACAGCACCCTGGCTGAGATTCAATCCACGTACCCTTCAGAATAAGACAGACACCCTAACCACTGGGCTACTGCACTCTTAGCATACTAAAATGTATTTACTATTTCTGTCACAATTTTTTGTCGGAATATTTTGGACATCTTTATTCAAAACCGTGGGATATATTAGAATGAATTCCAACTCTTCAGTAACCTCTCTGGCATTATTTGTTGTCCCCCATTCTTATCACCATTCAGTTTACTTTTTTCTTTTTTTCCTACCATCATCTTTAGATCTAATAATTTACCTCAAACAATCATTATTGAACTTCAAACCTCCCTCTCCTTCCCTTCTCTGCCTTACCTTCCTCGCCCCCCTTTTATTACCTTAACTTCTCCTTATTCACCTTTCCTCCCTCCCTCTCTCCCTCCCTCTCTCCCTCCCTCCCTCCCTCCTTCCTCCTCCTACCTCCCTCCTTCCTCCTCCTCCTCCTCTCCCTTCCTCCCTCCCTTCCTCCCTCCCTCCTCCCCTCCCTTTCTCCCTCCCTCCTCCCTCCCTCCCCCATCCCTCCCTCCCTTTCTCTCTCCTCTCTCCCTCCCTCCCTCCCTTTCTCCCTCCCTTCCTCCCTCCTCTCTCCCTCCCTCCCTCCCTTCCTCTCTCCCTCCCTCCCTATTTCCCTCCCTCCCTTCCTCCATCCCTCCCTCCTCCCTCTCTCCCTAACTCCCTCCTAAGTCCCTTCCTAAATCCCTCCCTAACTCCCTCCTAACTCCCTCCCTCGATTCCTCCCCCTTCCTCCCTCCTTCCCTCCCCCCTCCTCCCTCCCTCCCCCTCCCTTTCTTCCTCTCCCTCCCTCCCTTCCTCCCTCCCTCCCTCCCTCCCTCCCTAACTCCCTCCTTAACTCCCTCCCTAACTCTCTCTCTAACTCCTCTCTTTCCTCTCTGTCCTAATTCATAATTCAAGCACCTTAGTTCTTAACACCCTCTTGGCACATTTGACTCTAGCTGTCTGTCCTAACTCAAGCACCCTAGTTTTTAACACCCTCTTGGCACATTTGACTCTGACTGTCGCGGTGTTGTTAAACATCAACAAACCAACCAATCAAGCTTGGGATGAATAGGCCATTTTGCTGAAACTGATCATTTCCTTGTCCTTTAGATGCTAATTCAACTCTTAAGTTTCATGTTCCGTGGAGCAATGAGGATACATTCTCACTGCAGGATGCGACCAAGGTCAATGAACTTACCTTAAAGTTACAGATGGGAAAGCCATCTAGTTTCCAGGAGGACCTTTTCCCATCTGTAGAAATCTACACCGATCCACGATGTCAGTATGAGGTAGCACTCAAGTATTCGTACCAAGAAGTCTTTGGTCAGGTAAGTTTTTCAGTAGCAATCAGGTCTGTTTTACATTTTCAGGGAAATCAAGATTTCTTTTAATTGAACAGGAAAGTCAGACCTAATTTGCATTCGTAAAAGTTTGTAAACATGCATGAAAATGTGCAAAAAGGCTTGAAATTTTTCAGAGGAATTTAGAAAGTGTGTACATATTGTGATGGACTGGTGTCCCATCCAAAGCGAGTCAAGTACTTTTGTCTGCTTAGCACCATGGAAACTGGGTATAAGCACTGGCTCTGTAAGCCCTCGAGGCTTGGTGCTATTTAACTTTAACTAATATCACTGTTGGGAATAAGTTGAAATTGTCTTTTGTCTGTCCGCCTTTCGGAATGAGAGGTATCAGAAAATCAATGATTTCATATATTTTTTCCTTTCTGTTTATATTTGTTGAAATGTGAAGTGCTTTTTTTAATCCTTTGACATACTTTTGTTGAAAAAATATTTTAATTGTTTTGTGACTCAATTGCAAAAAGCATCAAGGTTGAGAAACTAGATATATATCTTAAATACTTTTGTGGGTAGTAGAAAGATTCAGATCGTAGTGCAACAGAATTAGTGTGCCTCGTACAATCGTTTTACATGCACTACAAAACAAACTTTGTCTTTTCACAATTTATTGCCATTTTGACGTTTTTATTTTCCCAGGGTCTGAGACTTTCATGTGCTTCGATGTAGTTGTTAATTGGTGTTTTTTGTATCTCCTGGGGAAAAATATTTCACTTTTGTCACATTAATCTCCACACATGTTTTCACTGTTGATACTGTTAAAGGTATATAGACAGGTAGCAACAACATTAGGTAAATTGACTTAGAATCAATTAAAAGCCATGTAGTCAGTAAGAAAAATATTTCATCATATCAATTAAAGATTTGCCATTCGCAGTTTTTGAAGATTTTTGTGCAAATATGCACATTTTGTGTCACTCTTGAACGGGACATATTCAATACTTTCTTTTGTGAATTCATTGGTTTTTAACCCTCTGCCATTTCTAGTTAAAAATGGAAGGAAATTCTAATGAAGTGTATTTGATGTTTACCAAAACCCAACCAACCTCAAGCTGGAGAAGGCATTTGGAATGTTTTCAAGGGAAAATTAAGGGAAGAAATATGAAAATTAAGGGAAGAAATATAAAGAAAAGCAAAAGCATTTTGAGGTGTTTTCCTCACAGTTTTTCAATATCTCAAGAAAAATGATAAAAATTCGATTACATATAACTCAGAAACTACACAAGTTTGGTTCAAAATTCCAAGACTATTAAACTCGGAATTGAATGCTCTTTTGGTGCGTGGTTGAACAGCAAACTTTTGAACCTGTCCATAGACCTTTATTAGGCTTTAACGTGTTTTATAAAAAAAATTGATAGATTTGAAAGGAATGTAGCTAATGTTGCTTCTAGATATCTATATACCATTAATAATGTACTAGAAGCATTGCAAGAAGCTATTCATCACAATGTGAGTGATACACCACATCATACTCATACAACACATATATTAGGTGTGTGGGGGTGGGGGGGACATATGATAGATATTTACATGGGGTGGGGGAGACACATGATAGATATTTGTAAATTTAGATTAAGCGAATAGTAAATATGGCTGGTAACATAGTCTTTGTTTGTTTTGTCACATGGCAGTGGTCATACTTCCACTGATGGGGCATTCAGTTGGTGCAATTCAGGTATAAATCTGTCTCTGACCAATAAGGATTAGCAACAAGGATTAGCAACTGTCTACAACCTCATTCGGTACCCCAATTTCTGTGCCTTCTTTGACAGAACTAGAACCCTATCCTCTCCCTTCAGCTTACGCATCAAAGCCGACCTTCTTCATCTCGACATCAACCCCGCGACTCTTGGTACCTTCTCCTGGCCCACTTTGCCTCCTGGGCCACCTCCCCTTTTCATCCACCTGTACCTTTCCACTCATCACAAAGCCCAAATCCAACCTCAACCTCTTCATCAAACTACAGCTCCATCTATACTGATGGCTTCAAGGAAGGCGACAAGACAGTGGCTGCTGTCGTCATCCAAGACATTAACCTCAGTAGCAGACAAACTTCCCAAGTGCTCCACCATCTTCTCGGCTGAGACTAAGGCCTTTCTGCTTGACCTCATATCAAGTACTATAACGAGTACTCTCCACCCAGGCACTTTGCCATCTGCTCAGACTCCCAAGTCTGTCCCTATTTCTTTACTGAACCTTAAATGAGATATCTCCACGTTCCACCTCCTCCATAAACTTCTTTCGCTCCTTCCCCTCCCTCTCCCCCCCTCCCCCTTCCTTGCAGGAAAAAGATTATTTTGTTTTGGATGCCCAGCCATGTTGGCATGCCGGTTAATGACAGAGCTGATTCAGCCACTAAGCTTGCTCTGAACCCCCTCCCTGCCCCCACCCTCTTTCCCAAAACCCATTCTGGCATAAAACTGCTTATTAAATTCAGTGCAAATGCATGATGTATTGGGAAAACTTCATAACATGCATGTTGTTGCATTACAGTTTTTGAACTGTTTTTTTTTTTTGGACACTGGCATTTCCTCTTTCAAAGACTTAGATTTCAAGATTTTGATTTTTAATATTTTGATTTTTTTACTGTTTCATCTAAATATGTAAAGACTTTTTTCCGAGATTTGTAACTTCATCATATTTAAGTTTGAACAGTTTTATGGAAACTTGAAATCTTGAAATAAAAAAATAAAATAAAAAATACTGAACTGAAATATATTGAAAATATTCAATAACCTTCAAAAACGTTACCTTCAAGATTCTGACGTATCTTTACGAAAACTTTAATTTTTTCAAGTTTTTAACATCCTCACTTGTGCTTGTTTTGTTTTGATTGATGATGTTATCATTTCTTTGATTGAAAATAAAACTTGAAATCTTTAAAAGAAGTAAACAAAACTTTTAATTTTCAAAAAGTGTCAAAAATTTCAGATGAAATATAAAACCTAAAACCGTTACACTCTTCCTGAAGATGACTTATGACCTTGATTTGTAAACATAAAACCTGTGTTAACTTACGGCTGTACAAACCGAACGCGACGCGGTGAGCGATTTTTAGATAATTAGACAGGAAACAAATATACAATGCTTTGACTTTTTGCTTACACACGATGAAGTTTACAATTGAGGCTCCTGATGATACTGGAAAATTTGTTAGGGCTGCTTTTTGTTCAAACTGTGGAAAAATTTGCTTAAGTGGGGCGCGATTTTCTGTCGTGACACAAATTTTGCTTTAATTGGCTTAAAAATTTCCCATGAATCAATTTTTAGTTATCATTTGAAAGGCCATTCTGTGACGATCTATCTATGAAAACAAGAGGTCTTAATGTTTCTTTCCCTTTGTTTCATTTAATTTTGTTTAAAAGACTGCTCGCCGCATTGCATTCGGTGTGTGACAGCCTTTAGTCTGTCACAAAATGGGTAAATTAGATAATGATTATCATGGGAAAATGTGATTTATCGCCATATTGTGTGTGGTATTGTAGATTGGACTACTTATTTTGAAATACGGCTCCCAAAGTATATGGTTTTCAGCAAGCAAATTTCAATTTTTTTCTACTAGAAATAAGATCTACGAAAAGGAGGCACTAAAGAATAAGATTTGCTGCAAATATTCTGTTAAAATTTCATCCTTTTTGATGCTTTCTGAAATTCCGCTAGGCAAGCTTTTACTTTAATATGCAGTGATAATGGAGTACATGTATCATGTTATGTTGCTCATGGAAAAATGAGCATATATCGGCCTAGCTTTCCAACAAGAGTTTTATAACATGCTCTTGTTAATTTAGTGAGTGAAATGAATTATCTGCAGATCGAAAAGAGAACCAGTGGCATCAGAAACCTTTGATCTTGGACAAAACTGTTGCAACAGTTCAGTATTGCAAAGAGCTTAAATATGTAGTGTTGTGATTCTTGATTTTTTTCTTTCTTGATTTTTATCTCCCCACCTGTTCTCTCTTTCCAATGTTGGATTTTTGTGTTTTAGCCTAATTTGAAAAACAATATAAACATTAACAATGATCAAGGGCAGGGGTTAAATTGGTACGGTAGGGTAAGGGACACTGGGGATGTTAAGGAAATTATGCAAATGTCCCAAGAATAGTAAAATGCTAATTAACATGATAGAGTATGGATTGAAGAATCAATTGAAAAAGTGTCCTTATTTATCATATATGGATGTTGAATAATAAAGAACAGAAAAGTATGTTTGTTATAGCAGTAGAAAGTTTCACAGTCTTCCAGCGAGTTTTGTCATAAAATGTAGTATGAGCTGTTCTTTGTTTAAAGCTTTAGCTTTTAGGCTCAACGCAATCTTTCCCTCCTTGCGAATAGTAATCCAAAACACAATGTATAAATTGATATTCTACATAAAATAAGAAATCAACAATCCTCGTAGCAAAAAGAATAATTGTATCTCATGAGTGATAACCTTCTTGACATAAAATAATTGTGTAGTATGAAATTTATTTTTGGATTGAGCATCCTTGTTTTGCGTCTCTTGAACTTTGGCTTAATAATCGCTTGAACCCTGGATTATGCAAATGAGGGGAACGTCGCACTCTGTGCGGACTACTGGAAGGTGTCTTTGAGTGACCAAAGCGAGGCGATAGCAATCCTCTCTTTTTCAGACCAGGTTTTCGTAAATTTGCGTTTCCTCCGCTCTCTGTCTGTTTTGCTTCATTGCTGAATTCGTACTTGTCCATTCCTCTGAAAAATGTGACGTGTTTGGGTTTTAAATCGTTGTCCTGACTGACAATTGCATCACCATCATCCGTTGTGTCTGTGATACTCTCAGTTTTTTCGTCCTTTGAGTCTTGAAGGTATTTTCTTTCAATCTCAATCATTTTTTTCTTTCGTTTTTCCTCCTCTAACAGTAGATATAGTTTGAATTTCATTCTTGCAATTTCTCTGTTGTCCCAATCTGCCTGTGATAAAATCTTCTTCCCTGGAACGCTGTTGTTTTTGCTCAAATTCTTTGCCGTATGAATAGGACGCTGCAAAAGGATAGGCTTGGTATGAGCGACAATATTATGATAGGCTATTTTCAACACTGGTTCTGTCTTCTGTCTATTGAGAATGCTTGGAAGGTTCAAAGTGCTTTTGTGTGGGTTTTTCTTTCTTGTTGAAGGTAGCACCTCACTGTTTAGCATCCCTTGTGTGGTTTGTGTGCGATAGTTCATTGGGTGAAGGAAAGCATTGCTATGCATTTCTTTGATATGAACTCCTTGTAAGGTGAAATCCAAAGATTGAATCCCTTTAGTGTCTGGTGGCCTTTCATACAAGTAGTGGGGATTTGTAGTATTAGCTTTTGATGTAGACTTGGCACGTTTCTGTGAAATATTAACTGATATATAACTGGGATGGTGTTGTAACATCCTGGAAGACATTTAATTCTGAGCTATTTCAGTCTCAGTTTTTATTCACGACTTGCGGTTAAACGGTGCACACAACAGCAGAATAGAAAGCTGTAACTATCCAAAAAACGATGCTTCAATAATTACACTGCTTTATTTGATATTATGTTGTAAATTCATCAACGAAACAACAAGATTATCCTTATGTTCACGTGAAAACGTTATCCTTTCAAAAAAAGCAGCTGTTTTCATCAACTTTAAAGAGACGTTATTTAATATGCGAATGGTCTACTTTTTTTCATGAAACCATTTAATTAATTTTATTCTGCTTGTTTTACAAAAGTTGTGTCTAATTTGCAGTTGTAAAATCCAAGACAAATTGATTTCCTGAAAGTTTTTGATCCAGTCTTTTCCAACTTAAACAACAGTGCTATTATGAATGTATATACAGGTGAATGGAATCCTTCCTGACGTCGTGGCTCTTCTTAATACTGCATTTATCTGATGATTTGAATGCTAGCTTCT
This sequence comes from Chiridota heheva, assembly GCA_020152595.1. Classification (NCBI taxonomy): domain Eukaryota; kingdom Metazoa; phylum Echinodermata; class Holothuroidea; order Apodida; family Chiridotidae; genus Chiridota; species Chiridota heheva. Next base: position 746,138 of record JAIGNY010001930.1, on the reverse strand, counting down.
TGCAAATAATAGATTAAGAAGCTTGGAGATGCTAATGCGGATGTGTCCATGTTCTAGTTTAAATATCCGTCTCGTAAAAGGTCAACACAAATATTAGCAGAACCGGGTTGATCAGATAAGATGCAATCCATTAATTGTCCAAGATGTGTCAGTGTGAATAGTGTTTAATATTCTGGACACTTATCTTAGTGCAACGATGTCCAAGACATTATGTCCAACTGTTTGTGTCATTCTCTAAACCATATCATGATTGGTGGACAAAATACTGTTGGCATTTTAGCCCCCATAACTGTTCTGAAGTTAAGATTTGAATATATAAATATTTATTTTACCTAAAATTCTAAGCATTGATGCAATTTTTTCATATATGACATTCCACCCAAAAATTCGATATAATCTGTTTTTTTATTAATCAGAGCTTTCTATAATATTCCTCAAACAAGTTTTTTTAAATTTCATTAAATACGAAACTTTTCAGAAGAAAAAAAACTGCTCCAAGATGCCAGAGTGACTGCTATGAAGCATGTGAAATGTAAAATGTCTGAAGAATGGAAATACCTCTGTTTCATATCAACTTAGTTGGGATTTGTTAAGTAGCTTGCCATTTGTTTATTTAATTATCACATGGTTTGTTGATGCAGAGAATAAGTGTGCTGTCTGAGCCGTAGGGAAACTTTGTCTTTAAAGCAGTATGGATGGATTAGACAATTATATATAACTTTTTTATGTAGAGTGTAAAGAACATGATAGCAGATGGGCAAAATCATGTTATTATACAGTGCATGCATGGTATACCCTATCTCAATTAGGAACTTTCCCATTCATTTTTTTTTCATATATATGATAGAGGACTATCAAAAAATTAAGTGATTATAAAATTATATTGATATCTTAATTTGGTTTAGGGTTTATTGCAAATCAAAGATTTCATTAGTGTGTTGAAAGTGTGATGTCATAAGTGCAGGTCCCAAGAAAATCCTTTGTTTCTACAAAATGAAATTTTATTTTCTTTGACTTAGAGTGTTAAGGACATGAGCAGGTGGACAAAGCATGTTCTTGTACAGTACATGTTAAACCCCATCACAATCATTAAAACAATATGTTTTCAGTAATTTAGACAAATTTAAAAAAAAGACATAAAATTTGTCTTGAATCTGTTAGTATGACTTTATGCTGTACACTACGCTGATGAAATTTATGATGTGTTTTAATTCCCAAATGGAATAAGATGAGTTACACCAATTTGTTTCTGTAATAGTCCTCTATTATTTGTATAAAAAGAAAAATTCTCAGAAATAGTCCAATAAAACATTCAAATAATTTAATCCTTTTTTTAAATGACAATTTTTTTGCAATTTCAATCAACTTGAATTTTTTCTTCATGCAATTTCCAATCAATTTGCATTTTTTCTTCAAATTTCCAATCAACTTGCATTTTTTCTTCATGCAATTTCCAATCAACTTTTTTTCTTCATGCAATTTCCAATCAACTTGCATTTTTTTCTTCATGCAATTTCCAATCAATTTGCATTCTTTTCTTCATGCAATTTCCAATCAACTTGCATTTTTTTCTTCATGCAATTTCCAATCAACTTGCATTTTTTTCTTCATGCAATTTCCAATCAACTTGCATTTTTTTCTTCATGCAATTTCCAATCAACTTGCATTTTTTTCTTCATGCAATTTCCAATCAACTTGCATTTTTTTCATGCAACTTCCCAAAATCTCTTTAAGATTTTCAATCTGTAATCTCAATATTTTCACCTTCATTAAATAGATCAAAGAGAAGCAATGAGTAAACACTTTTATTGCAGTACTAGAATCAATTACCATCTCACATGCCTCTTATAAAGTTCTAAACCCCTCTTTAAGTGCTCAAGTGTAAACAAACCCAAAGAGATCAGTAGAGAAAGACCATTGTTCAAACCAGGGAGCTGTTGGCAAAGTAACAGCTCCCTGTTCAAACAAGTGCATGGCTGGACCTGCTGCTGGTCAAGCATGTTTGCTTATGTAAGGTCTTGAAGTGGACTTAGGATCTTTGCTTTGACTATGTTCCTACTTGATTATGAGCTTTTGATCAGATCCACTGCCCACTTCATTCTAGTCAAGGGTAGGATCATGACTGGAGCAAATAATTAGATCTATTGATGTCACAGTAATTATAAAAAAATGAAAAATGTGTTCCCACTTAATTATGAGCTTGTGATCAGATCTACTGCCCACTTGTTTCTAATTAAAGGTAGGATCATGATCTGGAGCAGTGCCAGGATTTTCATTTTGGAGGAAGGGGGAAGGTGAATTGAACTGACACGATATTTAGTGGCATAGTTTTTGTGACACCAAAGGTGTCACTTCGAGTGCAAAGGGCAGGACTTGTCGGCGTAGGGTCCAGTGGCCCACTTAAGGGCCCCTGGTGGGGTCCAGGGGTGAAGCCCCGGTAGGGGTCTAGGGGGCAAAGCTTCCAAAAGCTCTCGCAAATTGACATTTCAAAGGCAAAAGCGTATATCACAATGCATAGTAAGAAGGTGTATTATACAATTCAAGATTTATGTCAGAGAGAGCTTTATATGATACACCATATACAAAACAACACAAAATCATGAACACTCATAATTGGAAATAAGCTTTTTGGTTTACGTTTGTACATGGTTAAGGTTTATCGTCATTCTTTGAAAAATATGGGTTGTTTAAAAGAAAGGTTTTTAATAATTTACTACAAACTTGTGTAAATGTTGTCAAACTTTTAAAATGAGCCTGTTCTGTATCACGTTCTGTATTTAAATACAATATTATTACCGAAGAACATTTTTCTGAAAAAGTGCCTTTTTGAAATTTAAAAACATAATAAGCTCCAGAATGTCAAAGCTTGTTGAAACGATGGCACCAATCTGAACCAACGGAATAAAATATTTGGAGGGGGAGGGAAATCGCCCTCCCCCCCCCACCTTCCACCCCCTCCACCTTCCCCCCCCCTCCTCCCCCCCCTTCCCCCCCTCCCCTTTTACCTTCTGGCTATCCAACTGATTCAGTGCAAACGATCAGATCCATTGATGTCACAGTGATTATCAAAAAACAAAAACAAAAAATATGTGTTCCCACTTGATATGAGCTTGTGATCAGATCCACTGCCCACTTGTTCCTAGTCAAGGGTAGGATCATGATCCAGAGCAGGCGATCAGTTCTACCGATATGATTATCAAAAAATATGTGTGAATGCAAATCATTGTCCTGCGATTATATTAGTTATGCATACCCCATCTATCTTGCACGTAAAGTGGATCTGATTGTGAGCTCATACTTATGTGAGATCACATGACATTGTTTTTTTTTTAACAATCATCAACAAGCTGCTTCATGATCATAGGACCATGACCTGGGATCAGTGAGAACACAGCCTGATGGTAGTTGCCTTGGATGCTAGGGAATGCTGAGGCATGGAGGTACAGCTGTAGTACCTCCATGGCTGAGGTCTGTTTGATTAAGGTGTGGGATGAGATGCAAACTGATAAGAATGTTTGGTCAAGTCTGAGTTGTTGTGGTGATCTGTTTTATGGCCTAAATATTTGACATGGGTTTGTCTGATTGCTATGACATTGTCCAAACTAAGGTGCTAAAAATATCCTTCTCTGTGTCTTTCATTTTGTAAAAAATACAATTATAAGTAAAATTTACTAATAACAGTGCACTTATAAATCTACTGTTGTTACCTGCATATTATAAAGAAAATGTATTACTACATTAGTCCAGATTAAATGATTTTGTTTTGAAAATACCTATGTGGTCTTAGGACTGACACATTTTATATTGCTATTGAAAACTGTATCATTGTAGGCAGCATACTCTATGCATTCCAATGGCAAATTCAGAACACTTGAATTTAGGTTTCTGAAAATGATGTAGAATTCATTTATGAAAAGGTTCAAAAATTTACTTACTGTCAAAATATTGTTAGACAATACTATGAAATTACCTAAATCACTTAAAAGTCATAAAAACTGATGCAAGTATAATTTGTTTTAAAAAGTTTTGAAAATTATCCTCCATCCACATTCTCTTTTCCACAGCATATAAAATGACCAACTGCGTACTCGTGTAATTCATGTATGAGTATCGCGCGGGTGTACACAATTAAATGGAAGGGTACAAAAAGTCACGGGCGGTCATGAGATGGGTGATGTGATGGCCCATTTACAATGGGCGAAAATACTCGAAATTAAATCACACGCAAGATTGATTTAAGTTACAAATGGAATATCTTATCAATGAATTTTTGTTACTCCCAAATGTCTTGTTGCATTTCGCCATGCTGGTTTTGCATAAGAACTAAGCTTAAGAAGACCAAGGATGTACAAATTACACAGGAGACCATATACACCTTACTGAGTTCGAGTTGCGTTAAGGTCTATTTATATGTGCGGTACTTGCACGACACGCCTGGAGCTGAAAACGCATGGTAAGAGATACGTACGTGCAATCGCAAACACGTTTCAGAAAAATTGAGCTGCCATCAAAAAAGTGTCAATCATCTGCGAACGCTTTCACATTTTGGTTTGTGCTCGTGATCATAGATGAAAGCGTGCAGACATTGTTTTTTGTTCAACTCAGATCATTTTTATGATCAAACTTTTATTTTAAAGAGCGAAAACTTTGGTCTTCCAAATGGCCTATGATAAATTTTCTTTAATGGATTACTAGAGATGGAATTAAGTATGTATGGTTGATTTTTTAGGTGAAAGTGAGAAAGTATTTATATTGCAATCTTGAGTTGCACTAAATTTTTAGTGCAACTCTTTGGACGCATGTTGTAGCCTATTGACTTTTCCTTCAATGTGTTGTTCGGTTTTTCAATACACGTTCATTCATGCCCAAATCTGTAGGATTCGGGTCACTATATGATTTGGGTATGAATATTCGTGCTATGTATCATAGCAGATAAGAAATTTCAACTTAAAGGGATATTCCTATGTTTTTTCTTAACCTTTCATAAGAAAGAGAATAAATAAAGAAACAATTTAGTACAAAAATTTTGTTGATATGATATTCTTACCAGGAGATATTCAAAGTTTAAGGTTCACAAAAAATGTCAATAAACGAATAGGAAAAGGTTCAGTATGACATCACAGCAAGACATTCTCCCTCAAAGTTTATGTATTTCATTAAAATCTATCATCCTTGTTTATTAGTAAAACCTGCTAGAAAAATAAATTGATGAAAGTTAGGTATTTATATACATTGCCAAATATACCGTACTTCAATAACTTTAATCATAAAGAATCAACCAATTAACATTCAAAGAAATACATAAACATTTGCAATGGAATTGCCTTTATGACATCATCAAACACGAATTCATCATACTGTATAAAAACTTTAAAATGCTATTGGAAAATCTTTAAAAATCCATATCTCCTGAATGGAATATGATATGAACCTGATTTTTGTACCAAATTGGCTCTAAATGTATGCTCTTTCAAATACAATTTTACAAAAAAACATGGGAATATTCCTTTAGGTGTCCTAAAATGATTTTCTTTCTTGAAATGTCTGAGAAATATTGTCAGTATGGATCATCCATTCATTCATTCTTTTCACAGGTTGTTCGATTCTATGGCCACATGATACCAACTTTCATGTGCGTTATCATCGTCCTTGCCATTTCTTTTCAGCTGAGCCATCTATATAAAGAAAGTAAGTCATGCTATTTTGTTGTCTATCTTGCACCACCCAATCCGTGAAGCTTAAGATTGCTTGTATTTGATGAAAACTGTGGGCATTCAGTCATATAACATTATACAAAATGATAAGACTCATCTTTTAAATGCATAGTTTTCCCAATTGTATCTGTTAAACATTTTTAACATTTAGGATGCTAGGATCAAGAAAATGTGACTAAGATCATAAAGAGGTGCAGTGCTTAAAAGGAGTCATGAGGCATTGTGTCCTTGAGGAAGACACTGTACTCTACTTGCTGCAGTCCACTTAGCTGTAAAAGAGTACCCACACTTCTGGGGAGTTGAGCTGTGATGTTCTGGAATCCTATCCAGGGGCTATTTGCTCTCATCCACTAATGCCAAAGAAACTGGGAGATTAAGGAGTTAATGGTCTGGAAACCCATCAGGGGACCATTTGCTCTCATTCGATGCCAAAGAAACTGGGAGATTAATGGAGTTAATGGTCTGGAAACCCATCAGGGGACCATTTGCTCTCATCCGCTAATGCCAAAGAAACTGGGGCGATTAAGGAGTTAATGGTCTGGAATTCTATCCAGGGGACTATTTGCTCTCATCTGCTAATGCCAAAGAAATGGGAGATTAAGGAGTTAATGTTCTGGAATCCTATCCAGGGGGCTATTTGCTCTCATCCGCTAATGCCAAATAAACGGGAGATTAATGAGTTAATGGTCTGGAATCCTATCCAGGGGACTATTTGCTCTCATCCGCTAATGCCAAAGAAACTGGAGATTAAGGAAGTTAATGGTCTGGAATCCTATCAGGGGACCATTTGCTCTCATCCGCTAATGCCAAAGAAACTGGGAGATTAATGAGTTAATGGTTTGGAATCCTATCAGGGGACCATTTGCTCTCATCTGCTAATGCCAAATAAACCGGGGAGATTAATGGAGTTAATTATCTGGAATCCTCCTCAGGGGACTATTTGCTCTCCATTAATGTCAAAAAACTGGAAAGATTAATGGAATTATTAGTCTGGAATCCTATCAGGGGACTATGTGCTCTCATCCGCTAATGCCAAAAAAACTGGGAGATTAAGGAGTTAATGGTCTGGAATCCTATCCAGGGGACCATTTGCTCTCATCTGCTAATGCCAAATAAACTGGGGAGATTATTGGAGTTAATTATGGATTTTTTATTTATTTTTTAGATCAAAAACAGCTATAAATCTTCAAGCAATTGTGATACAGTACTTGATTAAAGGTATTACTTAAGAAAATATGAATATTTGCATACTAATACCACAAAATCTGAATATTTGCATACTAATACCACAAAATCTGAATATTTACATACTAATACCACAAAATCTAAATATTTACATACTAATACCACAAAATCTGAATACTTACATACTAATACCACAAAATCTAAATATTTACATACTAATACCACAAAATCTGAATATTTACATACTAATACCACACAATCTGAATATTTACATACTAATACCACACAATTAATTTAGAATTGGTAATTTATAGGACTGGCCAATTTCAGTGCTCTACAGTATGTCAATTGTTTGTAGCATGCTTGCTACTCTTTGCAAGTTGTAAGTGTTTCAGCCTTCGTAGTGCACATTTCGTACTTAATGTAATGTAATGTTTTTCTATGGGTTTTAAAAATGTATGGACAAGTACCAAAAACTTGAAACTAATTTGAATAAGTTGGCAATAAACCCTGATTATCCATAACTCAGAAACGATTTGGATGTGATTTAAAGACTGTTCTGATCAGAATGTAAAGCTCTTTGTGGTGTGCATATAAGCTCTACCTGCCTTTAATATTGTTTCTCTTCAGAGCCATTGGTTTCTCTCCGTGAGCTACAGAGTCTTTACTGCAAGCCTTACGTTGTTGTTCCACCAATTGCCATCTTTAGACTGATTGTAAAGTAAGTCTTGATTTGTATTCAAGCTGTGCATTAATAATGTATGGCACAGTAATGTTTATTGTAAGAGGTCTACGAGGGATATCAATGGCGGGGCAAATATGCGCATTTCCTCCGCAATAATTCCCTCAATAGCAAAATGTTATGTATTACTTTAAAGCTGTAAATGTGATGCCTTGATGTCGGAAAAGTAAAAAAAAAAAAAATTATCATCTGAGTTTATTAGGTGACATGCTACCACAATAACGTCCCCATTTATATTGAAGAAAAATATGTTTCCCTTGCCTAAAGATTTCTAACTCATATTTATGTCCTCTAAGGAGCATAGTAAGAGTCGCCTCCGGAGGTAAGACCCCCAAATTTCCTGGTTATCAGTAGAAAAATTACACTGGTAAATTAAGCTTCCAGCAATTTTGCTGTACATCAGGATATTTTCAATTTTTGGAAAATACCATATTATCCTTCAATTTTACCAATTTTTTTTTCTCCAAAATTTCTTAATTTCATTTGAATAATTCTTATATTTTACTTTCCGAATGGAAAGGAGGTCTGCAACTGGAAAAGTGAAAACCTTTCAGAGAAGGCAGCTTGCCTTCCACCAGCTTCCTGTGCCTCTGTAGTATTGCTTCCATTTATTTTGTACACATGAAAGGAATGCATTTAATGTATATAAGTGTTTAAATGTATATTAGTGTTTTAGAAAACTGGGTCAATAAAGATAAGAGCTACACATGAAGAAAAAATGTTCATATTAATTTCATGTTAAAATATGCGTATTGATATTGGTGTATAACATCCCCACAGAACTCCATTGGGGTATTTACAGCAAGACTCCCACGTTTTATTAACCAATTGTGGAGCACTAGTTGTAGACCCACCAAGAATCAAAGCCAGGACAGTCGATTGAGAAGCTAAATCTTTACCGCACTGCTACGGAGGTCTCTGTCAAGTTTGCAACATAAAGAGGAAAAATGAAGTTGATAAATACGTATGAACATTGGACATAGCCATGACTGGAAATGATTTGCTCATGTGCTTTCATTTGATGACCAATGTTTTACTTGATGCCTATATTTAGATCATTCTGAATATTAATTTGAGGTAAACAATGATAATTAAACCATTAACACCCCAAATGGATTATAAAAACTCAAGTTTACCATTTATGAAATGCACTGTCCTCTGATTATCCTGCAGTAGATATATGATTGACATCTGAATCTATCATTCAACCATTGAGTTTTCAATGTGCATTTTTATCCATAGTCATGTGACCTAGACATCTTATGAATATTCATTTTTGTTTTGTATTTTTGCAGATATGAGCCTTTAGAGAAGTCATATGATTTCTACCAGCTGTCGGAGCAGGGGATCTTCTTTGCATTTCTTCCTCTTGTAATGTTCCTCATGACCTATGGCCTTTGCGCATTATTCTTGTATGCTACTGAGACTAAAACAGATAGATGGGGACGAGCATGCGCCTGGATTAGAGGGTACATGTTTTATCTCGTTCTAGTTCTTTGTTGGTTGGGGGTGTTTACCACCACAGCCTGGGAGGCATAATCCAGGGTATTTGTCCTCCAAGTTGAGTATCTTTTTGTTGTTCCCTCCTATAATTCGCGACTCTGACAGTAAGTGACCTTCAGCTGTCTTGTTATCCATGTCCCTGCTCAGCTAGGGGTGGGGCACCTTAGGGGGCGCTACATCGGATTCCAACATGTTAGAGATTTTGCAGAAAAGTAGTTTCACTATTGTGTTCTTTTTAAAGTCCATTTTAATGAATATTCATGTAAAAAAAATTGTCATGATGAAATAGCCTTCCTTATGAGGAATGGTCCATCAATCATTCATGAGTTTTGCACAAAGTCCTCCCAAGCATATAATGTATATTTTTAATTAGGCTCTGCCAAGACTTATCTGATTCGCATCACTGAACAGCAGTTATGTGTCTTGAGCCCAAGATGAATGACCTATTGTGTACAGTGTAACAGTAGCTGGTTGCTAACAAGTGAAGTGTGAATAGACTATGAAGATGTTGTCAGTTGAGAAGGTATACATTACCCCTGTGTTGTGTATGGTGTAACAATACCGGGATGATAGTCAATGAATTGTGAAGAGTCTCTCGGGTTGAATGGTGTGGATTACCCCTGATTTTGAGAAAATCAGGGGTCTAAGCGCCAAAAATTCTTAATGTGAACTTATATGATAGAGGACTACTAAAGAAACAAATTGGTGAAATGATGTAACAGGTGCTCTTCCAAGACAATTTGTATGTATTTCTGTGAAAATTAATTACCTCTTTTTTAAATCATAGCACACATTGCTTAATTATTGAGATGTACGTGGTATAATAAGATCTTTAAAAAGACATTCCTTACCCATCTGTTCACCTGATATTCTTGATTAAAGAAAAAATTGTTTTCAACGAAATACATGAAGAAATCTTGGAGGTGCACCTATGACATCACATGCTATACTGCACTGGTCACTTATCAAATACTGGTGAAATCTTTGAAATGCAAAAAATCCTCAATGGAATACATTGACAAGAAATATCATTTGTAAAAATCATTCATTTATAGTTTGTATTTAAAAATTGTTACATTTGACATCATTGCTGTTTTTCTATTGATTAATTCAGATTTCTGATTGCCTCTGACACTTGTCAGTATTTATAGTTCTTGTGTAGTGGGTATTATGAATATTAATACTTTTGAAAACCAAAGGAGGGCACTGTTGAAGCATGTGTAATATATCAGACACACATACACAATTCACAATACTGACTGAGGACATAGACAAAAATGATCTTTCTGAGGACACTGAGAATCCATTATTGAAGAATCTGCACATCTGTTATGCATATTTTCATCATAAAATGGGATTGATGCTAATAAATCAAAGTATTTTCCTCAGAACATGTCTACCAGGAATTATATGTCGTCAATAGGTGATGAAAACAAGAATTTTCACACATTCACACCCTATTTTCACTAATTCGAGGACAATTTCAGATGAGTCTGAGAGGTGCCCTCGCCAAGTCTGAGTTTTGTTTGCATATAGGCCTATTTTCTTCTGAGGACATTTTTTTATCCTCAGTAGTTGTGTTTGTCCTCTAAGAGCCAGTTGTGTTGTCAAGTCTCTGTCCTCAGAACATAGTAAGACAAACACTCACACACTATAGTAGAATTAGGTCACATCAATTTATATTGTAATCTTTTCATTCTCTTTCTTTACTCATCTTTTCAGAGGAAAGCTCAACAAAGACAAATTTGACCCTGTAAAGGCAGCCGAGAGTTCCGGGATTCGCAGTTTTGGGGTTATGGGTGCTATTATGGCACTTGCATTTGGGACGTGTGGAGCCTGGGCTATAGTTGTTATTATTATCATATCATTCTTTAAGGTAATACAACTGTTTTGTTTTTTAAAATTCTATGGATGTCTGTAGTTTAATAAGCTATTTGAAGAGTTTTCATTTTCAGTACTAAAGGATAGTTGATGGGTAAAATTCAGCTTACATGCAAGAGGACTCAAAAAGCATTCAAACATTTATCCATTAAGGAGATATTTAAGTATCAAGTTTGGTATCATTTGTGTAGAAAACGACTGAAATCAGACTAGTTGTGATGTCACATTCTCATAGTCCTCAAATCTTGATGTATTATATCATATTTTGTCTTGCTAATTTGTGGCTTAAAAACCATGAGATATGTCAGGAAAGTAGTAAAACAAAATCTAGTAAGGTAGTCATAATTTACCACCTGAAGAAAGTTTGAGGGAAAATAATTGAATTAGTGTAAAATTTAAAAAAATTTTTTTAAATACATTAATAATTGTTGAGAATATGAGGATGAAGGCACCAACCTTTCATAGTAGACTTACTACACCAGTCATTTCTGCACAGATAAGACAGAACTTTAAACTTGAATATCTCTTTAACTTATTAAGATATTGAAGTCGTTTCTTCTCAATTTGTTTCTATTTAAGTCATTTTCATATTAGATAAACTTGACCCCTTAACTAATCCTTTAAAGGAGCACTCAACAGTAATGTGAGGGCGTTTTATTCTGAAGTCTCTAGAATATTCAAAGACCCTTTTCTTGCACTTGATTGTACTATTAACCTTTGATATGAATGTTCAAATCAACCGAAAGATTTCTCGAGAATACTTTTTTCATTTTACAACAGTACAATTATTACAAACGAGACGCCTGTTATTCAAAACCCTGCGGGTGCACTTTTAAGCTTTGTTAATATTCAAAACACCTTTAGTCATGAATTTAGGCCGTAGTTTCTAGCGCTATTTCACATTTATTACTGAAGATGAGTAGGACTTGTAATCATGAATTCATTGAGTTTTGGGTGTTATGTGATTTACTGATGTAGTATCTTTTCTGCAACTGTTTAAGCATTGTTTTCTTCAACACTTTCATGTAGGTGGTTGGCCTTAGGACGCAATTGAAATATGCAGAAGATTTACTGGGCACAGTAAGTGGGCATTTTATTCTGAAAACTACTGCCGGTAGCATTTAGAAGTCTCAACATGTTTCAGAATAATTTGGTGAAAGATATTCTTTTGGAATTTCCAAAAGATGTTGTCAATCACAAGGACATTTTTGGAATTTTTTTCTTCACTCTGATTTGTAATTTTTGTTTTACAGTAAAAATCTTTTTCTATCACGTTTAGGTCAGATTTTGAAATGTGCACTTCTAAAATTATTTTTTCTTCAAAACTTCTCAATGTAAATCCTCGTCAAAAGCTTATAGAATAAAACAAATGATGTCCCTCTTTGAAATGGTACCATAGCTTTTGTGATTTTGGAAAAGGAGTGGAATAGATTTTTGAAATTAGTTTTTGAAATTACCATTGTCATGAAGTGTGTTGATTGGAAGTTATACAGGTTTAAAGGTAGGTAGGAAGGTAAGCAATATCTTCCCTTAGAGAAATGGTCCGTCAATCATTCACAGTTAATGCAAAAATCACCTCAGGCATATGATACACAGCCATCCATTTTATCACCAATTTAAAAACAAATTTTCCCACTAAGACACCTAACACGGATGAGTGATTTCAATCACAAAAGTGCCCTGTGTTTTCAGCACTGGATTTCTGTAATTTTATACACACAATAACCTTAGGCTACTTGGCAGTGGTGTGCATGGGGATGGCAGATAAACAATCATTGTTTGAGTGGAACAGAAGGTCGGGTTGGTAATTGTCTTACTTTAGTTTTTAGGATAAACTTGGGTGTCGGGTGCAGGTCGGTTTAAAGAGAAACTTTTCGGCGTGTAAATATTGATGTTCTCCAGAAACAGCTTCCAATTCCAAACATAATAGTTCTTTAACTATGTCAATAGCACTTGTAGTTGCGGAGTTATGGCTCATAAAAGTTTGAAGAATTTTTAATGAATGGAAAAGGTGTGACATATGAAAGAGAAGACAATTGAAAATCTTTAATGTAAATATTTCAATTTTAAGGATTAAACAGAGAATCAATAGGGGATGTTAAATGAAAAAAAAGAACTAAGAACAAAATTGCAAAGAAAGTGTTAAAAATGATCATTCATTGAAAGATATATCTTGTTTAAAGATCTATACACTGGTATCAACAATTTGCGCTTAATTGGAAGAAAATATGTTATAACCCATAAAAATAGCAAAAGGTTTTATCAAAATTGGTTCAAATTTGACAGCATTTTGAATTTTATGGCTTTATAAATAAAATAAATTATATTTAAATCCAGTGACATCACAAAGAGATAACCAATGAAACTCTTTCTCAACTTATTGTTTTCATTACTTAAATGGGAGTAGTTGAAGATGACCAAGATATTTTAAATCTCCATTGTACCCTCAATCACATTTAAGTGGGAGAAAAGAATCTGAGGTTTTTCAGTGATTGAATTTAAAGAATTACATTCAAGATTTTGAGGTTTCATACATCACTACTTCTGCATACTGTACATTAAATTTTGATTAGCCATAAATGGAAAACTACAAGTACTTTTGTCATAAGTTAAATGCTATCCTGTTCAGAATATAAAGTTTTTGGGGGTAAGTATAAAATCTTTACATGCCCATATACATGGAACTTGAAATCTCATGGAGGTTTCTGTAGACCCATATATCAGATCCTAGAGTGACATAACAACCCCACCTAAAGCCTTCTTGTATTTAAGTTTTTGTGACTTAGAACCATTGGATATTTTAGCATAAGAATAAATCAGATTCTAGTGAAAAAAGTGAATTACCATGACAACTTCAAGAATTGATATCTCCTGAACAGATTAAGAAATTGAAGTAATTTCTTGGCATTTCTGCTTCTATTTTTGTTCCGTCATCCAAGATATAAATGTGATCACTAAAATAATCTTTGAATATTCAATTTGAGAAATAATTCCCCTCATCAATATTCAACTCAAGTGATAACTCATGATATTTAACTTGAGAGATAACTTCATGAATATTTAATTCAAGAGATAATCTCCTCATAAATATTCTATTTGAGATAATGCTCATCATTATTCAACTCAACAGATAACCCTCGTGAATATTCAACTCAAGAGGTCACTCTCCTCATGAATCATTAACTCAAGAGATAACTCCCCTCATGAATATTCATTAGAGATTAATAGGCAAGTTCTGGATATCCAGTCTGGCCGGACTATCCTGCTGGATAATGACAAAAATCTGGTTCCAGTTCCGGCTGGATTATTATCAAAATATGGCCTGAATTATCTCTAAAGTATGTTGGTAATAACTTAAAGTAACAACTTTCTAAAATTGATAAAACCTGTCAAAAGTAAAGAAAGATAAGATTTTAACATGATTTTTTTTTAAAATTCTGAAAGGTTTGAGCTACAGGTAGATAAAATCAAACCAAATGATACAGCTATTGTAATGACATAAAGCCTTATGATCAACAAACTTGGCTACTTAAGTATAAAGTGGAAACATGTATGGCTGCCTAGTTCAATTCAACCATAGACATTCCTTAATTGTATTATTGTTCATTGCCTCTGCACCCTTTTTTAGGTTTTTGTCTTTTCTTCATCATTTGTATCTGTGTATAACCACTCTGTAATATCATTAAACATATGAACTTAATAATGCAACATAAAATACATGTATAAATTGAATATGATTAATCCATAGGATATAATGTTCAATGTATTATGGTTAGGTAGGTGTCCATTTCACCTCATATAAGTGGTTTGGCAGTGAAATAACTATTTTACCTTAAAAACAGCTTCTATTTTCAAAATGGATTTCTATTGTCAATATGGACTGAAAAAAAGAGTTCACATTGCCATTATACTTTTTTTTTATTGCTTTTTTTGGTAGTTAAAAATACTCTGTACCAGAATAGCTAACTAAATTTTTGTTTGCTATTCTTGTACAGAGTGTATTAAGTTACCAAAAATGGAGTATAACGGTAATGAGAAGGCTTTACTCAGTCCATTTTGACAATAGAAATTTATTTTTAAAATAGAAGCTGTTTAAATCTCAGTATAACTTAAATGCACATTAAAAATTGTGAGTAATTACCTAATATATTATTTTTAGAATGGTATACACAACAGTGTTTTTATTTTTTTTTCAGGAAAATGTTGCATCACAAAACATTTGACCAAATTATGTATAATTAATAAAATAGCTTCTTTACAACCCATTAATTTGCATTTTTGGATCCAATGTGGAACCTTTGCAGTCATGCTACAGTGTGTATGTGTGTCTGTGACAGAAAGCTTGTAAGCGCTATGTCTCAAGAAAGATACACTGGATTCATGTCATATGTGGTATATAGATAGCCCATGGTATGTAGATGTGCCCTATCGTTTTAGTACTGAGTGTCATGCATATAAATGAGTAGGTGGGGCTTCAATTTAAAAATCTTGAAATGCACATATTTTAATAATCACATGTATGTTTTGTTTCATATTTGGTATAATCATGTTGTTATGTAGTGTGTATGTGTTCATTGTATAAAACTTAAATTATATTAATATGCATAGTAGGCGGGGCTTAATATAAATTTGCTGAAAAGAGCTGGTAAACACGATATCTAAAAAAGGATAGACTGGAATCATCTCATATGTCGTACACAATTAGCCCATGGTCTGTATATGTGTCCTATTGGTTTTGGTGGTGATGACATGCATATCAATGCATGATGTAAAAATCGTCAAATGCTCATATTTTAACAATTTCACGTTTGTTTTGATTCATACTTGGTATATTTATATTGTTAGCTAGTGTATACATATTCATGCTATAAAATAGTTGAAAATCATTAACATACATTCATTAGGAATTTTTTGCCCTTAAGACCCTCCAACCTGACACCCTCAATTTTCTTAACTTCAGGGGTAATCCACACCATTCAACCCGAGAGACTCTTCACAATTCATTAACTAGCATCCAGCTATTGTTACACCATACACAACACAGGGGTAATCTATACTTTCTTAACTGACAGCATCTTCATAGTCTATTCGTCTACTAACTGTGGTGTAGCAGTTATTATACATGTCTCAGATCACGAGGCCCTGGGTTCAAGCCTGGGTTGGGTAGACACGCCCTCGTCATTGTAATTGTGTGTTCACTCGTCGTCATCGTCGATAGTCTATTCACAGTTCACTTATTAGCAACCAGCTACTGTTACACTGTACACAATAGGTCATTCATCTGGGGCTCAAGCTACGTAACTGCTGTTCAGTGATGTGAACAGATTAGTCCTTGGCTGACCCTAAATATAAATATACATTATATGCTTGGGAGGACTTTGTGCAAAACCAACGAATGATTGACGGACCATTCCTCGTAAGGATGGTTATTTTCTCATGTTGTGGGCGGGGCTTGATTGGGTTTGCTGAAAAGAGCTTGTAAATACAGTAACTCTAGGACCACGACATTGGATACAGGTCATATGTGGTACACAGGTAAGCCATTGTCTGTTTGTGTGCCCCATTGTTTTTGGTGGTGATGTCACGCATATTGCTTTAAAGTGGGGTGGGGGTCTTAATATATTATAAAAATATATACAAACAAATTGGTTCTATTTTATTGATGTATCAAGTACATTGTGGGCATTGCTTATGAATATATCTTATTTTAGCATATTTCGTGATATGCAATGCCAGTTAGTGTAAATCAACCAACAATGAAAGAATGCATCAGAACCACTAAATTTTTGGTTTTCTGATTCTCATTTTATGAGCTTCTTGAAATGTGTTTTTCAGTTTTAACTTCAAAGGAAGTGTACACTATTTTTCCAGCAAACACATTTACACAATTCAAGCAAGCACATTTACACGTTTCAAGCAAACACATTTACACGTTTCAAGCAAACACATTTACATGTTTCAAGCAAACACATTTACACGTTTCAAGCCAACACATTTACACGTTTCAAGCAAACACATTTACACGTTTCAAGCAAACACATTTACACATTTCAAGCAAACACATTTACATGTTTCAAGCAAACACATTTACACGTTTCAAGCACACACATTTACACATTTCAAGCAAACACATTTACACTTTTCAAGCACACACATTTACACGTTTCAAGCACACACATTTACACGTTTCAAGCAAACGCATTTACACGTTTCAAACAAACACATTTACATGTTTCAAGCAAAGACATTTACACGTTTTAAGCAAACACATTTACATGTTTCAAGCAAACAGATTCACACGTTTCAAGCGAACACATTTACATGTTTCAAGCACACACATTTACACGTTTTAAGCAAACACACTTACACGTTTCAAGCAAACACATTTACACGTTTCAAGCAAACGCATTTACACGTTTCAAGCAAACACATTTACACGTTTCAAGCAAACACATTTACACGTTTCAAGCAAACACATTTACACGTTTCAAGCAAACACATTTACACGCAAACACATTTACACGTTTCAAGCAAACACATTTACACATTTCAAGCAAACACATTTACACATTTCAAGCAAACACATTTACACGTTTCAAGCAAACACATTTACACGTTTCAAGCAAACACATTTACACGTTTCAAGCAAACACATTTACACATTTCAAGCAAACACATTTACACATTTCAAGCAAACACATTTACACGTTTCAAGCAAACACATTTACACGTTTCAAGCAAACACATTTAATCATTCAGAACAATTGCTGAAGTTACTACTTATTCAGATTGGTTATACACCACTCCCAAGTCCTATTTATTCAATCTCTTTTTAACACATTTTAACAAATTGTATACTTAACCGTACAGTAACAGATATTCTCCCTTTCTATAATTCCATTTTGTCAATGATTTTTTTTTTTGTAATGGAAAAATTCCGTCGGGCCAGATTTCATCTAAGATCCAGCCAAATCTGGTTCTGGCCCGATTCAAAAATGTAAATCCTGTGCATCCCTAGAGATTAACCCTCTTCTTGTTTCAGATTACCAGTGGTGAAACACAATCCAAGGAGAAATCCAGCAATACAGACAGGTCCCAGCAAAAGAACATCAGTTTGCTACAAACAGTAAACGACACCTACCAGTTTCACCATATGATATATGTGCTGCTGGGTTTAATTCTAATCCTTAATCTCCCCACCATCTTTGTCTGGAGTAAAAGTATTCAGTGAGTCTACCGTTTGTATCAATTTTACAATTGTTTTCTATGAAATTAAACATCCTTTATGTAAATGGTACTTTTAGAGACTCTTCAGATTATTAGCATCAATTAAATCAGAATTGGGTGGATTTGAAGGGTCCATGAGTTTATGATTAGAATGACATTTGAATGACAAGAATATGAGAAAAAGACAAGAATATGAGAAAAAAAGATGTCATTGAAGTTAGTCATTTATGGATAAATTTGATGATCAAAATTTATAGAAAAACATAATGATCTTTGGCATATCATCATGTATGTAAAAAGTGTGAAAATAATGTGAAACCTGAGGGTCATAAATGAAAAACATCTCATGAAACAAGCTGTTAATGTAATCAAAATATATTTCTTCTAATATTTTAGTGCTCTGTCATGTAGGAAATAAATTTGGACCTTAAAGGTGTTATGAGAAGTTGATACATTGTTATTATTTTACTAAGATAAAATGTTTTTTTTTTTTTATGAGAATGTCGCTGCCTTTTTATATATATATATATATATATATATATATATATATATATATATATATATATATATATATATATATATATATATATATATATATATATATATATATATATATATATATATATATATATATATACATATATATACATATATATATATATATATATATATATATATATGATATATAAGCCATTGTAACCTGTCTCCTATAATATTGTATTATATATGTATACATATACCCGATGAGGTATGCTGTACTCTTATAAATAAATTTGTTGTTTGGAAATTATGTATGTAGGAGCTTAGTTTAACCTAATTCATTATTATTATACTGTTTTACATTGAGCACTTTTCCTTGGATTAAATGCATCCTGTTGCAATTCTTCTTCTTCTGTGTGTGTATATATATATATATATATATATATATATATATATATATATATATATATATATATATATATATATATATTATATATATAATATAGTATGCAAAAAAATATTCTTAAAAGAATCATTCTTGGATATATTAAGAATTATTCTTGCAGAGGATTATAATTATTCTTGCAGAGGATTAAAAATTATTCTTGCAGATTAAGAATTATTCTTGCAGAGGATTAAAAATTATTCTTGCAGAGGATTAAGAATTATCTTGCAGAGGATTAAAGAACAATGTATTTACGTAGGAATTGAAAGAGGTCTACCCATTCATACAACACAAATTTCCATAAAAATGTTGATATTATTACGCGTAAAGAAATATTCCCATGAATTTTTATTTTCATAAATATGAAAGACAACTATTAAAGAAACAAATTGGTGTAAAAACCATGTTGATATCCTTTTGCATTTAGGAGTTATTGCATTTTCAAAGATTGCACGAATGTGTTGAAAAGTGATCTCACAGTGTACAGTGTGATGTCATAAAAGGTAGATTTGAGACAATTCTTTAGGTATTTCTATAAAACAAAAAATTTTTTTGTTTTACTTAGAGGGTAAAGTTCATGAACAGATGGACAAAGCATGTTCTTATAAAGTGTATGTTATACCCCATCTCAATAAATAAACAAAAAAAGTCCAGTAATTTAGAAAGAGGCAATTAATTTTCAAAAAAATACACAACAATTTGTCTTGAATTTGCCTAATGACATCACACTGCACAATGTAAGGTCACTTTTCAACACACTCATGCAATCTGAAATGCAATGATAATTCCTAAAAGAAAAAAAAAAATTACATTATTTTACACAAAATAGTTTCTTTCAGTATATATATGTGACTCCTAAAAAGAAAAGGAAAATTAACATAATTTTTACACAAAATACTTTCTTTATATTCTCTTGTTATGTATATGGAAATTAAAATTTAGGGAATATTCTTTTAATTATAAAGAAAATTTTCATGTAAAATATTGAATTTTCAGCTGATTATGACAGGATTCCTTCCTAAATAGATTTTAAAACAATTTAGCTCTCATTGCCTCTTTGTTCATATATCTGTATTAGTGTGTTTCTAAAGCTTTTTTGTTATTCTTTTCCAACAGATTTGAGTATCAACTAACCAAAGACCCCAGCTTCTACCCAGTGTTACTGGTGTGTGTAGCATTGATGGATCTTCTCAGCAACAGGCGTTTAGTTCCTCATAAAAGGTGAGACAGGGGCAGTGGGAAGATGGGTGCACATGCCTGTTTTGCATTGTAATAAACTACCCATTTAATGTAACCCATCTACAAAGTTAATGTGTGTTTATAAGCAAACTTTGGGCATTTAGAACCCTACAACATGTGTACATGCATTTTTGCGTCTTTAGATTCCAACAAACTTTGAGTGTCAACCCCAACTTTGTCAGTAATAAGGGCAATAAAAGACAAGACAGCTAGAGTTAAAAAACTAGAGATTTAATTGAAATCATTAAATGGAGAAGACAGAACTGAAATACCATCTTAATGGAATAAGATTCTAAACCAGACTGTTTCTCACACCATCTTTTTTTTATGTATTCTATCTCTTTTTGTGGCAAAACCATTGGAGACAAAATTGTTTGCCCACTGAAGAAAATTCAAGGAAAAATAATCTTTAATGATTTCAATTCAATTGTTAAGAATGTGAGGATTGTAGGGGGCTAGTTTTTAAATACCATCTTAATGGAATAAGATACTGAGCTGTCTTGTTTCAGTCTTTTTAAGACAAAATCATTTTTACCATTCAGATTCAAAGGTTGTCTCATTTGGTAGAGCAAGTATTTTCCAGATGGAACATGGTGGGTACGATCCTTGGGACCTGCTGCCCGTCCTGGTTGGCGCTCACCATAAGGGATCGGGGGGCAGGGGAATAGAACATGCTTGGGTGTTATATGTTCACTGCAGCTTTGAACTTAAAACGTTGCCATTGTAAAGCGTGTCAAGTTGTCCCTCTTTCCGCATACTGATGAATGTCTTATTTAGGTGAAACGAAAATTGGCATGAAATACTGAATTATTATTTCCGCATACTGACGAATGTCTTTGAAGCTTCATGAAATAAGATTTTGCTTAGAATACCTTTTATTGTAGGTACAATTGTCAAGAGATTAGCATTCTCTTTCCAATGATATATAAAGCTATATCATACGTTTATCAACTTTTACTTCATCAAGCCTCAAAATTTTCCAAACGTTCGTCAGTTTGAGGAATGAATAATTTCAATTTTGACATTCGTCACTACACAAATGACATTTGTCACTACGCGAAAAGAGGAAAGAAGTATGCATCGCACATGAAAAAGTGCTACATAAGAACTGTATTCTTATTATTAGTTTCCATGATGTGAATTGTCAGGTTTAAAATGATTTAAAACTTGTTCTTTTATATCTCTTTGTTTTCTGCAGTATTCTGACCAAACCAGTCTCCTGGATTTTACACTCGTTTTCAATTCTCATGGTGTTGTATGCGATCGATTCAGTGTACCGCTGCACTTACTTCTTAGCAGCGACGGTTTTTCTGCTCTCCTTACTGCAGGTGTTTTAGTGCTTCATCGGCTCATCAAATCAAAGTGGAACCTCTTTTCAAATTAGGCCTGAAAAAAAAAATTGTTTGTTGGCCCTTTTCTGCGCCCCTAACTCGCCGAAACTTTCAATAACCTCTACGCTTTATAAAAATGGCATGGCAACCACTTTTGCATTGCCATGTTACATATCAATACCCTACGTGTAGGAAACTGTTTTGGAAAACACAAGCCACGTGATACAATTTGTTCGATCAAGTGATCGTTCTGTAGACTTTACAAAAAAGTGTTTATTCTGTCCGCCGCACTGTTCCATGTGCTTCAAACTTTTCAATGCGCGGCTGGCCTTTGATCGAATTTCTTTCGAAGTGAAAAGATGTCGGTCATCAGTGTGATAATGTTCTTTATAGACCAGAAAAAGCAGTGTTCTTGTGTCGAGCGATTGCTATACACTTCTTTATTTGCTTGTCCAAATTTAAAAAAAAGAAAATTCCGCCCACCCCTCCCTCCCTTACAATTTTCCACAAGAAAGGGAAAACAATATTTTTTTTCCCCTTACATATGCATATTTTGCAGCCAATGAAGTACTGTAGCTTTGCTTACTCGGAAGGACTCAGGAATTGTAAAAATATCGAATTAGAAATATAATAAAGTGTAGCTGTTAAAAGTGTATGGTCATGTAGAGATTTTATGTCCATTAAAACAAGCTTTTAATTATAAACAGAGCAGTCTTTAAATTACAAGAGTAGCACTTTGATGGAAATTATCAATATCTTTTGTTCATATTAAAATGGCCCCCCTCCCCCCCTCTTCCTTTCAAAGAATGCTGGTTAAGAATTGTGCTGGAATTTTGTTGAGTGCGGGTAAAGACTCAAAAACCTTGGGTCAGAATTTGCTGCACCACTTCGTAGAATTAGAATTAGACAATTTAAAGCAAAGGATTTATAAAAGAAAATTCTAAGGTCGTCCTGTGGTCCTGGTGGGTCTGCAACCAGTGAGTTCACAACTGGTTATCAAAGGCTGTGGCCGTCTTGATATCATTTCCAGCACTGGACGCTTTCGGGGACGTTAAACCTTGCTATGCTATGCAATACATCATAACGTTGCATACAAATTTTCTTATTGATGCCTGAGATTTTAAAAGACCATTAATATTTCAAGCTGATTTTGGTGAAAGGTGTTGCTACTGTCATACTTTTTCAAAAGGTTAAAAACCAATTTGGCTGCTGCTGCCTCTACATATATTCTTTTCACTGAGTAAAATTCATTGAGGCAAAAGGGACAACTTCTTGCAGCAGTATAATTTGGCCGCTGATGCATACTACAATAAGCTTGTTTTAGATTGTGACAATAATCCAAAAAAGCTATTTGGTGTAGTTAAATCTCTACTTAATCAACCTGGTAAACAAACTCATCAATCATGAACAAAGCTAATACCGCCAATGAAATGATGCAATTCTTTTCTTCAAAAGTCTTAAAGATCAGAAATGATTTGGAAAATGTTCCTGTCCAGGTTACCTTCACACATACCTTAATAATTCATATTGTAATCAACTCTTCACAGAGTTTCAAAAAAATTCAGTTATGATATTGAGACCTTGACTCGTTCTAGCTCTTCAGCCACGTGTGAATTAGATCCTTTAGCTACCAAGCTTGTTAAATTGTTTTTCCCTACTTTATTACCAGAAATTACTAAACTTGTTAATTTAAGTTAATCCACAGGAGAATTTGTTGGCTCATGGAAGAGCACTCTCATTACCCTATTGGCTGAGAAACCAGCCGAACCACCGACTTTAGGTAATTTGAGACCTATTAGCAATCTACAGTTTATTTCTAAACTTGTTGAAAAGGCTGTTCTTACACAAATATCAAATCACTGTGATGTACATTTTCCCCTTCCTAATTTTCAGTCTGCATATAGAAAACAATATTCCAGTGAAACTGTCTTATTGAAAATTCACTCTGATATAATGTAATCTCTTGATGAAGGTAAAGTTGCTCTAATAGTGCTTTTAGACATGAGCGCAGCCTTCAACACCGTTGATTACTCTATTTTGATGAAAATTTTAGAATTTGATTATGGCTTAAGAGGCACTGCTCTCAAATGGTTTTCAAGTTATTTAAGCTCTAGGTCCCAATTTGTTTCTTTTGAGGGCTTTCATTCAAGTGCTGTTAATCTTAAGCATGGTGTGCCTCAGGGGTCGTGCATTGGACCCTTGTGCTTTACTCTTAACACCAGCTCACTTTTTTCTGTTATTCAAAACCATCTTGTCTCAGGTTTCTGTTATGCGGATGATACACAATTAATTCATGTTTTTAAACCTGATGACCAGACCAATGAATTACTTGCCATTTCTCAACTAGAAAAATGTATTGCTGACATTCGTGATTGGATGGTGGCACATAAATTAAAACTTAATGACTCTAAAACTGAATTCATTATCCTTGGCACTCCCTCAAGATTTTTTAAAATAAAAATCAATTCTATTTAAATTGGTTCTTTTAATGTTACTCCTTCTAAGCAAGTTCGGAATTTAGGAATCATTTTTAATGAACATATGAAAATGGAAGAACATATCAAAAAAAATTTGCAAGACTGGGAATTACTACTTTTATAATCTAAAAAAAATCAGGAAACATATGTCCCAGACAGCCATGCATACGTTAGTTCATGCATTTATTCATAGCCATTTAGATCACTGTAACAATTTATTTCACAATATTTTAAATTATCTCATTAAACGGCTCCAATGCATCCAGTATGATAATGCTGCCTAAGTAGTTGTTAATTGTATGATGTCCCCTCAAAAGTCCTTCTTTGTTCCCTTCACTGGCTTCCATTTGAATTTTGTATTAAATTTAAACTTCTTGTTTTTGTTTTTAAATCCCTACATAAAGTCTTATCTTTCTGATAACTTTTGTCCCATTTGCAGCAATAGGTATTCGTTACGCTCTACTGATTCTCTCTTTCTTTTTGTCCCCAAAACTAAGTGTCAAACATTAAGAGACCGTGGCTTTCATTATGCAGGTCCATCCCTTTGGAATGAACTGCTGCCTCTATTCGTTTACTTAACAATTTTAGTTTGTTTAAGTTAAAGTTAAAAACGAACTTTTTTCATATTGCCTTTGTTTAGTTTTATCTTATTGTGAAGCGCATTAAAATGCTTGCAGATTTTTGCGCTATATAAATGTATTGTTATTATACTTGCAATTTGTTTTGTACAATTTAGTGCATATGTAGAAAGTTAGATAGAAAACAAAGTAGTTGCAAGTTTTAGTTTAATGTACTGTGATTGTTGTGACAGTACATTTGCATATGTTCACATTCTCATTTAGAAGTTTGTGAAACAGTCAGGGATGTCATGCATGGACCAATAAGACATTATCCCGCCATGAAGAAAATACATTTTGGTTAAAAATTTGCTACATATTTTACTGGAAGATGCAAATTGATATAAATTAGCTCATTTGTCAAATGGTCTACTCTGCAAGACTATTTGCCAAAACTAGTATCTTGATGTTATTGTACTTTATTGTAGGTACTTGTTCTTGGAACTTTAAATATTAATCAAAATGTTTTCACTACTCAAGAGATTTGCCAAGTTATTGTAGATAGCAACTATTGCTTCTCTGTATAATTTGTTGTACTTGTGTAATTTTGTATCAAAAATAGAAAGACTTTTGCCAGAATATGAATCAGTAACTTTATTTTCAATTTATCAATTTTCAAAGCACTTGTATGTGAAACTGTCATTTTCATATTTGAGCAAGATTTGTGTGCTTAGGGCCACCATTATTGATATTTGTCATTAAGTTATTTGTAATAATGATAATAATTTGTTAATCTTATTTAAAGGAAATTCAGGTAATACGCTTACTTTTCTTGGCTTCCCATCTTGATGTTGGACAGGACCTTAGTGCATAGCTTGCATAGACAAGCCACAAAGATTTAGAATCGTTTTTATCATCATAATACATAGCTATTACCAGTCTGCCATGTTAAAGAGTATTATTATCCCCGGGTGAGCCTTTGGGACATCTGGTGAGTTTTCAGTCGTAATCTTGTAGAATTTTCTCTCACAAACGAGGCCTTATCATATGGTTATATTTCCTAGGATATGTTTTACTGTGTATGCCCTTCCTGCCCCTCATCTGGTGCTTCCAATAGTGACCTCGGTTTGACATGTAACAGCTATTCTGGGAATTTCCAGAGCCTTAAAGGGATACCCTACTCTGTATTTACACTACCAGTATAACGTAACCCTTTTTGAAAGAAAATTTATTTCGGGCCGTAGTATCAGTTGGTAAACCCACCCCAAGGGGTCTTGTTTTGTTCACTAATGTCTACTATGATGTGCCACCGATGGGCGTTCACATTTTTTGTATTTTTATCACTTTTGAAGAATAAAAATTATCAGGTTACATCAAGACTTCCATGGGGAAAACTAGTGAAAACATTTTTGTGGCAATTTTTTTCTCAATTTTCGCTAATCCCGTGGGCGGATGATCGGTGTAGGGGTGAGGTGCTTGTGTTAGTTTAAGTCTTCACCTACGGCTGTACTGCTTACAGCTTAATAGTTGGACTTTTACTTTTCATACCCGTTCACGGATCCGTGTACGGCTCTGTGCATGGCCTCACATAATTTTCTTCACAGTTAGCTGCTCCTATACGGACCTGTAGATGGTTCCACTGCTTTCTAGCCGTAGATTGAACATTTCAATCTACTCGATTCACTGCCATTAATGGCTCCATAGCCATATAGAGCTAACTCTATTTTCTCCCATCAGTCGTTCACGGCTCCATAGCCGTATAAAGTTAAAGGTAACTTGATCATTCCCTGGGACCACAGAACCCAGGTTCAATATTAACCAGGCTTCTTGCAAGCCCAGCCTAGAAAAGTAAAGTTTTTTCACCATTGTACTAATCATACAACATAAGGGACCATGAATAACTCTCTTGCACTAGATGTTCGCACTCATTGAGTCGCCCTCCTAGCACACAAGACTGCACACGGCGTCAGCAGTTTGTGAAGCACAATGCGGAGGACGTGCACACAGACTGCTACTGCTGCGAGTGCAGACAGTGTAGCCAGACCACACCACGCACAGTGTGTAAGTCCTGGTCTGAGAAATCATGGATTGCTTCTCGCGAGTTTACGAGAGTGAAGCCGTAGCCACCGTGTGATGGTTACAGCACAGTGAGAGGTCAGTCCTCTTCACCACTTCCTCCACCACGTCCTCCAGCAGGCCACCTGCCGGCATCGTGCAGGTGTTGCCTCTGTGCAGAGTCCCAGGTCAAGAGTACTCCATCACTTCTGTAGCACCAGATCTTGAGGACAATCCGGCAGGACATTCCAGCTCCCCTCCATGGAGGTGTTTCCGTGCCCGAGACAGAAGCTCCAGGCATAGGCGCTGTGGGTACTCTTCATCCTCAGCCTCCTCCTACTCCCCCACAGGGGGCGAGAGACAGAGGTCAGCCCTCCTTGATGAGGGGCACTCTTATCAAGGCTCCATGCAGTCTTGGCTCTCCAAGGTTTGGATGCCCGCCCAGCCTTCCTACAAACCAATATGGTCCCGGCAATGGTGCTAGAGACTGAGCCTTCTTCTCCGGCACTGGAGGCATAGGAAGTTACCCTCACATTATACCTGTCGGCTGAGAACGATATGGATGACAAGGAGGAGAGGTGTAAGGATTCAGCTCCCCGGCAGGGCCAGAAGACAGTTCAGGAGTTCTTATCTCCACCTGTTCTCACTCAGGTGGCGATGGCCTCCACGGCCTCCAGGCCGGCCAGCAAAACGACCTTCGGAAAAACCGCAAGCTGATAGTAAAGACACTACCAGCAAAGGGTTCCCAGCTCAACCCCAGGCGGGGTAGGGCACAGGCTTCTAAGGGGTGTGGTTTCCGGACTGCGGCCACCTCCAAACCCCCTAGTTTTACTGCCCCAAGACAACTCAGGTTGGTCTGGGAAGGTCTTAGTGACTTCTTGTAAACACCCCTTCCGTTCCGCCTGAGCGGCGGACCCTGCATTAAAGTGCAACAACGTCAGCAGTACTTTTGATACACTCCTGCTATGGAGTGGCCAAGTCAGGGGGCATCTAGGAGATTTCCACAGAGAGTGGGCCCAAGTAACCACAGACGGGTGGGTGCTGCGTACTATAGAACACGTACAACGTTACGCAGGGTGATCAAAGAACTAACAAGAAATAGGGCAATTACCTTGGTACCATCGCTACTTAAAGACTTTTTTATGTCCATCTTTTTTCTGACCCCCAAGAAAGGGGGTTTGTGGTCACCAATCTTGAACCTCAAACCACTGAATGAGTTCATCCGCCCCACAAAATGGAGACACTGCACAGCATTCTCCCCCTTTTACACAAGAGGCCTGTGGGCGACTTCAGTACTGCATGTATCCGCCCATGCCAGCCACAGAAAATTCCTCACCTTCATGTTCAAGGGAATACTTTTACATGTTCAAGGCTCTCCCCTTCGGGTGTTTACCAGTGTGACAGGGGTCGTCGCCGCCTACCTGTGCAATTAGGGGATCAACATTTTTGTCTATCTGGACGATTGGCTCATCGTCGCAAATGACCCACTGCTAGTGGGCAGACACATGAACACTGTGATTTCTGTAGCCCAGAGACTGGGTTGTTATAGTGTGGTGAATCAGGTCATTGTTATTATTCACCTTAAGATTTAGGCCTTTATGGGTCCAAAGTGATGCATAAAGCAGTATTTGAATTATTGGGGGAGCAGGTCTATTTTTATTCCCCAAAATATCAAAAGGAATCTAGCTAAGATGCTTGATTCAATTGAACATCTGTTTCATTTCTGAGTGAGATGATGATTTCAAAAAATGAGAATGCTCAAAAGTGTCAGAAAACTCAGATAAATTGAACATAAACATTTGATTTCCGAGTGATATGCCCAGTCTCTGTATTGTACATATATCCTGTATACATTACCTACATAACATGCATAGGCAGCAACACTGGGCTGGATAAAGAGAAAGGGAGGAAGGGGAGGGGGGAGGGGGGGGGGTGTTCCACCTGATTTTAAGCCAATGTGATGATGCTGATGCCCCATTCACATTTCAAAAATTCATTTTAATGCATGCCGGCAACATACTAGTCCAGGATTCCTTTGACATTGGGTTGAGCATCCATTTTTACTACACATTTTTTTTTTTTTTTGTTTGCATTTGTTTGCCACAGTATTAGGCCCTACCAACCCCCCCCCCCCCCACACACACACACACACACACACCCCAGTCACTACGCCCCTGATCATGTGCCATTGCTTATCATTTAACATTTGAAGAAAGCGCCCCTTGAAACACGGACGGGATGAAACTGCCAGTGTCATTTTCATCCCGTTTGAAGGACATTCTCAATGAGTTGAAAATGTATTGCGCAATTATTCGGCCACACAGGTAGTTGAGACAACTCGACAAAAAAAGCTGTAATTTTATAACAACCTAATATTTGAACATCAAGGTGTTCTTACTTGAATCATTTTTACCCCGAAAACAGGACTAAATATTTCATTTGGTGCAGAAATCGTTAAAATAGCACCATTTTCAGCAGTGTAATTCTGAGTGAATTTTTAAAATCTTGCCAACCATTAGCGTAACCTACACCCCTCGACACTATTTTGATAAACAATCCTGCGGTCAACGCCATTTCCGTGAAACATACGCGTAAGGACTTCCGTGGGAATACGAAATATAGCGTCAATTTTGATGTTAAAAGGTTGAATCTTCTAACAGTTTGTCCATTTAAAACAAATTTCACACCTTTAAAGGGCAAATTTTGTTAAAACGCGAAGTGGAATATTTTGGAAATAAACTGGAAATTACAAACCGCCACATGCGTTTACTGAAATGCCACAGGCACAGAAAATCAGGGTAGAGTCTTGTTCAAGGGGCGAGTTCTGTAATGTCAGCTTGTGTGCCTCTTTAAATGTTGTGTTCTTACACATTTAGTTTATTTATCATACTGGGATATGTAATTTGTGTATATTTTGTTGCTTTTCAATCGTTAGGCCTTTTATATTGTATATGTAAACCATGTATAGAAGGTATTTTATTCTGAGAGCTAAAACAAAATGCATAAAGTCAACCTATAGTTTTTAACCTGAACATCTCTGACCAAAATAATTATTCAGAAATACGGTACTGCACTTCTGAATCTGAATTGGTTAAGTCGGCAAAAATCTTTACGAATAAAAATGAGGAGAATGAATACAGACTCTTTGTGTACGTGTGTTACTGCAGTGGGGAAAATTAGCTTATTCTAAATTTCCATGCATGTTTCTTTAGCCCTTCTGCAAGACAGCTACACGGCTTGCTAGATTAATCCAGCAAAATAACTTTAAAATATCATACTTTGCTAGAATAATAATGTGTGAAACGCTAAAATAAAAACAAAAGAAAATATCAGAGATCGGGGAGCTCTGGTAAAAAGGCATTGATAAAACACAGAAATTACATATCATAAACAAACGACGACGAGTGAACGCACAATTACAATGACGGGGTTGTCACCTGCGTATTCGGTTATGATAGTAACAATGCTATCACGAAACGCTTAATACGACCCGGACGAGAACACAGGTACGACGGACGGACAGACATAACATCGACAACCAAGTCAATGTCCACGGCCTTTGATGAGCAGTTGTGGCGCACTGGCATGTAAACAAACAATTTGCAAACAGTTTTTATAGCCTTTAGCGCTGGGCAAAGATTTACGATCGCTCATAGACGCAACTTTTTTTCACTGCTGTTATTTTGGCAAGTCAAACTTAAAAGCCCATTAGTTTCACTGCTGTGAATTTTGCGATGTTGCAAGAACAGAGTGGATTTTTGCTGGTGACTATTTTAACTGCAGTGCAAATAACGGATTTTTGCATGCTAACTGCTGTTACTTTGTTCATAGTGCAAGCAGTCATTAGAGCTGGTGCAGAAGTTGGGCTTCTCAGTTTCTGCAGTCAAGCCCTTTGAATGGGCATTCAAGACACACCTGGGACAGCACACCTAAGCAATGAAGACCGAAGACCATCTTCGAGTTCTCCACTGTCATGTTTAATGGTAGCCTGTACAAAGAGCTCAAGATCAGGAAAGGCAGAGCATCATCAACCTTTGGCCAATTGACAAAGATCTGGTGCACAGCAAAATTGTCTGAAGACCTAAGTTATGCATCTATAATGCAGTTGTAATTTCCACACCCTCACGCAGCTGAAATATGGGCCACTACTGTGCCTGAACAAAAAAGCTGGATTCAATTCCAAATGCCTCCAAAAATCTCAACAAAAGATGGTTTCATCACAATCAGGAACTGCGAAATCAGGGAGAAAACTTCTCTCTTAATGCACGTCTCAGGTGATATGGACACGTAATTTAAATGAGCCCAACCAGACTCTTCAGTGCCTTACTAGACTGGAAACCTGAGATGGTATGAGGGAAATGGAAGTGGGGAGATGCAGGACTCATTGGTTAGATGCTGTCACACAGGATGCAGTTGGTGGGAGTAGGGAGAATGGACCCCAGAGGATTGTGAAAGATTGGAAAGAATGGAGATGTGTGCTTGCACAATTGACGTCTTAGACACCATGTTACAGGAGTGAGTGGTGTGTGCCCAGTTTTGATCAATGAAATTGATCAAAATCGACATGTTGGCTAAAATTGTCAATATTCAATTTTGGGAAAAATGACACACAAGGTCATCATAAGCGATAATCCTTCCTAATATCCAAATATATTTCTTTTAAACATAAATTCAGTTTTACAGTTTGAAATAATTGCTTCCCTGTACAATTAGTGTTTTTTCTGAATGTCCCAAAAGTCCCTCAAATTCTTTCTTCCTTCCAATAAAATTAGTTCATTTCTTGATTTAAAATTGTTTTGTTCCTGTACAAATTTTTTCTTGTTAACAAAAGTCCCTTTCTTTCTCGTTATTAAAATTAGTTCAAGAGTTAGTAACTTTTCGAGGTTTGGCTGATCAAAATTGTTTTGTTCCTGTACATCTTAGTGTTTTTTCTGCACTGTGTTTGGGGGACAAAAGGGAACCTCTGACAAATGGACATTGTCAAAGAGGGTTGTTCTACTTGTTCATAGGGAAGTTACTTTTCTCACTTATTTTGGTGTATAATTCTTTCTGTTTTAGATTTTAAAAGAAAATAATGCATCTTTTGCAGATTCTTTTTTCCTAAATTTCAAAGATGAAAGATGTGCATGAACAGGATTCGTTGACCTACAGCTCTCCTTTACATCCTGCAGCAAGGGACTAGGAAAAGCTGTTCATGAAACCTTTGATACATGCAAAATTTGTGCTATATGAACGGGATGACAGA
This sequence comes from Chiridota heheva, assembly GCA_020152595.1. Taxonomy (NCBI): domain Eukaryota; kingdom Metazoa; phylum Echinodermata; class Holothuroidea; order Apodida; family Chiridotidae; genus Chiridota; species Chiridota heheva. The sequence goes on along the minus strand of JAIGNY010001930.1, from coordinate 714,057 downwards.
TTCCTTTATTTTTTTGTTTTCTTATTTTTAGTGCTTGAAAAGATGAGATTATCTATACCACAATTTGGGTGAATTTCATATTCATAAACATTTTGTCACAATAAGCTACTTCCCTTCAAATGTTTTGGTGGATGAAAGAAATACAGTGGACATAACCAAGAAAATAGTCAGCTCTGCGATATAATTTCAAAAGAAAAGTGGCAATCCACTATCATCTTCAAGTTATTTTCATAAAAGCCTATTCATAATTCATGAAATAAAATCTCAGCCCTTTATTTTATCATATTATATTCAATAATATCCAATGTATACATTTTCACCTAGCAATTAATGAATACTTTATCACAGGCAATCAATCCGTTAAGAAGAAGCGTGCATGCATACATGGTACATTGTGTTGTAATAGATGTCATGCTGCTATTATTGCTCAAGCAAAACATCTTACATGATAGTCAAATTGAAGCTTGACCAAAATATTCTTTGGGTTGATTAAAGTCTAACAACTTTATCCTGAGACCTAATTTCCCTTGAATATTAAGCATTCCCAATTTACATGTGGATCAATAATACATCATATTATAAATATGGAAGAGTGCTTCACTGTTGTGTGAGTTACTCAAATGCCCTTTCAAATATTAAAAAAAAACACTTTCAATTTAAGTTAACTTCTTTTGACCTATATATGCATTTACAAGCTAAATAAAAATCGATAATCATTTTTAAAATTTTCAGCTGCATTGTACTGCATTGTAATACAGTAAGGATGTACTGTACTAAATAAAAATTAATAACCATCTTTAAAATTTTCAGCTGCATTGTAATACAGTAAGGATAACTAGTGTACTAAATAAAAATTGATAACCATCTTTAAAATTTCCAGCTGCATTGTAATACAGCATCCACTCCCACCTCCTTAGCTGCTCCATGCACCCCTCTGCAGTAACTGTCATTACCACCTCACTGTCTATCATGTCCTCATTGACTGCCCCCTGTATAACCTCCCCAGAGCTTTCTTGCATGACTCCTTACAATTCCATTGCTTAGCTCTTCCGGAATAATTCACCATATAAAATGATCTCCTCTCTTCATCATAACTCTCTCTACCACTATATTTAGTTTTCCTTCCCCCCACCCCACCCCTCCCCACCCCTCCCCTTGTCTGCATATTCTATTTCATTTACCCCATTGCACTTCCTCTTATGATCTTAGCTTCATGTCTGTTGATTCTCTAACTTTTCCCAGATAATTCCTCTTACCTTTTTTCCTTCCTCTGATATAATCTAACCTCTCGGGCACAATTTGACCTTTGCTATTATGGTGCTGTTACGCCTCACCAAACAAACATAAGGATGACCTACTGTACTAAATAAAAATTTCAGCTACATTGTAGTACAGTGAGGCACACTGTACTTCATATTACATTATAATAAAAACTTGATTAAATATATGATGTAAAAGATGCAATTAATCACTGGCATATAATCTCCCATATATTCCTGTCATAAGTAAAGGTTGATCAATACCATTATCACTCCATATATTATCAACTGCCTCACTGGTTTTCCACCATTTTCCTTTTGGCAGTAAATTCACTCCTGTAGTTAAAACCTCAGGTGTCAGGAAAGTATGATCGTTATGGCCAGAGATCCTTAAATCAAATGATGCAAAAATGGTGTCTGCACTGCTGGTTTGTGCACCACAATCTGTTTTTACTTTGTCTTTACATTTTATGAGAGCACATGTCTGAACATAGTACTGACCATTACGGGTGTGGAGCCCACTGAAGGCACCCAGTGCATACCATTCATCAAATAAGCTTGATTTCTTGATAGAATACTTCAGTGTACAGGTAATATTGTTGTCTGAAACAATTATTGTGCCCTCATGATCCAACAGAAGTTTAAACGTTGTGGGGTCATTATTCATTCTTGACACAAAGGTATCATTGTCCTTGACGTAAGATGAACCACTCTCCCTGGAAATCAATTTGGATATTTTCACTTCTCTCATCTGTAAATCTTTGACATTTCTCTCCCACTTTACTTTCTTTCTCATCTCTACTGACGGCAAATTTTGTTTTCCCTCAAAAAATCTTTCTTTGTTTACCAAATCTATTTCTGAATTGATACCATGATCTTTGTGGGTTCTATTCAAAACTTGCTTTGGGTAGCATGGTAACTCCGCGACGATCAACTTGCCACTGTAGCTTTTAGTATCGTGGTAATAACTACCAGAACCATCTACACCAGAAATGACAGCACTACCTGTCATGTCTGCAAATGGAAGGTGCTGGTTTGCCCCCAGGAGATTAATTTTATGGCCCAATGCGTACGCCTGCTGGTACTCAATTGCGCTCAAGAGAGGGAGTTCGTTCATCCATCCTGTGGGGAAGATAAATGTATCCACTCCTATTTGCATGTATGTAGTAGCAAGAGAATTAAACAAAATATCAAAACAGATGAATATACCGAACACCCCAAAGTCTGTCTTGAAGAAACCCAGGTTGTGTTTGGAATCCTCACCAGGGTTGAACGTGTCTTTCTCTCCACTGTACAGGTTGATTTTGTTATATTTTGTAAGAATAGCGCCATTAGATCCAAATGCCACAGCTGTGTTATACTGGTATCGGTTATCAGAGGGACATAAAGGGTCTGTTGCTGGGGTGCATGGTTTGTAGGTTGCAAAATCTGCCACAATGATGATATTGTGATCTCTTGCTAAGCAGCTCAGCATTTTGGGCACCAGCTGATATCCACCATCTAAACAGGGATTGATGACTTCACTCCCTAACTCTGGAATGTACTGCAAATATGAAACGATATCTTCTCGACCTCCCAAAAAGAATCCTGTGATGCCATATTCGGGAAAGACAATTACTTTAGCTCCCTACAAGAAATTAAAATAAACAAAAGGAATGTAATGAATACTTTCAACAAGTACAGTACTTGTTTTTGTTAGGCTACACATTTACCATGAAATCGTCTGCTTCCTACCTCTCTGATTTTTCATTCCTTATACAGTAAATCACATTGCAAGTTAACATGCTCCAATTCAGAACTGGATTTAATTATAAAAATTTCCCACAGCTCTAAATAAAGGTGTCGAATGTTTCCAAGAACAATAATGTCAGAAATGATGTTAATGCAGTGACTATATCTCTCTATACTTCCCTCTTTCGCAATTTAATTTACTTTTCATCGCACAATCGCATGGGGGACATTTTTAGAGCACATATTTAACACATACACTGTTGTTTACTTAAGATATCTAGATAAAGAATACAACATTCTTGCTGCTGATTCCTGTTTTTCCTGCATTTAAAAAGTTCTGCCAGAAATATGGATTTCTACAAGGTCTACTCCAAATGAATCACAGGCTGACAGAACATGGGGTAAACGTTCTCCTTATTTGTGAATCAGACTCCCAGACCATATCAATCTCTCACTTCTCTTAATTTATCATTTAACACATTCCTTAAGAACAATGTCAAGGGTGCACACATGGGTGTAGCCATGGATGTTGCCATCTGTACACCAAGCCTACCCAAAAGGTAAAAATATCCATAAATTTTGCTAAAAGGTCCAGATTTGTTTGTTTTGCTTTTCAGTACAATTTATCCTTTGAACAGTTTAAAGACTTATTTGACACAATTTTGGAGAGAAAAAAATTACACCATCAGAATTTGTTTCCATTCTACTACCCCCTCCCCCTCCCATTCCAAAAGGTTTGCCACACCCCTGGCGCACAATGTAATAGATGTGCACAATCCCAAGGTCCCACACAATGACAAGTCAAGGACAAAGACATTGTTCAATGACAGGAAAAGGGCGTAGATGGCGCACAATGTAATAGATGTGCACAATCCGAAGGTCCCACACGATGACAAGTCAAGGACAAAGACATTGTTCAATGACAGGACAAGGGCGTAGGAAGGGGGGCTTTATTCCCCCAGTTGAAAGTGTAAGGGACTGAAGTATGCTTCCACACCCCCCTCCAACTTTTCAGGGAAGAAAACCCCTTATTGGGCTTATTTGTACCCTCTGTGAAATATATAAACTTTTTCGACATTTGTTCTTCTGATTCATTCGATTATAATTTATACCTTGGTCCAGTCCCGGGTCCGATTTTAGTTTCCCTAATTAAAATCATTTGAATTGACCGCACATGGCCATAAAATGTAGCATTACATCGTATACACTGACTTAGCGCCTGTGTATGTGTAACATACAACATGCAGTTAGTACGTGACACTGACAGGTCACTGCACTGCGAGTGTGTATGTACTGCCACGTATGTCGTGTCTTATACTAACTTAATTGTCTATTCTTCTTTCTTAAAAAAAAAAAAAATCCTACAATCGTGAAAATAAATAGGATAAAAATGAGAAGGGGGTTGGGTTGAGGTTCGTGGTAAATAAGCTTTCAGCCCCCCTCTAAGGAAATCAATTGTTCCTATGCCGTTGGTCAAGGACATTGTTCAATGACAAGTCAAGGTCAAGGACATTGTTCAATGACAAGTCAAGGTCAAGGACATTGTTCAATGACAAGTCAAGGTCATTCATATTTGGACATTGTTCAATGATAAGTCAAGGACATTGCTCAATGATTAAATTGCCGTGAAGGACATTGTTCAATGACAAGTTAAGGACATTATTCATTATTAAGTCAAGGACACTGTTCAATGATAAGTGCCAAGAAGGTTATTGTTCAATGACAAGTCAAGAACATTGTTCAATGACAAGTCAAGGACAAGGACATGTTCAATTATAACTCAAAGAACATTGTTCAATGATAAGTCAATGCCATTGTTCAATGATAGTTCAAAGACATTGTTCAATGACAACCCAGCTGAAAAATCTATTTGAGTCCCTTTAAGATGGCCAAAGGGACATTTCAAAAGGGGTCCCTTTGACATGATTCCAAATTACAGTAAAAATCCCTTTGGAGAGTCTTTTTGGTTCCCTTTGAGAATCTGAAAGAGATTTTCAAAGGCGATCTTAAATGCATTTTTCAGCTGGGAAGTCAAGGACATTGTTCAATGACAAGTCAAGGACATTGCCCAATGATAAGTCAAGTACATTGTTCAAAGAATTTTAGGTCAAAGGACATTGTTCATTGACAATCAATGTCCATGTATGACAAGTTTGAATTTGAATATTCACATTTGTAATGTATATATTACAGCTAGGGTGATCTTGGTATCTCCAGGGATAAAGTAACATATCTCTGGTATATTCTTTTTTACAGTAAATGCTTTGCTTTTTAAATGCGTATCATTTTTCTTTGAAGTGCAGCAAATTAAAAGGCTGAACCATACCTCCTCCCCCCCCCTCCCCCCCCCCCCCACAATGAAGTTCTCCCATTATTTTCAGTGACTTAATTAGATTAAGGAAAGAAATACATGAATACATATTTTGATATTTTGAACTGTCCCCTCAGCCATATACATCTCAAATTTAGCATGAACTACAAATTGATCAGTATTTTAGCTCTCAAAAATACACTATATTCAAAATAAACAAAATTAAAATATTGTTTCCTAATCTAAAAGTCATGTCCACATATTATACATCTACTGTACACACTACATTTTCACTTAAAAAAAAAATTTAAAGCTCTTAATTTTTCGTTTTGTTTATTATAAAATTGAAAACAAAATCATCGTTGATCATCTACATGTACATGTATATCTTTTTCTTTTTACTCTTGGAACAAGGTGACCTTAACGGCAGACAGAATACTCTGTTAGTTGGATATCTGGGTTCTTTATGACCTGAGGTCATCACACTACATGTGAAAACAAAGCAATCAGCTGCAGTTTTATTTACATATGCCGTACGTACACACATGGACTTGCCACTAGTGGTAACGCACAAAGATTTGTTTTCGCTTCAGCAAATGACGTTATCTACAGAAGCTCCCAGAACCGTCCCAGAAGTGACGTGGCTGCCATGGCACCAACCAACAGAATACCCCATCTTAAATTTTAGTCATTAAAAGATTAAATTTCAACAATAATCTAATCAGCATATGTTCCCATAGAAGGTGAAAGTGAGAAAAAAGGTCGTAACTTGTGTTTTGTTGACACTACATGACACGTGGTTACAGTTTGAGGTTGACTAAAGAATTCTCACGGATAGATACAGTATTTGGTATTGTAGCTTTTCGCAAAGATTTGTTAATGAGTGAAATAGTTTGCCTGAGTGGGTAGTTAGCTCTAATTCTGTTCACAATTTCAAAGTCAACATTCATAAGTTCTTTACTAACTCTGGGTGTCTTTGATTTTTTTTTTTTGTGGTGGTGGTGGTGTTAGTTTGGGCTTTCTATGGGGTGACTAACCCTTATTAGCCCTTAATCTTGTTATATCATGTTACATAGAGCATACACATGCTTCACAAAATCACAATTAGCCACTGAAAATTAAATTATCATAAAATGAATACCCATAGTTGAATCTTATTTTACAAGAAATATGACATCTAATAGGATTTGTCAAATATACAATAAACATTCCAGGCACTTTATTCACATTGGGCAATTCCAGAAAATATCCATACCCTCCATTAAAGAACTGATCTTGTAGACCCCCCCCCCCTCCCAGAAATTCACAAGTCCAAAACCTCCACATGGGATTTCCCAAGTCCAACTCACCCCAGATTTCTTAAGTCCAAAACACCATATGAGGCCACGTCACAAAAAAATATTGCTGGTTTTGCAAGGTCTTAAATGTTGCCTGGTATACAACTCCCCCTTCCCCAGGATTTCCCACGTTTAAAACACCCTCCCCAGATTTCCCAAGTCCAATCAATTCCCAACTTACAGATTTTTCAAGTCCAGCTCCCCAGCCCTCCCCCTCCCAGAAATTCACAAGTCCAAAACCTCCACATGGGATTTCCCAAGTCCAACTCACCCCAGATTTCTTAAGTCCAAAACACCATATGAGGCCACGTCACAAAAAAATATTGCTGGTTTTGCAAGGTCTTAAATGTTGCCTGGTATACAACTCCCCCTTCCCCAGGATTTCCCACGTTTAAAACACCCCTCCCCCAGATTTCCCAAGTCCAATCAATTCCCAACTTACAGATTTTTCAAGTCCAGCTCCCCAGCCCCGCCGACTGCCCTACCCCCAAGGAATTCCCCTCCCCAGACTTTCCCTGCCCCCAAACTTTCCCTGCGGACTGCCCTCCCCCTGCGGACTGCCCTCCCCTGCGGACTGCCCTCCCCTGCGCCTGCCCTCCCCCTGCGGCCTGCCCTCCCCTGCGGACTGCCCTCCCCCTGCGGACTGCCCTCCCCTGCGGACTGCCCTCCCCCTGCGGACTGCCCTCCCCGCGGACTGCCCTCCCCCTGCGGACTGCCCTCCCCTGCGGACTGCCCTCCCCCTGCGGACTGCCCTCCCCGCGGACTGCCCTCCCCTGCGGCCTGCCCTCCCCCTGCGGACTGCCCTCCCCTGCGGACTGCCCTCCCCCTGCGGACTGCCCTCCCCTGCGGACTGCCCTCCCCCTGCGGACTGCCCTCCCCCTGCCCCCCTGGACTGCCCTCCCCCCGCGGACTGCGCCCTCCCCCTGCGGACTGCCCTCCCCCTGCGGACTGCCCTCCCCCTGCGGACTGCCCTCCCCCTGCGGACTGCCCTCCCCCTGCGGACTGCCCTCCCCTGCGGACTGCCCTCCCCCTGCGGACTGCCCTCCCCCGCGGACTGCCCTCCCCTGCGGACTGCCCTCCCCCTGCGGACTGCCCTCCCCCCCTGCGGACTGCCCTCCCCTGCGGACTGCCCTCCCCTGCGGACTGCCCCTCCCCCTGCGGACTGCCCTCCCCCTGCGGACTGCCCTCCCCCTGCGGACTGCCCTCCCCCTGCGGACTGCCCCCCGGACCCCTCCCCGCGGACTGCCCTCCCCCTGCGGACTGCCCTCCCCCTGCGGACTGCCCTCCCCTGCGGACTGCCCTCCCCTGCGGACTGCCCTCCCCCTGCGACTGCCCTCCCCTGCGGACTGCCCTCCCCCTGCGGACTGCCCTCCCCTGCGGACTGCCCCCCCCTGCGGACTGCCCCCCCCGCGGACTGCCCTCCCCTGCGGACTGCCCTCCCCCGGACTGCCCCCCCCCTGCGGACTGCCCCTCCACCCACCCCGTACTCCCATCCACTGCCCATTCAACCCTCCCTAACTTCCCCCAGACTGCCCCCTCGCATTTCCAAATTCCTGGATATGAATATTTTCTGGAATTGCCCATTAAGAAGTGCTCAAAAATCAAAAATGTAGATGAAATTATTCAGAGTGATAATTACATGTACCTTTGCAGCTGCCTTTTTGACTTGCTCTTCGTACACATTAAGATTGAGCTGCATGATGTATGTTGCTTCTTCTTTGCTTGCATTAGTGGCAAGTGATGTGTAACTTAAATGTTCGAAAACCGCCGCTTTAAATGAGCAATCTTTTATCTCATCACTTCCACTGCAAGTAGAATAAAGTAAAATTATTACCAATAACACCGGAAAATTAAACAAACTAGCCATGTTGCAAATGCAAAACTTGCAGCAGTACATAATACAATGTACTCTTTCAGACTCGTGTGTATGACCGCAACGACCGTAAACATAAACGAGTGTCCTTCTTTCGACGTCATACATTTTAAATTTGACTCTATCCTTGAGCTAAGCCCAACGCGTGTCAAAGCAAGAAATGACGTCATAAAAAGAAACCAGGTTTAAGATTCAGACACTGACCAGTATCACAATGTTTATTTTTCCAAAGTAAACGGTACAATATATCAGGTGATTGGCAAGTGACATTTTGTAGCATAGAACTAATCATTCGCCCAATTGAAGCCTATGATGAAAGAGTCAAGTTCAGGTCCTTTCGTACCAGAACGCGAAAGATTTGAAATAATTTTCCAAAAAGTACTATATAATATTTCATGTGATTGTACATGACTATTCAGATTTCAATTCAGAATAAAAACCCACTACACTTTCCATACAAGCAGCAAAATCAGATTCAGGACATGGAAATATTTGATCATGCATAACATCATCATAACTTCTTTAAATTTGTATTGACCATGCAAC
>JAIGNY010001930.1:0-32500 GCA_020152595.1 Chiridota heheva | reverse complement strand
ATGATTGAGGTGTATCTCTAATTTAAACTGAACATGAACCTACAGATATCCAACACTTTGCCCACGTATGATGTTGTCGTCAGCGTGGTGCCGAGTCGGGAGGACATGATTCTGATATAACGATTCGGGCATGATTGAGATGTATCTGCGATTTAAACAGTTCATCCGACATTTTATATCTCTGCCCGACTTACTGTAGCTGCACTAGCACGACTGAGATATACTCTAATACCAGGATACAAGTGCACCCGACATTCTACATTTCTGCCTGAATAAGATCGGTATCCGGCCAACGGAGGGGTGGGGTGGAGAAGGGGTGTTATGAAGGTAAAAAAATACATATCCAAAACATTTTCAAATGTGTTTTATCTTTTTGCGAAGGAACAAAAACATAAAGGAATAACCATTTTAATATTTTCTACAATTTTGTTTCAATACAGCAATACTAAGCCATTTTTTCCCAATAAAATAGTCAAATTTGGAATTGCTCGACAAAAAAAGTATAGGGGGTTGTTGCACCCCCCCCCCCCCCTCCCCCGCCTTATTAAGTTCCGCCCCTGAATACAATAAGGTACCGTTCAAAAATCTTATTCCGTTAAGGAGATATTCATGTTTAAACCTCTGACCTTTTTTTGTAGAAATGACTGGTGTAGTGAGTTTACTATGGAAGGTTGGCGCCCTTACAGCCTTATCCTCACATTCTTAACAATTCTTAATGTATTTTAAAGAAAACATATTCAACTTTTTTTCTATTTCAATTATTTTCCCACGAACTTTCTTCAGGTGGTAAATTATTATCCTTACAAGATTCTGTTTTACTGCTTTCCTGACATATCTAATGGTTTTTAAGTCACAAAATCGAAGGACAAAATATGAGAGAATACATAAAGACATTGAGGGATCTGAAGCAGTAACATCACGACTAGTCTGATTTCAGTCGTTTCTACACAAATGATACCAATTCCAAACTTAAATATCTTCTTATCGGAATAAGATTTTTGCATGCATTCTTCACCATTTTGTTTCTTTTGACTGTTTGATGTCCTCTGTAATATAAGATGGACTTGCTTGACCACTGATTTAAATCTTTAATGTCTTTCGCTTTGCTTTCTCCATTTCATAGGAACTTATGAAGGAGCAGCAGGAGGTCACTCATGTAAGTAACAAATGTCTCTGCAAAGTTGACTTAAGCAGTTAAGAAATGTTTTAAGCCCACATGTTGTATGTTGCTTGAATAAAATTTCATCTGGATAAACTCAATGCATTAATTGAAAGAAAATCAAACAAAACGTGCTAGGCTAAGCACATTAAAGCTTTCGCAATTGGTGGAGGAAAATAACTTGAAATAAAAATCAGAGTGTTACAGCGTCTACAGGCAGACAGGGAACCCTTTCTTCTGTAATTAAAAAAATAAAATTGTTGAAAACGTAAAATGTTTTCCATAGGTGTACCACCCTGTATATCTCCGGAAAATCTCTGCGAGGAAATTTTAATAGTCTTATGTTTGACTGGTCCTCATCTCAGAAGCCCTCTCAGTTTTAATTACATGCTGCTTACACTATTTGGACCTTTCAGCATTTTGATCCTTCAATTGCTGAAATGAAAATCAATTTTGCCCAAATTTTGAGTACTTTTAAACTTTGGAAAAAATGCACTCACAGCCATACGCTTGTGTTGAACAATAATTGTTTCCCCCTCTCCAACCAGTAGTACTATCTTAATTGCTGCTTAAAATTCCATTATTTAAAGTTATATGAACACATAGTTTCAATTTTGTATATTAAATTGCATATTAAAAGCCTACTGATATTACTGACCGTTTCTTTTTACAGAATGCACAAACTATCCAGTTTTCATTGACTTCCAGAAATCCTTGGGAAATTATTGTGTTGATGCTGATGGGAACAGGATTTTGGATGCATTCTGTCAGATCTCCTCATTACCACTAGGTATGGCATTATTCAGGTAGCTGCCGAGAGGGGGAGGGGGGTGGTATTAAGAATACTGGTATTTTTCACAAGAAGATCATGATTGACCGTCAAGTAGGCCAATCTAGGTAGGTCTGCTCAGTCTCAAACTGTCTGCCTTCAGGTTTTGCACATTGTCTAATGATAATTCATACTTCTACTTTTGATTGGGCACTAAATATTAATTACCCAAAACACCAAGCCTAGCAATACCAGGTTTCTAAGATCAGAAGTGGAACAACAAATGCTTTTTACCCTGCTCTTTTTAAGAATTGAGTAGAGAACCAATAGGGTGGGAACCCTACCGCCAGTACCGCCAGCACCTCCAGCACCGCCAGTATCGCCAGCACCGCCAGTACCGCCAGCACCTCCAGTACCGCCAGTACCGCCAGCACCGCCAGTACCGCCAGCACCGCCATCTCCAGTCGTTCAGCACCGCCAGCTACAGCCAGCCCCAGCACCTTTTGCCAGCATCTCCAGTTTACCAAATACCGCCAAATCTCAACGTTCCACTGAAAGTAACATCATGCACAGTAGCCAATTAAAGCGAGCGCTGGGTATCTGTTCTCTCCCATTGGTTGATTGATGAAAAATTAAAAAGTAGTCTAAAAGAAAATTAAATTTAAAGATGCATCCGCTTTGGTTTGTACACATCAATTCAAATGCACCCAATCGTGCTCGGAAAACAGGAATCAGAGCTTGGGCCTACTACTTGTCAGATGTTACATGTCCTGAAAGGAAAGCTATCGTCCCATAAATAAATTTAGAGGTGCACGCCGCCGTCTTGGCAACGTCACTTCCGGTTTTCAATTTTTCTTCTTAATTGCGAGAAATCGGTGATGTTTTTATAGCATATATATTGACCTTATGTTCGGTCCGGCGGATGTGTGATCAATAACATCGTATTTCTTGCAATCAATAGACAAAATTGACAACCGGAAGTGACGTTACCATTACCGTTGCGTTTACTTTTGAATGTGTTTATGGGACGATACCTTTCCTGTAAGAAAATCTTCACAGATTATACACTTACATTCTGTGTAGTTATTATTGTATTTAAATAAAAATAAGCTATTTTGGTAAAATATTTACTGATTTTTCGTTTTATTTGCCTTCTAACATAATGTGTGGTGGTAGCCGGTGCAGATTTTAGTCTAATTGATGTGAGGGGTGTAACATGTGCTATTATCAGAACCTATTGTACATAAAAACATAAAAGAGTGTTATCCTCATTCAAAATCGTTGATCTGCTACTATCTGTTTGTAATTGTTTATATATTGCAAAAGTCTTTTTCAAATGTTTATAAACATCAATTTCAATTTTAAAACATTTAAATTAGCTTCCTCAACATATACACACAATTATAAGCATTTCATAGTCGTTTCAGTTGCAAAAATGGATAGCAGGGGGCGGAGTCACAAACTTTAAGTTACGTATACGTTAACTTTCACACCTTTAAATTTTCGTACGTTCACAAATATAACCCATATGACAAGAGAGTGGGATAAACAACATAAACACAATACACAGTACGTCAAGATCTATGGATAGGTAGAGACAGCAATGGTGTGTAATAATAGGTTAGTTTCACGAGATTTGTACCTAATTTCTTTCAGTCTTTACATCAAAGTATATTATCTTAATGAAATGTTGTTTCTTTAAATACATATACAAAAGTTCAGAACGCAATAATATTTGCTTTGTCAGATCATATCTTATGTATTTTTGACATGAAATTAAGGCCATGATTTTTTCTTTTCCGCCACTGGAATAACTAGCCATATAATTCAAGTAATTTAAAAATGATTCGAGGCAATGATTGGTTAACCTTTAAGTAGCCCAGGACATCGAAGCAAAGTTGAGGGGAAGAGCAAGGCAGCACAGAAGTTAGGCACAAATTGTTACGCAAAGGAACCTTATTTCTTTACTTGCGTTTAAGCCTCATACATAATTGCTTGATTTAAAGGTCACTTGTCGTCTCTAACGTACGAGGTAAATGAAATTCAAATCCTGTGTTTTGATTGGTCGAAACAAATGGTGCAGCGTGCACTTACGTTGATAGGCCAATTAATGTCGTTTTGGAATAAAATGTACACCTCCACACTTTATTCACAATAGATGACCTTTAACTCTGCTAAAGTTAAATCGAGATATTCAACATAATGACTTTATCAAGAAATAATCTTATATTGTGTCTTTACGGTTGGGATACCACCACAAACAATTAATTCGAAGATTCGGGAAGAACCTTAAATTCGTCAAAATGTTGTATCAACAGAAGGACTCAAAAGTCACCCCAAGCAAGTAAACATGACTTCGTTTACTGTCTGACTGTGTGTGATAAGAACAACCCCATTTACAACATTGTGGAGGTTTCGAACACCAATAGATTCGTTCAATTTGACTCTATAAAAAGATTTAAAGAGTCACCTCAAAGGATTAAAAATACTAGATCTTAAAAATGAAAGTTCATATATAATACTTAAGTGCTGAAAATTATACTAAAACATATCAAAATTCTCGTCAAAATAGGTTAAGCACTGCTCAAAGCCTTTTGCATGTTTATGATGGGGTTATAACGTCATTTTGTCATTATTTCATATGGTATATCCCTAATTGTTGATCACCACAATTGCTTGAAGGAGAGTAGGTGATTTTTACAAAAAGATCGACATTGAGGAGAAGAAGACAATGTCATCATTTTCAAAGACGTGCCAAATATAAAGAAGAACAAATATATATTTTCAACAACATTTTTTGCTCTTTTTAATGCGAGATGAGCCACCGACATATCAATAAAGATTTTAAGTTTTGCTCGCTACTCTAAGGATTACACTGCATGTGTTTTAGACCTTATAGTTTGACAGTCCGGCAGCATGCCCATTAATATGAACATTTATAACACACGAGAATATTGAAGTCATGCAGCCATATTGTTCAGATGTTGCGATAAAATGTCATAGTTTCTAATTTATGTACTTGAAGTATTAAAAATCATTGTGTTGAAAAACATTTGAATTTTCAAAATGGCCGTTTCGCGCCTAAAAGTCAGCTCTATTGTCTGTTTTATCTAATATTTCGAAAACGGCGTGGTGAACATACCAAATGGGAGTGGAAAAGTTGTAGCCATGACAGTAATGAAGATATTTTCATAAATTTTAAGTTTCCCCTTCCAAAGATATTTTTCCCAGACGTATTTCAAATTGAAAAAATGTAACATTGCATAAGACTTTAACGTTAGGATAGCAAAGGATCATGGGAAATATCACAAAATGGCGGCTTCGATGTAGCAAAATGTTCCTATTAATAGGAACATATATGTTCCCATTAATAGGCATGCTACCGGACTGTTTAAACGAATGCGGGATTGAATTGTTAGGGACAATTGTAAAGGATACTTTGTTGGGTAGAAATACCATTTTTTGTCAAAAAATGTTTACCCTTTTTCTGATGTTTAACATTTCTTTTCTGTTAAATTGAATTGTTTATCATTTAGGTTACAATCACCCAGATCTCGTAGCTGCAATCCAAGATGCTGCAAATACTGTGAGTACACACTTCTTATGTTTGTCAATTATATCAGAGGGGTTTATGATACAGTGTGTGAAAGTTCGTGGTTGTACGCATTCTGTGCCATACATGGTGTCAATTTGCTTTACAGGGAGAATAGCCTCTACAAATGGTAATACTTTCATTTCATTTTATTCATTTGTTTCTTCACAACATTCGAAACAAGCAATGATAATAATAATAATAATAATAATGATAATAATAATAATAATGATAATAATAATAATAACAATAACAATAACAATAACAATAATAATAATAATAATAATAATAATAATAATAATAATAATAATAATAATAATAATAATAATAATAATAATAATAATAATAATAATAATAATAATAATAATAATAATAATAATAATAATAATAATAATAATATAATAATAATAATAATAAATAATAATAATAATAATAATAATAATAATAATAATAATAATAATAATAATAATAATAATGATAATAATAATAATACAAATAATATATTGTACATATAACAAAAATACAGAAAGTTGTGAAAGGAAGTGCCCTAAAAAACCAGCATGGCTTAACGAGTAAGGCACTCCCTCAAAGTAATGAGATAATAAGACTTAATCTACTTTGAGTATATACATAGTTGTATCTAAACAAGAATAGCGAGAAAACAAAATAACATAAAGAAAGAGAAAACTGACCCCCTCCCCCACCCATAACCACCCGACGCCTAACACCACCTACCACCCGTGGATAAGAAATAGTTTACAGAAGAGGGAAACAATAATATGAAATTTTATATTTGAAGCTTCTACTGAGATCTACTTCACCCCACCACCCCCACACAAAAAAACTTTAACATAACAACTTAATCAATACGTTTGGATAAAGTATGTCTTAAGATGTTGTTTTTAATGATTTTATTCCGAGAGATAAAGGATTCCAAAGGTGTAACTGTACGATTTGTTAGACTACTTAAGACGGTATTATTATACGACAAGGAAAGGAATGTATGTTATCGCGCTGTCTTGTGGTATTTGATTGTTTACAGAACGAATTAAAAAGTTGGATAAGCTACCATAAATACATTTAAAGGTGAAAATACCAATGTTAGTGCTTATTAGATCTGGCAGTTTTAACAGGTTAAGGGAAGAAAATAAAGAACTTGTGTGATATTAGAATTTTTAATGTAACGAATTGCACGTTTTGAAGACTTAATTTATTCATGTAAGATTTACTGCAGGCAGACCAAATTGTTGAACAATATGAGAAATGTGGCAATACTAAACTTAAAATAGATACAGCGAAGAACATGTTTGGGCAAGATATGCTTAAGCTTAGATAATATACCGACACCTTTTGAAACATTGGTTGAAACAAAATGTATATGGGTCATGCCATGAGAGTTTTGAATCAATTAAATTACCTAAAAACTTAATCTTATTAGTACGCACAAGAGGTTTCCCTTTAAGATGAATTTCAAAATCAAAGTAAGCTTCACTATTACTAAAATACTACATAACTAGTTTTATCAATATTAAGGGATAATTTGTTAGCAGTAAACCAGTTGTGAAAAAGATCAAGATCATTACGAACTAACTGTTGAAGATTATAAAGATTGTTCCCAGAAAAAAATGTATTAGTATCGTCTGCGAGAAGAACAAGTGAAGAATTTGATGATAGTTGACGTATATCATTTGAATAAATGATAAAAAGGAGCGAATCTAAAATTGATCCTTTCGGAACACCACATTGAATGAAAATGGAATCAGAATATACATACGTGAATTGCGTCTATTAGACAAATGGCTACAAAACCAAGATAAACAGGTACCTCTTATTCCATAATGGGATAACTTATAACTTAATATATCGTGATCAATTGTATCAAAGGCCTTTGATAAATCAAGAAAATTCCTATGGATGTAATGGTTTTTTTTTTCAAGAGCACTATAACTTATCAACTGCATCAAAAGAGCTAATTCAGTGGATATACCTCGACGAAAACCATATTGATATAATGATTATTCAGAAATCATATAATCTAATATACACAATCCGTTCAAGTACTTTAGAAAAACATGAGAAAACAGAAATACATCCATAACCGTAGATTAATTTTAGCCAAGTTTGTATATTAGTCCTGGAATTGAGTAGGAAAGTTTCAGAGTCATATGAGATTGACCTCATTGGTAATCTTTATCTGTGCGGACCTAATATCGTTGTGCTTAAAACAGGCTTTTAAACATGATATCTCAAAAACCGTAAAGTTGGGAATCTTGTGACACAAAGAGCATGTGGTCACTTATGTTGTTGGTAATGTTAATGAAAGTGATGAGTAGGCGGGGCTTAAAGTAAATTTCTACAAATGTTAATATATCTAAATATGTAGATTCGATTCAAGTCAAAATTTTGTGCTGGGCATGTTGGCTTAAAAATTTCGAGTCGTATGAGGCAGACCTCGTTTATATTCTTGATTTTGGTAGTAATCTGATTTTGTTACCTATTTGATTTTGCTTTAGTTTAAACCTCTTTTTGAAGTGCCTACCAACCAACTAATCAACATTTATGGCATTAAATGGAGAAGAACTTCTATAATCAATGTATTTAAACATATCGATTTGTTCTTTCTTTCTCATTTCAGAGTCTTTTGGTTGCCCGTCCAGCTCTGGGGATGTTTCCGGATTCTGAATATCCTCAGCGTGTAAAGAAGTCCATACTCTCTGTAAGTGGTTCATAGTTTTCAAGGCTAACTTGGCGCAAACGTTGAACTTGGATGCATAAGAATCTATAAGGTAATACATGTTTTAGCAAAAAGTATGGTCAAATTAGTTTTTAACATATTTTTTTAAATATAGTTTTTTGTATTGGTGACTGCGCTCAGTAGCGTCAAAAACAGGGAGGAGTTGGTAGGGCAGGAGTCTTGTGTTGCACTGTTTTTGGATGGTTGTTTCAATGATTAAAACAGCCCTTCGAAACATTAAAAACACCATTTTTAAAGAACAGGAGTGACTACTTTAACACTTGATCAATTTATTTATTAAAAACACAAATATCATCTTTAAAAGAATATCATGAAATTGTATCTATAAATTAACGATAGCAGATTTATTCAGCAAAGCTTTCTGTCCTATTAATTTCAAGTTGGCAATAAAGCTCCCACTTCTGCTTTCTATTGTCTCCCACTCTTGTACACATTTAATTTTTAATCAGGTATCCTTGAAATTTTGTACTCCTCCCAGTGCTCGAGAGTTTAAAGAAATAAATGTTTGTAGAACTGAAAGACAAAGAAAATTGTATCAATCAAGTATGATCTATGACAACTTGTTTTTTTAAACTGTTTTTGTCTCTCACTAAGGTAGCCCCTAAGGGACTGAAGCATGTGCAAACCATGATGTGTGGGTCCTGCTCCAATGAAAATGCCATCAAAGCTGCTTGTATGACATACAGGGTAAGCCCAAAGATTACTGTTACCTCTGTGGATACGAATCAAGAACACTTAATCAGATAATGATGGTGTTGATTTTGTATATTTATATGCATTTAAAAAACATTATATTTGTTAACATTCTTGATTAAATAGGCTACATATTACCATTATATTAGAACACCAGTACAATGCGAAAAAAAAAACTTCTGAAACATGAGACTAAAGGATGTGTCGCAACGTATAGAAAATTTCAAGGCTTAATTTGGGATGAAAAAGGTGAAGGGGGGAGGTGAAGCAAATTTACCATATATGAAACAGGACTTCAAAAGACACAAAATGGTGAAGAAGGCATCAAAGAATCTTATTCCGTTAAGGACTTATTGAAGATAAATCGTTGTCTTATCTGTGTAGAAATGACTGGTGTAGTAAGGTTGGCGCCTTTATCCTCACATTTTAGCAATTGTTAATGTATTTTGAAGAAAAAAATAGTTTACTTTTTTACTATTTGAATTATTTTTCCTCGAACTTTTTTCAGGTGGTAAATTATAATTAACCTTATAACTGTACAAGATTTGTTTTTCTAATTTCCTGACATATTCAGTGGTTGTTAAATCATAAAATCGCATCACAAAATATGATATAATACATAAAGACTTTGGGGATCTGAAGCTATGACATCACAACTAGTCTGATTTCAGTCGTTTTTACACAAATGATACCATAACTTGAATATCTCTTTAGTGGAATAAGATATTTTTGAATGCTTTTTTCACCATTTTGTTTCTTTTGAAGTCGTCTTTCAAGTAAGATGGACTTATTTTACCACGAACTAATCGTTTTTAAAAATGGAACAGCACTGAAAATTACTGCAACAGGTCACCAAATGAACACTACAATCAAACATTTATATCATTAAATACATATGGACATTGACTTTTTTCACAAAGTATACCGTCTTAGCCAGGAATTAAGACGGACAAGATCGGTCTTTTAAGATAACATAA
This sequence comes from Chiridota heheva, assembly GCA_020152595.1. NCBI lineage: Eukaryota > Metazoa > Echinodermata > Holothuroidea > Apodida > Chiridotidae > Chiridota > Chiridota heheva. The sequence continues at coordinate 22,555 of JAIGNY010001930.1, read as the reverse complement.
CAAGATTACGGGCTAAGAAGGCTTAGTCACCCCATAAAAAGCCCAAACTAATACCACCACCATAAAAAAAAAAACAATAAAAAAATCAAAGACGCCCAGAGTTAGTAAAGAAAATATCAATGTTGACTTTGAAATTGTGAAGAGAATTGAAACTAACAACCCACTCAGACAAACCATGTCACTCATTAACAACTCTTTGCGAAAAGCTAAAACGCCGAATATCTATCCGTGAGAACTCTTTGGTCAACTTCAACTGTTACCACGTGTTACATGAGGATTAGCTGAAACATGCAAGAATTAACAGGAAGTTAAAGCATCATTACCAGATAGAAAGTTAAAAACCTGAATCATATCGCCACGTACTCTTCTCAACTCAAGCGTGGTCAAACCAAGAATTCGCAACCTAGATTCATAAGAGAGATTTCTTACTTCGGAAATATGTTTAGTGGCTCTTCGCTAAACTTGCTCCCAAATGAACGTATCCTTCTCATAAAAGGGACTCCAAGCCTGAATAGCATACTCAAGGTGAGGCCTGACTAAGTGCTTATACAAATTAAGAACAACCTCTCTACCAAGAAAACAAAAATTTCTTCTAATCAAACCAAACATCCTATTTGCCCCTGCAGCTGCTAAAGCACACTGTATAGAAGGCTTGAGATTGCTAGTAATGACAAAACCTAGATCCATTTCTTGTTCAACACAACCAAGATTTGAACCATTCATGCAGTAATCAAAAGCCAAATTGTTCTGAACAAAATGAATCACTTTACATTTATCAACATTGAATGACATCTGCCATGTTTGGGCCTAAGAAACTAACTTATCCAGATCAGTTTGCAAAAGTGAAGAATCCCTAGTAGCATCAACAATCTTGTACAGCTTAGTGTCATCAGCAAATTTACAAATCCTGGAGCCAAGGGAAACATCAATATCATTAATAAAGATTAAGAAAAGAAGCGAACCCAACACAGAACCCCAAGGAACACCACTTGTAACCTTCTTCCATGGAGATACTTCACCATTAACAACAACTCTTTGTGACCTGTCAACTAACCAAGAATATATCCAACTGGCACACTTTTCCTTTAGACCAAGCGCCCTTGTTTCATCATAAGCCTGCCCAATGGAACCTTATCAAATGCTTTTTGGAAATCTAAATAGATAACATCCACATTATGACCAGAATCAACTAGTTTAGTAACATCATAAAGAAACTCCAATAAATTAGAAACACAAGACCTCTTAGGTAAGAACCCATGCTGGGACAAATTCAACAAACCATTGACCAGTAAATGATCTAGTACAACATCCTTAAAATGGCCTCCATGACCTTGCACACACCACTAGTAAGACTAACTGGGCTATAATTACAAGGCAAATTGTGGTCACCCTTTCTAAAAATAGGAGTGGCATTAGCAATTCTCCAATCACTAGGAACAGCACCAACATCAAAGCACTTTGAAAGATAATACTCAGGGGAACAGAAAGAACATCAGAACACTTACGTAAGACAGCAGGATATATACCATCTGGACCGGGTGCTTTATTTGAATTCAAACCCTTCAACTTCTTAGACACAACATCAACTGAAAAATCAACATTTTGAATGGATACTGGAGAGTGCACACTAATATAATCCACAACATCATCAGCAGGGGACTCCTTAGTAAAAACAGACACAAAGTAGTCTTTCAAAACCTCAGCCATATCCTTACCACTATTGATAGTAACACCATCATTACCCTGAAGAGGACCAACAACCTCCTTGGTTTTTTGCTTTGAGCGAACATAAGAAAGAAATGACTTAGGATTAATCTTAACCTCTTTGGACCAAGGTTTTTCTGAAAGCACTTTAGTATCCCTTATCAAACCCTTTGTGAACTTTTCATGATCCTTATACCTAGCAAGCTCCTCAGGATACCCATTGTGTTTATAACAACGCCACAGCTTCTTCTTTTTCCGAACAGCCTGCAAAACCTCCTGAGACATCCGCACTGGCCGATTACGCCTAGAGACTTTCTTTAATGGGACATACCTATTTACACCCTCCAAAACTATAGTTCGAAAAATATCCCATGCTTTAGAAGGATTGAAGTCACGGAGAAAAAAAGTCCAATCGAATGACAAATTATGAAGTGCAGCAAAGTCAGCATTCTTAAAATCTAAAACCAGTTAATTAGCTGGAGAAACCTTTGCGAAACAATACAGATTAAAACTAATGAGGTTATGGTCACTACACCCTACCTTACCGCTACTTAGCACATTTCTAACCATACTTTCTTTACTACTGAAAATTCAATCCAGACAATTTCTACCACGCGTGGAAAACAACACATGCTGGGTGAAAAAGCAGTCAGAGACAGCTTCCAGAAAATCTTTACCATGTGGGCTACTAGTACAAAGATTCCAATCAATGTCTGTAAATCTAAAGTCCCCAAAAACAATAACCCTCCTGAAAGCAACTTTCTTGAAGCAGTCAAGCAATTTCTGATTGTTCTCAGGAGATCTATACAAAACACCAACAACCACTGAACTATTAACATCGCCATCAACAATAAGCTCACACCATAGGCAATTTGAAAAACCAAAAGAAAACTGAGCAGTCCTATCTATACAACTGAAACTCTTTAACAAACAATAAAATGCCACCTCCTCTACCATTGAGATTATCTAATCTGTCTTGCCTGAAAACTGAGTAACCTGGAATATGAACCTCTGAATCACTAATTTTACTGTAAATCCAACTCTCAGTAATACCAATTATATCAGGTCTACTAATTGAAACTTCAGCCAGAAGATCATCACGCTTATTTAAAATACTACGCACATTTAAAAACATAACCTTAAATCTACCACTAGAACAATCCCTATTCCCAGAAACATGCCTGGCAGGTGGGTTTAAAATCTCACCCCCGTGACTAGTTTAAAGGAATCAGATCTTTAATTGCCCTATTGACACCCCTAGCAAGAACACAAACACTTTTCTAGATAAATGCAAGCCATCTCTCATGAACCAATCGACCCTAGATTCAAACTTATGCCAGAAATTGACAAAACCGAACTCAAACAGACGACAAATACTCTCTAACCAACTATTGATCAACGACATCTTATCAATCATGAAGGAACTACCCCTACGCGGCAACACACCAACAACTAGAACCCTACAACCTGTATCCTTCAACTTGAATAACAAATCCATGAAACTACGCCTAACAGAATCAACATTTCTTCTTGAAATATCATTTTACCGATTGAAACTACGACAATATCTTCATAGCGTGATACGCTACCAATTAGCGTAAACACGTCACTGCTTCACTCGCACTGGTGAAACGTTACAAGTGAGCGTAAACACTTTACTGCTTCACTCGCGCCGGTGAAACGCTACCATTGAGCGTAACAAGTCATTGCTTCATTCACGTCGGTGAAACGCTACTAATTAGCGTAAATACGACACTTGCTTCACTCACGCCTTTAAAACGTTACCAATTAGCGTAAACACTTCACTGCTTTACTCGCGCCGGTGAAACGCTACCAGTTAGCGTAAAATCGTCACTGCTTCACTCGCGCCGGTGAAACGCTACAAATTAGCGGTAAACCTGTAAACACATCCAATGTATGAAGCGTCAAAATAAGCCGATTTTTCTCGGTAAGCCGGTATTCATTGTTCTCAATGTGTCAATGTGTTGTTAATAATATTAACTTTTGATTTTCGTGTTTGGTGCAATTTTGCAGTGAGATAACACTTTTGAAAACAGCCTCCATATGATGTAACGTTGTAGCACGCCCGTTAGGCTTATATTTCGGAGGTCTATATAAAAAACAATCTGAGCACTTTATATTTTAGATATAATGATGTCTTCAAGTTTCACAACTAAGTCAGAGGGCTTGAAATCCCAGTTTGCTACACGGGCCATGCTATGAAATAATTTTGTTGGTTCATATCTTCAGACTATTGAAACTTACTCTACCTACACCACCGTCTTGTGAGTTTTTTCTTTTTTATGTCTTATTTGACAGATACGAAAAAGGGGAGGACCACCCACTTTAGAAGATTTGAATTCAGCAGTAAAGAATGAGGTAACCTAAAGATACATTGTGGTAATGTTTTTGCTAAAGATCACAGGTATAGCTATTGGTTCACCCTCCTCTCTGTCCCCAAGACAAGTATATACTGAGATAGATTGTTGCTTCTCATGTTTTTCCGTCTTCATATTTTGATATGATGAGATAATATAACACCAATGTAGGCTTTGATAAAATTCATGCAAAACATTTTTTGAACTTTCTCATGATATTGAGCGTTGCCTCGTTTATTCAAGTCATACATGTAGTAAGATTGATAGAGTAAATCTGTGATGTCTTTCATACGCAGATGATCTCGTAAATTTCTCATAAAATTCCATTTATTAGCAGAAACTATTAAATACGTTTCATGTATACTGTGAAAATAATGGACTTAGTGTGAATAATATTAAAAGTAAAGCTTTGTAATTGATAAATGAACTGGTTATTCTGCAGATAATGAACAATGACATCTTGGTAGAAAATGGTTAGAAATTGTTAAATTTGTATAATTATCTCGAGGCATGAACAGCCGCCTTGGTCATGGCACCGAGTCAAGAAACTATGTTAGCTAACACTTAACATTTACCAGTTTAGCTACAGGCAATATATCACACAATTTTGATGCTTGGATTAGGCCTATTCTGTCCTATATGTCTGAATTGTGGTGTGATAATCCTCATAGATATACATTGAAGGTGTTTAACAATTTTCATAATTAAGTGTTGGCACTGGTTGGGTCTCCCATATAATGCAGTTAATACTCTTCCTTCAGGCGAACTAGGAATGTCTCTTTTGATAGTCACAATTTAAGTGCAATCTTATATTGACTAAAACTTCTAAAACACGAGAAACCAGGTAAACTTAAGTTCCTAATTGCTTTGTTACAAAGAGCAGATTTTCTAGCAGTGTGCACTTGCAAATCATGGGGGTTTAGCTGTTAAAAACGTGTTATTCGTCACTGGGTTTGGAGAAGTCTGGATCAATCAGGGTGTATACAGGCGTAGGTAATGAAACAGTTTTCCTAACGCAATTTAAACAAAGATTTTTGAAATTAATATTTAAGATTGTATTGCAATGTTTATTTTACAAGCTATGTAATACAATGATGGCTGCGCTGACAAACATAGCAACATTTACTCTATTAATCGACTTTTGAATTAATTAAGACCAGTTATTTTGCCGAACCTATATTTTATATTGACCTGTTGACATCACTTCCATTTAACAAAGTGCATTGCTAAGCTTCCATGGGATATATTAGAGATTGGGATGAATAAAGGCATGAAAATAAAATGTTACTACCAAAGATTATGCCAGTTTTGCGATAAAAATGTAATAGATGATGAATTTTACTTTCTCAGTATTGATCTGCCTTTACCATGATGATTCGTGCAGGAAATTTATTTCTTGTTACTACCATAATTATCCCGATTTTCAACAGTTTAATGTTCTTCTAACCACAAGCTGACAAGCTCGAGTTATCTATGATTTTGTATTGCAATGTTTATTTTACAAGTTATGAGGGCATGTTTAGTGCAATTCCTACGATATTGTTTAATTCTTAAATACTCAATATCGTGATGCAGACCTCAGTTCATGTTATATGTATTTCATATTGTATGTTATGACATGGGCCGATGGGATAGTGCACTAGTGAATTAAAGTTATGTTACTTCCAACTAAGATTTTTTGGGAATTAAAAGAAGGACAAACCACCCCATAACTCACTGTTTTTATGATGTAAAAGCATGATTAAATGGATGTTCGTTGTAATAACTAGCAGGAGGTAGAATTGGTTTTATTGGCTCGTTTGTTTAAAACCAGCTGTGTTTTTGCACCTTTACGCAGCATCTACTGGAATGCTAATTACTCGCGGATCGTTGTAATTCTATAAAAGAAATCGGATATTTTGATGGATATTATCCAAAACAGACGTAAGGGAGGGAGGATGGAGGGAGGGAGGTGGGGAGGGAGGATGGGAGGGAGGGCTGGAAGGAAGGAAGGAGGGAGGGATTTTGTCCAAAAATAAACAAGTTTGTGTCTTCCATTAAAACCTATACATGAAAAATTCGCGCCCTTACATCAGCAATGTTTGAATTTTCCACATGTGCAGTGACCATAATTAAACTGTTGCTAATAATTAATCTATTTTAATATAGAGATTTGAGTTTAGAAAGATAAAGATTTGAGATTTGATATAACGATGGAACTTTAAGACCATTCTGATTGAATAGACAGGTTCCAAGTGATTTTTCATTGGTATGATATTGCAATAGAAATGTTACTTTCAACACTTTTTCTCTTTCATTTTTAGAGCCCAGGACGCGCAGATGTATCCGTTCTCTCCTTTGATGGCGGTTTACATGGCCGCACCATCGCCTGCCTTTCTCTTTCTCATTCCAAGCCTATATTTAAAGTTGATTTTCCTGGCATTAGATTTTACTCCATTTGCCCCGTTTCCTCAACTGAAGTATCCCTTGAAAGAATTTGAGTCTGAAAATAGAAAAGAAGAAGATAAGTGCCTTGAGGAGGTAAGAGGCTCTCCTGAATTGGTGTCATGCCTATTAATAGGAACCAAAATGTTCCTAAAAATATAAACATTTTTAAGTTAACCGCTAGTTTGTGATATTTCTCATGATCGTTTGCTATCCTTACGTTAAAGTCTTATGCAATGTTACATATTTTTGAAATTTGAAAAATACGTTAAACTTCAAACTTACGAAAATAACTTTATTACTGCAATGGCTAAATATTTTTACTCCTTTTGATATGTTTGACACGCCGTTTTCGAAATATTAGTAATAATAGACAATACAACAAGGCTTTTAGGCGCGAAACAGCCATTTTGAAATATTTTGGTAAAGTACATAAATTAGAAACCATGACATTTTATCGTAACATCTAAACAATCCGGCTGCATGACGTCAATATTCTTAAGTGTTATACATGTTCTTATTAATATGCATGCTCCTGGACTAATATAACGCTACAAATACAGTTGGGCCAAGTGTTATGGAATGGTGAGGTAAAAAAGCCTATTGTATGTATGTATGTATGTATGTATGTATGTATGTATGTATGTATGTATGTATGTATGTATGTATGTATGTATGTATGTATGTATGTATGTATGTATGTATGTATGTATGTATGTATGTATGTTTATATGTATGTATGTATGTATGTATGTATGTATGTATGTATATGTATGTATGTATGTATGTATGTATGTATGTATGTATGTATGTATGTATGTATGTATGTATGTGTATGTATGTATGTATGTATGTATGTATGTATGTATGTATGCATGCATGCATGTATGCATGTACGTATGTATGCATGTATGTGTGTATGTATGTATGCATGTATGTTATCTGGAATGATCACAGTTTCAATAACCTAAATTGAAGCATTTAAATGTCTATGAGCTACAAAATATGTTTGAACTTTTGTTGAAAAGTCAGGGACAGACCTTAATTTGAAGAATAACTAAATATTCCGGCCTAGATGCAAAAATGTGTCTAACAAAAATATAATATAATTCAACATGATGTGCAATACTATAGTATACAGTACTGTATCTGAATATGTTTAAGGGAAATGTTCTTAATCTTTTGATACATTAATACAGTCCAATACTGTTACGCCTAGGACATTTTATGCTGGAAACAATTAAAATTCACTTCAGATTATGTTATCTTGTATTTAAAACTGACCAAGAGGCATAATTCTTGAAACGACGTAGTCAATTACTGTGAATAGAACGATATGGGTACAAAAGAGTTGTGTCATCTGCATAATGTAAGGGCGAGAGAGCTGAGCTTATTCAATTGGATACATATTATTTATGTATATAACTAATAGCAAATAAGTTAAAAGATCGAGCCTTGTGGTACTGCACATAAAAATGGACTTAATCTTAAATTGTATGCGGGAAAAAGGAACAAAATGCTGACGGTTCTTTGGATAATTAAAAATTACAAAACCAATCAAGTGGTATGCCACGAATACTATAAATAGCTACGTCAAATAATATAATGGTCTATAGGGTGTGAAATTACGCTTTTGACAGATCTACGAAATTACATGTGGAGCACCCTCTGTCCTTTCAAAAGTCAAAGTACCGGTAATATTATCAATGAGAATAAATGAACAGCTGACTGGCCAGGTGGGAGAAAATATGAGCGCATAGAATCTAATATTTTGGAAATAGGTTTTGATACTATAGCATAATTGAATGTATTAAACAAAGTTAAGTTTTAGAGATATGAATATTCATAACCCACTCCCATGATAGGAAACAAATTCGCAACCAGGATAACCTTGCGTGGAGGCATCGATGCAAGAAATTCCTTGATTGAAATTTTAGGCGAAGAGTAAATGATTTCGCTCATGTTTTAACTTGACGAATTGATGAAAACATTTGAAAAGGAATATATTGTGATGTTCAGAGGAATAATTAATGAGCATGGTCAAAGAAACAATTAAAAAGGTGAATTAATTGTACGACCAGTTTAAAAATCACCTTTATTTATGCTTTTCGGTATTGATATTTATTAATTCATTTAGGTAAAGAGGATCATTGAGGAGCGTAAAGCTATGGGCAGCCCAGTTGCTGCTTGCATCGTGGAGCCAATCCAAGCAGAGGGTGGAGACCGGCATGCCACGCCCTATTTTTTCATAGAACTACAAAAGATATTAAAGGAGGTAAGCAGATATTCTTCATATTGTATTGAATTACACCTAAATCATTATTCATTTTGTAATTAACTTTTAGAGTACCGTGGTTACCTGTGGTAACAATATCACTAATTATTGATAGAATTGTGGACTATTGATATAATTTAATTGGTACCCCTCCCTCTTTCAATAGCAGGAGGCAAGTGTCTCATTGGTTGGCTCTCTCACGCCAAGGCTTATGAATGCGCAAAAGGACGCGTCTTGCCCATTGCACTATATGAACGTTCGACAATAAAGCGAGGACGTTTGGGAAATTTAAAAGCAGTTTCTTCTCGCTCTGCATTTGCTAATGTTGTTGGTTGTATATAAGTTTACCCATCCTATGTTCATACAAACACATGTAGCAGTCAGTTAGAAATATGTCGATACAACTTTTAAGTACTAAGATTGGGATTCATTAACCTTGATAATATTCACTGTCGTTGTCGTATAAGAAAAGTATATTCTATGTTTCTGGGGACCGCGAATACAACCTCCCTCACTTTTCGGTCTAGAGCTTCAAGTTTCAACTTCTTTTCTGTATCAAAGACAAACACCCTGGTGCAGATTTCAGTCCATGGTGGCTAAAGTTGATCGGTTCCAAATTTGTGTGCTAACTATATGGTTAATGTTATCATGCTTCTTAAAGAAACTGACATTATTATGCAAATGTCTTATTCTGACGAAGTTTCCAGTTTTTAAACACTAATTCGCTCAATTTTAAGTTTGAAAGTTTTCCTAAAAAATGGAATGCAGGTCTTCAAGAGAAGTTGAAAATGAGAGTCAACTCGAAAACAATCTGGTTTTGGTTTTCTGCATGTTATTTAAATTTTGTCGGGCAATTTCTGATGCCATAGGTTCTAACAAAAGTGGATTATAATTGCTTAGAATTGATGAAACTTGCTAAAACAGCCTTCTTTTGTGTTTCCTTCTCCAGATTGATTCAGCATTCATTGTTGATGAGATTCAAACAGGGTGCGGTCCTACGGGGTATTTCTGGGCACATGAAGCATGGAATCTACCCGAGCCGCCAGATATAGTCACATTCAGTAAAAAGATGATCACTGGTGGCTATTTCTTCAAAGAGGAATATGGTCCACAAGTGGTAAGTTTGTCTAAAATCTCACTGAAATGGAGTCACACAAATGTGTTACAGGGACCCTCCTTATAACTTAAAGAATTAGTTCAGTGTTGTTCATCTTATATGAAAGAGGAACGAGACAAAAGAAACGAAGTGGTGAAAAAAGCATTCAGTAATCTTATTTCGTTGAAGAGATGTATAAGTTTAAAGTCTATGAACCCTCTGGATTGCAACTACTGAAATAAGACTAGTCGCGATGTGACATACTCAGATTCCTCAAGTTTTTATGTTATCTATCATAGTTTTCCCTGCAATTTTGTGGCCTAAAAATCATTGCATATGTCAGGAAAGTAGTCAAGCATAAGGGTACGGGTAATTATAATTTACAAACTGAAGAAAGTTCGAGGAATGATAATTCAAATAGTAAAAAGGTAAATAAATTTTCTTTTAAATACACTAACAATTGCTAAGAGTGTGAAGATGAGGACGACAACCCTTCACAGTAAACGTACTGCACCAGTCAGTTATACACAAATAAGACGGAATGAAATATTAGTGAAGTAGTTTCTTTATCAGTTTGATTCTAATAAAGATGAATAAACTTTCATGTAAGATAAACTTGGTGGACTACTGAACTAATGCCTTAATATATTAACACGAACCAATTACAAACATTTTCTCCACCTGTTTATAGTTACAGTTTTGCAGTAAAATACGTGCAAGACTTTGGACTTCGAAATAATTTGTGTTGAAATTTAAAAATTATATCTTTTTATACCACTTCATGCTAGAAAAGAGACGTTATACCTTTAGCATTTGGTTAAGTGCGTCTCTAAGTGACGCCTATCATCCTGTACCCAACTTTGTTGAGTCATCGTTTAAATGCTAACATATTTACTTTCAATTTTAGGGTGCAAGAATAGGCAACACATGGATGGGGGATCCGCATAAAATGATCCTTTTGGAGACGGTGTTGGATGTGATAAAGAGGGACGGATTATTGAAAGTTGCAACCGAAACAGGGAAGGTTCTATCGGATGGCATAGAGCGATTACAGGTTCGCCGTTTCACTACTTTATTAATAGGCAGCGTACACAAACTTGATTTATCTTTAGTGTCTTTATCCTTTATTTTTGGACGTTGAAATGTTTTGCATTAGTCAAGGAATTAACCCAAACTTTTACTGCAGGCACTCACAAACCGCCCACATACAAAGTGCTGTTACAGTTAGGGAATAAACCGCTGACTGCAGGCACTTACAAACCGCCCACATACATAGTGCTGCTACACTAAGATAATAAAAGTGCCTACAGTTAGGAATAAACCTGACTGCAGGCACTTACAAACCGCCCACATACAAGTGCTGCTACAGTTAGGAATAAACCGTTGACTGCAGGCACTTAAAAACCGCCCACATACAAAGTGCTGGTACAGTTAGGGAATAAACCGCTGACTGCAGGCACTTACAAACCGCCCACATACAAAGTGCTGGTACAGTTAGGAAATAAACCGCTGACTGCAGGCACTTACAAACCGCCCACATACAAAGTGCTGCTACAGTTAGGGAATAAACCGCTGACTGCAGGCACTTACAATCCGCCCACATACAAAGTGCTGGTACAGTTAGGAAATAAACCGCTGACTGCAGGCACTTACAAACCGCCCACATACAAAGTGCTGCTACAGTTAGGGAATAAACCGCTGACTGCAGGCACTTACAAACCGCCCACATACAAAGTGCTGCTACAGTTAGGGAATAAACCGCTGACTGCAGGCACTTACAAACCGCCCACATACAAAGTGCTGGTACAGTAAGTTGGGGAATAAACCGTTGACTGCAATCACTCACAAACCGCTCGCATACAAAGTGCTGCTACAATTTGGGAATACTAAAGCGCCGACTGCAGGCACTTACAAACCGCTCATTTAACCATTTGATTGCATACACCCACAAACTTACCCACTTCTGCATTTTCAAAATGTTGCTACAGTAAACGGAATAAACTGTTATCAACTAGAACATAACGTCTGAGAAGAACTGCCTTCAAAAGTTTGAAGTATATACATATTCCTAAGTTATGGTTGATCGTAGTTAGATGGTTTCTTGCGTTGTGATTTATGAATGGGAAGACAGCTAAAAGTTGCCTTCTCCGCCTGTCCACCTAGCAGCCTAGTAGATGGTATAAAAAGATTAAATAATAAAAGTGGTCGGGATTATGTGTTCGGAACGAGATTTACCGGGTTCGATTCACGGACGAGCAGCTATCTTGCCTTCTTGGACAAGGTACTTTATCCCGCTTGTCTCAGCTCCACTCAGGCTGTGAAAATGGTTACCAGCATTATTAGGGAGTTAACCTGCGATGGACTGGCGTCTCATCCAGAGGGAGGGGGTAATATGCTCTCATTCGCTTGCCCCATGGAAACCTGGGACAAGCACCGGCCATATGAACATAATGGCTTGGAAGGTTTTTTAACTACCGTACCTGTCCACATATTATTTAGTGATTTGAGTTTTCACAATTTCGCAGTAAAAAGCACACAAGACTTCTCATGTAGTTCTTAGATAATCGTGACAACTTTCACCTATTTATAAATCTCATATTAAAGTTTTTTGTACCTATATCTAGGAAATATATCCGCAACATTTGTCCCGAGCAAGAGGAATGGGTACCTTCCTGTCGGTTGATGCCACTGACGCAATGAAGGCAAACGCTATTGTAAAGTCGTGCACAAACCAAGGTAAGTAACCTAGGTTTTTGAATCAGTAACAAGACTTGGCATGAGTCTTTTTATTGACCAATAAAGTAATTAAAATTATTCTATAGTAACGGGAATCAACGGTTTGTGCTTTTTGCCAGTCTACATTAACAAATTAAATTAAATTCAGTTTCTTTTATTTGTTTATGACAATTATACAAATCACACAAAAACACAAAATCTAGTATTGTGAAAGGAAACAATATAAAAACCATTGCTTAACAAAGTTTTTATCCCCTCCTTTTTATTTCTTCTCAGGGGTTCTGATTGGTATTTGCGGAACTCACACACTTCGTTTTCGGCCAGCCCTCATCTTCCAACCACATCATGCAAATATCGTTTTAGAAGTCTTGGATTCAACATTGGCAGGACTATAAAGAGAATGTACTGTGTAAGAATGAGGTCTGATGTAGTTCATGCATGACAATCAAATCCCACTTACATGTAGTCATGACTATCCTGTACAGGACAACGCAACAAACATAACTGGGAAATCTTATTCCATTCAGGAGAAATTAGGATTGAAAACACTCTATGGTAGAAGAGTGACATTACCAGTGGCGGCGTCCGGATTTGAATAATGAAGGCAGTTTTGTCTCATGAAGGAGAAGGGGGAATTTTCTATAATTTGGACCAAATATGTCATTTTACAAAATTGTCTGGAGGAAAGTGTGGGCAAAGCGATCTCCATGGTAGACAAATGCCCCCATGACCCCCGTCCCGCCGCCACTGGACATCACACCCTCACCTTCTTCACTGTTAATGTATGGTACTGAAAATTAATTAAAAAAATTACCATTTCAATATGTTTTGTAAAAGTTCCTAAAACATGTCAAAGGGCCCCATTTACAATAAACTTGTCTGCAGTGGTATGTTTTCGTATATATCTATTAGAATTACACAAAGACTTTTGAGGAACGTTATGGTAAGACCAAGGAAGTATCACTTCTAAAGGGATACCTCATTGGTGAGACTTTAATGTCAATTAATGTCTGGGTTCCGACTTTTTATTAAGTCTGAATTATAAACAGTCCGGGAGCAACACGAAAAACTGGGTATTTTAAAATACCCAAAAATTGGGTACCTTTATGTATTACGTCATTGCATGAGCCTACACATTTGACTAGCCCATACTAAACATATGGGGCTTCTCTTTTTCCGCTCCGGATTGTCCAATTTTTTACTGGATATCCTGAAATTTTGCAGACGGATAGTAAATAGATATTAAAAACGTTTCGCCGCTGCTTTGTGAAATTCATCGTCACCTTTTTGAGAAAATCAATCAAACAGATTGCTCATAATCTGTTTTATTTTAGGATATCCAGTGAAATTTTAGACAATCTGGAGCGAAAAATAAGAAGCCCCATACGTTTATTGTGGGCTAGTCAAATGTGTAGGCTCATGCGATGACGTAATACATAAAGGTACCCAATTTTTGGGTATTTCAAAGTACCCAGTTTTTTGGGCTGCTCCCGGACTGATAAAGATATACTTGAATTTATCCTTAATAGAACACGGTTTTTTAGCATCATCTTTAACATTTTGGTTTTGTAATTCTTTCATATAATTCTATCATTCTTCATCACTAAAAGCATTAAGTTACATTTTATTGCAAATTATAATTGCAATATATTCTAGCATTATTCATTCTGCTTGCGAAAAGATTTCTTGTCTGTATTATTCCCATTGTTAGGGAACATTGTATTTGATATGATTGACAGTTTGTCAATCCCAAACCTTCTTCAAACTTTGTATTCTCACGGATCTCATTCCGTTATCCAATTAGTTAATTAATCAACTGTGAATTTGATATGATGGGAACCCAAATTTCCGACACTCCCATGTAACGTAAGATCATCGAGCTACTAACTGAGATAATAGCTCCATGGTAAGATGGAAGCAGCACCTTCCATTGTTTTAATCAGTTTAAAAACGCTGGTTAAACGATGCAGTGACGTAGTTGTAGTTAAACACCTGTAGTAGAATAGTCGTAGTCTAGCTGTATAATGGCACCTTTTAATGCGGTTTGATATGCAAAGTTTATGATTCTCGTTCAGTTGTGAGTTGTTGGAATAAATTCATAAGTCTCTATCATCTGTTTTCTGTGTTGTTTTGCTACATTTACCCATGGAGCTATTAACTCAGTTAATAGCTCCATGATTTACCCGAGTAATAATACTTTTCTTATTACATGTAATGGAGGAGCCATCCGTCAAGGTTATTTATAGGCCACACTCGAAACACCAACCATAGGGGTCATTAACGTTAGGCTCCCTGTGCAGTACCTGTCATTTCCACGGGAAATTCATTCCTACAAAAACACCCCAGCCTACCCATACTTGTGACCCCAACAGTCACGAGAGGGATTCCTTCGACACCCGATTTCTGAAGAAAACAAAATCTCTACCCACCACTTGTATGCTGAAATTTATGGCTTTTTCGGAGAAACTTTTGTTGTCGTCTGATACTGCTTCGCAAATGGCTTGAAAAAACTTGTCGTTAAAGTTTTAAGCAAAGTCCGTTTAACGGTCGTTTTTAATTGTCGATTGCGACAAAAACCGTTTAGAAATGATCAATCAGTATTAGAAAATGACTGATTTGTAAACGCTGGTGGTTAGTTTGCCTCCTTTATTAGATACCAGGGCATCAATGAATAGTAAATCAGAGTTTGAGCTTTCGGAAGTGAATTTAATAAATTGGTGGCTTTGCTTTAGGTTGTTAACATAATTTGTAGAATCGTTGGAATTGTATTGCCATGGCATAAATATGTCGTCAATAAACCGTACGTGAACGCTTTTATGCAAGAAGGTTTCCTCAAAGTGGGCCATGAATAAGTTTGCGTAGGCGAGAGCCATTTTAGTGCCCATGGCGGTACCACTGGCTTGGATGAAATGCTGGTCGTTAAAAGTGAAATGGTTGTGCTGCAGGACAAATTTAGCTAATACAGAAATATCATTTATGGTGGAGTCAGGATAGTTGGCTTTTCGCATAAAGTGTTAACAAGCCCCTATCCCTTCATCATGAGGTATGTTTGTATATTAGTACGTATCATCTAATGTAACAAGTAGGCAGTGGTCAGGAACAAGACGAATATCAGAGAGTTTTTTTTTAAAGAAAATGAGTAGCATCCTGTAGCTGTGGTCTGTGGTAGGAGAGGTTGCAAATGGCTTTTGATGAATTGGGTGATATATTCTGCCAGTGTGCCGTCAGCTGAAACTATCGGTCGTCCAGGTGGCTGATTTCGTTGTGTTTGGCGTAGTCGATGACATTCTTGACGTCCTTGTGGATGAGTCCGTAAAGTTGGTGAATTTTGGGTAGTAGGTACATTCTGCCAGGCAGCCAGGGATCGGTTTGGTGGGAATGACTTCGGAAACGTCCTGTTTGATGTTGTCTGAAATTGGTGAAATGGTTTAGTTGAGGTGTTGTCGGTGTTTATGTGATGGGCTATGATCTATTTTTTTGTAGAGACTAGGGTCGCTTCGTTGGAGATTGGCTTCTTTTATGTAATTATCTGAGTTCAAGTTCATGATGACAATGGCACCACCTTTATCGGTACGTTTGATGATGATGGCATCATCATTCCGTTAAAGTTCTTTGATGACGGATAGCTGGGTGGTAGATAAGTTGCCAGGATTATGTGCTGTGTCGTTGAGGTTGTTCAAGAAGGAGTCAGGGTGTCCTTTTGCCTCTGATATGAAAGTATCTATTAATTTGTTACGACCCTGTGGTGGTGTCCAATCATAATCTTTCTTATTGGGACATACATTGTAATTCTTTGTTTGGGGTAGTAGTGAGAGGACACTACACAGTCGCTGACTATTTTTTGCCGTCGTTCGCTTCAAATTGGTCAGCGACCGTATAGTGACCCCTGAGATTTTCCATTTGGGTCATAGGATTGTCGTCACAGGATATTTTCGACGACGGCATAAAGTCCTTTAAACAAGGTGCATAGCTTTTCCTGACTGGGTGTGTCAGGTGATTGTAGGGTAAAAGTACCTGCCCCAACCAACGCAGAATACCGTAGGAGGCAGCTCTTTCCCCACCTTCCGCCCTCAACGGGATTTCATCGGATGCTGAGTTGCTAATGTTGGCATTCAGCAGATGCTAGTGTGGTCTAGTTGAATCACGCGTTTGTCGTAGACGAGCCTCTTCGTTCCATGTGCGGGAACATGAGGGGATAAAGGGTTTAATACCCGTGCGGGAGGGTTGTGAGATCGGGCTGAATGACGCGTTTGTGTAGATCAGTCGATATTCCTTGGTGATGGCTCTGGTGAGAACTTTACCGGGACCGTCTCTCTGGATGCGGTGAGCGTAGTGGACGGCATCAATGACTTCTTCATCATCATCCCAGACCCTGCCGCTTCCTTGATCCACATGATTGACCATATTTTTCATCGCTTCAAACTTAACCATTTGAATGGCATTGTGATTCAGAGTACTGCCGTTCACTTTGCATTCCCCGACAATGACGGCGTCAGTTTTGGTTGAGTGTACTTTGTAAGTGTAGTTCTTTGGACCTCCCGATACGAATCTGTGATGTTAACTCCCAACGCCGTAAGGTTTCTCGAGCTCATCAGTAGTGTCTCCTAGAAAGTCCCCGACGGGTGGTTGCCAATTTCCGGGTCGGTGGATGTGGACGATGGAATCCGTGTCGAAGTAGACCATGGCTTCCACTAGTCTCTCTAGGTATACTGTAAAGTTTGAGGCGGACGTTGGCCGTGGTATAGGCTGCATTAAAAAAGGTTGGTGTTGGGTGACACTTCAATGTACTCATCGGTGTCGACCCATTGTATCCGGGCGGTGAACTTGTCGTTGAACTGCATATATTTCACCTCTTTGGATTTGTCCATCAGCAGTTTGTAGAACATTTCCAGGGTGTTGTCAAACTCTGTCTTGGTGAGTGTGTAGCGTTGACCAAACTTTCCCCAGAAGGAGTTCAACATCAGCTTCAACCAACTGCACAGCAAGATTTCGGCACTTACAAAAGTAATCTGATATAACAATATATATGCAAGCTTATATAAGTGTACAGCAGACGGCAGTCTAACCTACAAAATGGCGATGTAAACAAAGTCATAACGTTAGCAGAAACATCCTTATAAGAACTATATTTAAAAGTGTTTTGCTCAAAAATTTAATCAGCTATAACTTAAAGGAGCGCTGAACCGAAGAGTGAGGGCAAAGTTTTAGGGGGTTTCATAAAAATTGAATGCTTATCTATATCTAACATGCAACGGTAGAAATTTTCTGGTTACTATGAATATTTAAGTAACCTTTGCCCTCAAGTCGGCTGTGGGCTGTGGAAGCATGAAGTTTATCGGTTTGATGTGAAAATATCTGTGAAATTCGCAAATACGAGCGCCCTAACTTTTCGGTCTCGTGCTCCTTTAAAAACTAAAAGTGCTATATTGAAAATTTAAAATCTGGTATGGTCAGCTTTTAATACTCCTTTGAGTGCAGTAATTTTAAGCTGCACATCAAGCACGGGCATATTATATTTTATAGGAATCCTATATTGGCATTCTATAAGTCAAATTTTAAGAAAATAGCTTTTTTGTTACTTGATTGGTCGCAAAAATGTGTTGTATATCTTTCTTTTAATTTGGCGTTTTGTGGCTTTTTTTTAAAGTCGAATATGGCTTTCTTTTCATTACTTCTTTTTTGAGACTTGTTTGGCTGTAAAATGCCTGATTTGGCTTAATTCTGGCCTTTTCTCATAGATGGAGAATAAAAAGAATGTAAACTTAATTTTCTGCTGACGCTCGTGATATTTTGCATGTGCTCCCCCCTGAAATCATTGTAACATTATCTACCCTTCACATAAAAGCCCATGGATCATTCAGCTGATTACACTTATTTTTAGTTTAATTTGGTTTTTTAATAAAACTGATTTGCCGTACTGATTTAGGTCTAAGGTGAAATTATGCAATTTTGCGCAAAACTGGATAAATTTCATCCTTATTCTTTGGGTATAATCTTTAGCTTAATAACTAAGCCAGGCCATGGGAAGATATGGGTATACAACTACAGCCTAGGCTTATCTAGATTAGAGTATTGCGTATTTAATAAACAATCGTAAATTAACACTCAAAATTATCATGTTAAACTTCTTTTATATGTATAGGGCCTAAAAATGAAAAATCATGATAAATCAATATTTCTTAGATAATGCTTTTATACAATTATACATAGACAGGATTTGCCTACCGAATGTGTGTGGGGTGGGAGAGGGCGTTGGGAAGTAAAAGTGGGAACAAATTTAAAAACCACGCTAATATACAAATAATTACCATGAAAAAGATTAACATTTAGAAAAAAGTGGTGAGTGGGGTAGGTGGGGGGTCCCTTGCTCCTCCCAAATCCCGCCTATGCAATTTTATACATATGTAAAAGGCATTACCCTTCCGAAAGAGGTACAATTCTTCGGCCTGGTTGCCCGACAGATGTCTCCAAAGTGCATGCATAAATGCATGATCGAATCAAGAACAAAGACATCAACATTTCCTGTGTCTTTTGCTTTTTAAACTTCCTTTCCTTCATTCATTCATTGTCCCATTCGGACAGCCAGCAACACGTCCCTGAAGTGGCATGATCAAATCTCTAAGAAAAATATTGAAATTTCCCGCTTCTTTAATTTTCAAACTATTTTTCCTGCATTAAATGGCAGATCCCTGCATTGAAATTGCCCCAGCCCGACGGACAATATGACACCTCTGAACAGCAGAAAAGGATTAAAAATCATACAAAATGGCATGAATTGCTTTACATATCTGCGTGAAAATTATGCGATTTTTTGCCAATTTGAGTCAATCTTTGATGAATTCTTTCTTAATACTGTACTCTTTCCGTTACTGTATGGGAGAGGCAACATTAATCCACTAAAAGAAAAACATGAAAAAAGCAAAACAATATCAACATCGGTAAACAATGGACCATTTTACAGTTTTTTTTAAGAGTTTTGTGTATGGGTGGGTGCGTTTAGACCCACCAACTGATGACATTCGTATGTTTACACACCTTCAAAGCAATGACACACACACAACCGAGGACGTCCTCGGTTGTGTGTGTGTGTCATTGCTTTGAAGGTGTGTAAACATACGAATGTCATCAGTTGGTGGGTCTAAACCCACCCACCCATACTGCCATACACACATGCACACAAGCACACACACACACTCAGACAGTCCCCTTTGCTTACAAGAATGTCGCTTAATCAGTTAATATGTCATATCTTTCATTAATATATACTGTATGATTACAAATCCGCGTCAGGGCTAAAAAAAAAAAACTAAAGTTTTGGGTTTAAAATTCTGCGTTAGGGTTAAAAGAAATCAGTGTTTGACCTAAAAATGCACGTTATGGTTTGAAATTTCACAGTTAAGGTCTAAAATTCTGCATTTGGGTTAACAGAAATCAGTGTTTGACCTAAAAATGCACGTAAGGATTTAAAATTTCACAGTTTAGGTCTTAAATATCTGCGTTTATATCAAAAATATCAAAAAAATGCGAGTTAATGTTGGAAAATTGAGTGTTAGCTTACAAATCTACATTAGGCTTTAAAAATTCAAGCTTCAGCTTAATAATTTTAGCCACATTTTAGCCAAAAATCACATTGTTTCTTATATTATTTTACTTTTAAAACCGATGCGGGGAAATGGTGTGGAAGGATGAGGGGAGGGTTTTTTTTTTTTTTTTTAATATTTTAAAGAATTTAAGCATATTTAAAGATGCCCAATTGTCACGTGACGGCAACAAATAATTACCCGCCATTAAGAGAAAAAAAAAGGAAAAAAAAAAAACCGTTTTCTATAGTTTAAAGAGACCAATCTCGTCTCAGTTATGTTAAATTGTGATATTAATACCTTTATGTTACATACGGGTGTGGATTGTTTCTATTTAAGTATGTGTGTACAGTGTGCATGGTCACTTCCGCGGAAGGTATTGATTGGTTGTCCTTATTTAGGTAAGACCAATCAAAAACGATGACTGTTATTGTATATTGCCCAAGAGAACACAATATCTTGCCTTTAAAATTTTCAAATTAAAAAATATGCAGAAATTACAATCTATGTCTTGAAGAACCAATTTCAAAACTGTGAACAATATATGCACAGGAATGACAAATCAATTAATTCACTTTTTGAAAATTTCTTCTGGTATCTATTGAGACTGATTTGTAGCCAAATATCTTTTCAAACCTGAGATGTTTAAACAAATTTCACTTATCTAAAATAATCAAGAATGTTTCAAAAACCTTAAAATATGCCCAATTTTCACGTGAAGACAGTTGACCTGCCGAAAACGTTTTCTTACTTTTATGATTTACAGAATTCAAAAATATTAAAAGATGCACAATTGTCACGTTGCGGCAACACATAAAGACCTGCAACAAAAGGTCAAAAATATTAATCAATCTACTATTTTTTCATATTTTCATCATTTAATTTGAGGTGCCTGCTGCCTTGAGCTGGCAAAGACCTATCGCGGGATAAATAGGCCTATGAATATTGTGGGATCAACATGTTTCTTCACATGTCACTCTACGACCAATTCATACTAGTGGAGTGCGTGGCTACATTTCGCCGTTGTCTCTCATTCGCTAAGCCCACGTAACTTTTTTTCGACAAACAATTCAACTAATCATTCCCGCATCCTGTGATTCTTGGACATGGCGTGTTGTCTAAAGTTTTCAATCTTCTTTCTGCCCATACTTTGCATTTCCCGCCCAACCATTAAGTATTAAGTAAATATCCCCCGTCACCCCCTCTATCTCCCATATTCTACGCCCATACAACTTCCAGCAGCACACCAATTGCCTGCAATCATGCTCCACGCGTGTAGGCGTGGTCCTCGTCCCATTATGTCGCCCCTGCCCCTCCAATGGACGGGCAATAACTGTTCCAATTGCATATTCCCCGTAATGAGACGCATGCACAAGATTGGTCTGGCGTGAACAAATTCTTACTTCTGACACTTCGTTCTGTGCATTAATAATATTCACGCAAACAGCACTGTAGTACTATAAGGCTTACACAGACTTACTACAAACAAGCCAACATGCCCGCCCAAGGAGCGAAGTTTAGTATGACACTGGAATACCCACTTTAAAGCCACGAAAAGGGGCCACAACTATCTAATCGAAGTTATGTGATCTTGATCAAACTTTTCGTCATCTTAACAACCCTCTGATTAGCCCTTTCACTCACCCCAACTCTTACCCTCCCTCTCTTACCCCCACCCCCTTCCTCCCCCTTGTAATCCCATAACGGTGTCTCAATCTATGGCTTGATTTTCTTTTTAACTTTATAAGTCCGTACAGGCCAATCAAGGTAGCAGGCAATCAAGGTAGCATATAACTAATCATCTGCTGCATTAAAACTTATGGTACAAGCGACCAGTTTGGGATACATTTCCAACCAAAATACAAAATATTGGGATACTTTGTAATGTACAGTATGTTGTGTGACACAAACCCATCCACCCAGACAAAGACACACACACACGCACACACACTTTCTTGGTAAAGTTCAAAAAGCGCACACTTAGAGAGGTACATTATTCTTTCAAAGTGACACAAACATGTGGAAGCTGTGAAAGCTTCCCAAATTTCGATGGTTGAGCACCATTAATATGTGGTCGAGGGAAAAACTATACCGTTGGACCCTAGTCACTGATCAGTTAAAGACCGAGTGTGAATGTCATGACCAATATATCAAGTTTAATTTATTTTCACCATTCTAAGGACCCCTTATTTGCTTATCACATTATTGGGACTGTCTCATTGAAGTTTCAGATTCATGATAAACTGATATATGTATTCTCCCAAATTTTGGTTCTAAATATCTTGATCTAAGAGTTTTGTGGTAGCAAAAATATAAGGGTCACCAGAAAATTTCAGACTGATAGTAGTTGGAAATTTTCGGG
>JAIGNY010001923.1:0-21683 GCA_020152595.1 Chiridota heheva | reverse complement strand
TGAAATTTTAATAACTCCGTAATTATTTACCCTCGTAAATTTCCCTTTAAATTCCGGCTGCAACATAATTTTATTTTTAAGAATATGGAATTTGATGGAGCGATGTACGAAGATTTCGAGATTTACTTGTCATTATGACAATATTACAATATTTATAGGAAAATATGTGAGTTTTTTAAGCGACCGTTTGCTATATGAATTGGTTAGATGAAATATACTTACTTTGGATTTCGGCATTTCTGGCCAGATGTGAAATGCAAAGCCATCATAAAAAGGCAGAAAACTGCCACACTGTTGAGAACACCCATAATACAGCTAGTTTCCAGTTGCACAGATAGAACTATTTCTTTCTGCGATGCGACACACTGAAGTTTTATTGTATAATTGAATTAGCTATAAGCACAACCGATGGACTTTTCCATAGGTTTGGTGTGCACTCATGTGTTTCTATACGTTTCTAACGATCATTGCGATTGGTTCATACAATTAATTGTTAGTACAAATAAACCCCTCCTAATTTCTACAAGAATGGGAATTCGGCTAAACTAGAATCGCTACTCGCAATACAACTGGACAAAGGAAGGGTATATAATTAGGAAAGGTTAACACGTTTGCTGCAGTGGTTTTAACCTGAGGTTTTAAATAATGATATCAAAGCTTTTAATCTTGAAATATTTTAATAGGAAAATACATAGCGAAATCAATTCTGTTTCACATCACACTGATTATGAGAATACTTTTTTTTTCATGATGTCAGATCTTTTTAACAATGATTACAAAGCTTTAATTTCTGAAATAGGCTTAACGACATCAGTTTCACATTATTATGAAAAACTGGTTTATGACAATTTCTTACCAGCCCTGGCGTAGCCACTGCTGATAAGTAAGTAATGATCTACAATTTGTTTGGAGAAAACTTATTCTGAATTAAAGTTCTTGGACTCATTCTTATACCTTTCAAAGACTGAAATTAATAATAGAAATTCGAATTACATCACTTTTTCGAGAACATTTTCAAATATTAGGATAATCTTTGTTATGTATATCTTTTATGCTTTTAAAAAATAAAATTGCCCTCAGAAGTGGGCTAAATTTTAACTCTTCGTCTTGAGAGGGGTGTCTATGACCTTCTCGGACCCCTCACTTTTTTTAATGCTGGCTACGCCACTGCTTATCAGTGTTGCGTTTTAGCATCATGGATGTACCATTGTCAATATACCATGTATACCGCCACATGCGTTTTAAATTTTGAATGAAAAATGCTACACAAACTCATGTTCCAATCACTGGCAACCGAAAACCTTCACAAATTGTCCAACGGTGTTTTGTTTGTGAACTGTGAACTGTTGACCATAATCTAATGATTAATTAATTATTCTAAAATATCAATGATCAATCGAGAATTCTAAATCGAGGAATTTATGGTATAATAAAGAAGGATTACCTTCCCTCAATTTTCAAAAACTTTGACAAAGAAGAGTCGTCTTCCTGGGCACCACTTCCATTGCATGACTTTTTCAACATTGAGCTGAGGGAACATTTTTCACTCATCCCTTCCCTTACAAACAGACTAAACCCACTCTTGCCACTGGAAAAATATTTAATAAACCAAATAAAACACCAATTGATAGCTAGACATTAAATCGTCCGAATCTTCATATTCTAAGTCTCACGATGAAACTTATTTTTTAAATACTGATCGTAGATGTTAGAAAATATCTTTTTTATTTCAAAATCAAGACATTAACAAACTCACAGAAATGTATGTTTCTCTTTGTGCAGTTGTGTGTTGGTGTGTGTGTGTGGGGGGGGGGGTGCGGTGGACTTGACCTCTTATCCATTAAAGTACGCCACCCTAAAAAAAAATGCGTATCCCTTTGGACTGCTGGATTGCCATTCATTCAAATTTCTAATAAAAAACTATTCTACCGAAGCATCCATGCCGCGGACCCAGCCTTATGCCTAGGCTAACACTATTCTACCAACGCATCCATGCCGCGCCGGGCCCGGCCTTCTGCCGGGGCAAATACTATTTTACCAACGCATTCATGCCGCGGGCCAAGCCTTCTGCCGGGGCAAATACTATTCTACCAACGCATCCATGGCGCGGGCCCAGCCTTCTGCCGGGGCAAATACTATTCTACCAACGCAGCCATGCCGCGGACCCAGCCTTCTTCCGGGGCAAAGACTATTCTACCAACGCATCCATGGCGCCGGCCCAGCCTTCTGCCGGGGCAAATACTATTCTACCAACGCATCCATACCGCGGGCCCAGCCTTCTTCCGGGGCAAATACTATTCTACCAACGCATCCATGGCGCGGGCCCAGCCTTCTGCCGGGGCAAATACTATTCTACCAACGCATCCATGCCGCGGGCCCAGCCTTCTGCCGGGGCAAATACTATTCTACCAACGCATCCATAGCGCGGGCTTAGCCTTCTGCCGGGGCAAATACTATTCTACCAACGCATCCATGGCGCCGGCCCAGCCTTCTGCCGGGGCAAATGCATACATATTTCCATTTATCCAAACGAGTCATCATGCCAATCCCCACAATTACTATCTTGATTTTCGTTTTATATTTCAGTTTTTCCCCCTAAAGTGATGGGGAGGGCTATTGATATTTAAAAATTCAATCGGGAACGCAAAGTATTTATTTTTTTAGCATTCACAGGCAGACAGGGGGTAACTCAGTTTAGCATTCGGCTAATAATACGTGAGACCTCGTAAAATAGTACAAATAAAAGATAGGAATATAAATATACATTTGAAAAGGATAAGAATAAATAAAGATGAACGATAAAAGGAAGCCACAGAATTCAAAACACTATAATAGAAATTAGCAGTATGGAGTATCCGTTCGCGAGCTGGCGAGTGTGTCCACGTCACTAGTCCTGCTAGTAGGCCTCGTTCACGTCTCGGGCCTTCGAATAAACTGGTAAAATTCATAACATATACATAAAGAAAATTAATGTAGAAAATAATACTGGTAAATAAAACTATTACACGATTAAAGGAGTAAATATTCTAAAGTTAAGACTTATCAAAATGAAAATACTGGGATCAAAAAACAGTATACTGGTATAGAGGCAAAAAATGGCAAATTTCAACAAAAACAAAATGTACAAAAAGCACAGCGCAAATAAAAATAAAAAAGGAATTGGAGAAAGCAAGTATACCCACCCAAAGCATCCTGAGAATTCTTACGAAAAGTTAGAATGTGGTAATATTTCATTAGAAGTTTCTTTTCGACATTCAGCAGTTGGGGTATATGGAACAAAAAACAACTGAAGTCACTCTCAGAATTTCATTAATCTGTAAAGAATTAGAATCATTCACCGAATGTATTCACAAATAATCATACCACACATATTACATGTTTTTTGAGTCAGTCGTACCAAATTATTTTGGCAGTTAGATCTGTAGGTATTAAGTTTGTATGTTACTTAAACAGTTAAAATCGAGTATATTGGTGATCGGTAATAACACACAAAATGTACTTGTCTGCTTCAATACCAATATTGTGCCCCGACATCTACGACATTGCTACTTGCAGCGCCCTCACTCAATATTTCTTAAATAATTTACACGTTGTGTCTTAAGCCATTCCCAAAATAACTCCGTACGTACAGTGTATGTATGATTGTACACTCTATGTATGGACTGTGAGGGCGGTGATGCGTGAATTTTTGGTGGCCTTGAGATGTTCGATTTTCTAACATGTGGAAAAACCGAACATCGCTTATGTAAGGGCGCGAATTTTCATGTCGGTTGTTAGTCACCGATTACCCGTTGAGTCATTTTTACACGATCTGCAGCACTTGTGTAAACAGGTTAACTGATTATTAATTATAGTTCAATGTATCATAGAAAAGTCTTTGTATAATTGGCTCTGGCTTGAAAATTGCGAAATATTGCTGTGGAGCGGGGAAAATGTTCTTTTCAGGTATGAATACAATTTAATTAAATACTAAAACTTTACCGAAGCTTCTTATGAATTAGTCTGGCCTTTCTGACTGTCCGAAGCTTATTAGACATTAGTATGGCCTTTCTGACTGTCCGAAGCTTCTTATAAATTAGTATGGCCTTTCTGACTGTCCGAAGCTTATTAGACATTAGTATGGCCTTTCTGACTGTCCGAAGCTTATTAGACATTAGTATGGCCTTTCTGACTGTCCGAAGCTTATTAGACATTAATATGGCCTTTCTGACTGTCCGAAGCTTATTAGACATTAGTATGGCCTTTCTGACTGTCCGAAGCTTATTAGACATTAGTATGGCCTTTCTGACTGTCCGAAGCTTATTAAACATTAGTATGGCCTTTCTGACTGTCCGAAGCTTATTAGACATTAGTATGGCCTTTCTGACTGTCCGAAGCTTATTAGACATTAGTATGGCCTTTCTGACTGTCCGAAGCTTATTAGACATTAGTATGGCCTTTCTGACTGTCCGAAGCTTATTAGACATTAGTATGGCCTTTCTGACTGTCCGAAGCTTATTAGACATTAGTATGGCCTTTCTGACTGTCGGAAGCTTATTAGACATTAGTATGGCCTTTCTGACTGTCCGAAGCTTCTTAGACATTATTATGGCCTTTCTGACTGTCTAAACCTGAGAACTGTAAAGACGCAATCTCGTCTCTAAACAAAACATTGACCCGTCATCAATAAATCGGATCCATAGTAATGTAACTTCCGCGGTGGTAACTGAATGGTTTGTCGGTGACTGTGTGAATATTTCGACCAATCAGAAACGTTGGATTGTAGTGTACTTTTTGTATCGACGTTAACACGATATTTCGCCTATACTATTCTAGACCGACAGGTAAAGCACTCTTTGGATGCGTTTTTGTTTGTTGCAAATACAAAGGCTTCTGCCTTGTGAGTGACGTGACTGTGTAGTGACTATCAGTGACGTAAAGCAGGTAACCGGCCCCGGGGCATTTTAATACAAATGGGAAAAAATATTATCATCCTTTACTTTAAATAGATAGAATGTAAATGACAAGCATTTTTAGTCTGGTTTAACCAGTTTAAATCTTTCTAAAAGTCCAAGTGACGGGGTGAAACGATGACTGTTGCAACTCAGATTTTATGTGACTGCATAATTTTGGCCATGTTGCAACTTTCTGATCACACTATTCCGGCATGCGACCGCGTATGCTATGAACAAGAGCAATTGAAAGTGCCAAAATGGCTGCCAGTGATGCCGCCAGCTTGGGGTCGGTGGGAGATGGAGTGTGGGATGTCGTGGTAAAATTCGTCAGGAAATCACGAGTTTAAAAAAAGAGTTATTCCCCCGACGATTAATGCAGCAGTGAAAACAATTGTTTAAAGCCCTAACTTCCTTTTTTAATATGGCTCAGAAAACTGCAAATACCGCCGAATACCGCATGGACACTGCGGCGATCTAGACCCACCCCGTGCACTCCTTCGGGCCCCCGTTGTGGTCTAATGGCCGCCCTGTCTGAAAATGTATTGCATTGTCTGATATTATACAGGTTATAAAAAGCTGTTTTGCATTAACATGCTTGGACGTAGATTAACCCATCTAACCAAACATTCTTAAAATTTCGGGGTATTTCCTTTAATGTTTCGGAAATTTCTTTCAATTTTGGGAAATTTCCTTAATTCTCGTGCAATTTTCGTAAAATATCCTTCATTTGGGACAGATTTTCTTCAATTTTCGGTTAATTACTTGATGATTTTCTGGAAATTTCATTTAAAGTTTGTGATCAATGTTGGGGGAATATTTTTAAATCTCGTGCAATTTTCGGAAAATTTCCTTCATTTTGGGGAAATTTTTCTTCTATTTTCTGTAACTTATTTCAATTTTTGGTGAATTTTCATTCAATGTTTGAGAAATCATTCACTTTCAATATTTGAGAACAATCTTTCATTCTCGTGCAATTTCTTTCAATTTTCTTTATTTTGGGGAACAAATGTTCTTCGATTTCGGTAAATTTTCATCAATTATTGTAAAATGATGCTAAATTGTACTAAATTTTTTAAATATGTTGCCAAGTTTTCCTTCAATTTTTTGTAAATAATTTCCCAGTTTTCCCAATTGAAAGAAAACATGCATTTGAGCAAGGTAATTTTTTTTTATGGAGCTCCCAATATGTTCCATTAATCAAGACAAAACTACTCATAAAACAATGGCTTGGTCTCCCTGATATTTTATCATCGCTCCGCCCTGATTCTGGGGGTTGGAACCATCCCCCTCCGAAAATGTTCCAACATTGTTCATTAC
Source organism: Chiridota heheva (assembly GCA_020152595.1). Classification (NCBI taxonomy): domain Eukaryota; kingdom Metazoa; phylum Echinodermata; class Holothuroidea; order Apodida; family Chiridotidae; genus Chiridota; species Chiridota heheva. Next base: position 15,432 of record JAIGNY010001923.1, on the reverse strand, counting down.
TTTAGTAATAACCAGAACCCCCTCCTTATGATTTTCCTCGATCCGTCCCTGGTATCTGTTGAGATTAGATAACTCAGTGTTACCTGCTTAGCTTTCTACATGCAAAAATCAATCTAGAATATTAGCAAGTTTTGTTCAAATCCCTCAAAAATATGCCCTACTTTATTTATACATTCTGATTCCCTAACTAGATACACAGAAGCCTACCCGGGGAGGAATGGACAGTGATGTAGAGCGAAATTACAATGACCTGATGACGTTGTTCTCGATCTCCAATGTTAACATCTATTGAACCCCCGCCAAGATTTAAATCAAATGGACTGTGTGTGCATGGAGGTAGAATTAAATGGTGAGTGAGAAGCTCTTTGGTCTGTTGGTGAAACAAAGGAGCTATTAACCAAAAAAAAATTGTCATAATGAAATAACCATCCTTATGAAGAATGGTCCATCAATCATTCATGGGTTTTGCACAAAGTCCTCCCAAGCGTATAATGTATATTTTTGCCAAGGACTAATATGATTCGTATCACTAAACAGCAGTTATGTATCAAGCTACATAAGATGAATGACCTATTGTGTACAGTGTAACAGTAGCTGGCTGCTAACAAGCGAACTGTGAATAGACTATGAAGATGTTATCAGATAAGAAGGTATAGATTACCCCTGTGTTGTGTATGGTGTAATAATACCTGGATGCTAGTCAATGAAGTGTGAAGAGTCTTTCGGGTTGAATGGTGTGGATTACCCCTGATTTTGATAAATTTGGGGGTGTCGGGTTGGAGGGGTCTAAGGGCCAAAAATTCTTACTGGTGTTGATGAGTTTCACGATGGAACTTGCCCCATGGTGAAACTCGTCAACACACTGTTTTGCACAAAAATTTCCTTCACTGTCACAACGTTCAAAAACAATCTGAATAACTTAATGCAAAAACATTAAGTAATGAAGCGCCATGAATATTAAACTATTATTTTCGTGCACTCAAAATATTTGTAATTTAGATTGATTCATATTTTAAGAACCTTATACAATTCTTAATAGACCATGCATTTATGAAATAAGACATCAAAATTGTAGCCAGTGGATAAGCCGCCCCCTCCCACCCACAATCAAATCTGCATGATCCCTAATCTATAACTTCTTTCATTATTATCCTATTACTATTATTTTACCATTCTTATTTACTATTATAATCATTTATATTTACACGATTGTTAGGCGTATGAAAACAAGGATTGTATTTATTTATAATGCGCTATATAAGTGTTATAAACTTGAACTTTCTGGTTTTCTTCGTGATTATTCATGCAGAACTTCCTGCTGCACACTGCAGGCCTCGTGTATTTGGCAAATTTCGTTTGGTTTGTTAAACAGTTAAACGAGAGTGGGTTTATTTGAATCAGCGCCCGAAAAGTATGTAGAATAGTTTTGAATTGCAAATAATCGACATTTTTCCGCACGACAGCACCATGCAAAAAAAGAGGGCCGAATACAAGAATAGCTTGGGCAGTTGGGTGGAGAGCGGGAAGGGAGGAAAATCTTTCAAACAAAGAACCGAAACAATTATTTTCTCCCAAAAGATATTCAGAATACCCAAAAACCGATTATTATTTTGTTCATACCTGTCCACAAACATTTAAGTAGAATTTCCACGCGCCTCTTTTACTAGTTAGATTGTTTGATTTGATCACGCACTTTTATCCATTGGCTGTACAATATACAAACTGCAGGTATGTGATCAGTAATAAATGTTAAATGTTTCAGTGTTATGAGGCAAGATATAGCAAAATTGCATAGAAATCTATTTCATTACCCTGTTTTTAGCACTTTAGCCAAAAAAAAAATAATTATGGACATTTTGGACGTTAATAATTTCCCAATTTAACCTCCCAATCGAAAAAAAAGCATGCAACCGGGAAGGTGAAATCCTCTCGATGGAGAGGAGGAAGCGGCGGGGGCAGTTTTTCCCCTGCCGAGCCTCCTACGCTTCTGGTATTCGGCGGCTTTGTCCTTGTTTCTATTTAATTAAATACGCTCTATCCGCCATGTTTGCGAAAACTTTTCAAGCTGAATATTTGACTGGCATTAAATCACATTATCACTAAATCGTAGTATAAGTTATACTGTTCCAACAAATATGCATATACACAGTCAGACAATTAAAAATACTTGAGTGAGAACATTATTATACGTTGCAATTTCCATCTAATTGTAACATTATGTGTACACCATCTAAACAAAAACCCGAAAACCCGATTAAATTTTGCAAGCGAAATGAACCTTTCACTGAGATTAATGCATGAAAGCGGATTGACCAATGATATCTATCTTTATCGCATAACTTTCGCACTTGTTTGGAATGCGTCACCAAAGAGAAAATTGCATTTTCATTACTTCATGATAAAGGGTTTAATTGTAATAATCAGATAATCTGGAAAGTGTTTTTTGTATGGTTTTGCCTTATAATCTTATAAACTGAAATTCCCCTTTTTCTTGAAATCACAAAAAATATTTTATGAACTGCAATTAAATGAATGAATATCCTTCGTCAGTTATTTCATACGCTTTAACCCACCTATCTCACCCTTTTAATTGAGAACCCCCCCCCCCTCCCTTTCTTTCTCCACACACACACACGCTTTAATTTATACTAAACGAGATCCTCACAAAATTTGGGCAATGGGCCTGGTTACGCTAATATGTATATATTTTCTTTTAACATTTAATTGCCGGTGTAAACAGATTTGTCCCCCAGGAAGAAATGTCCCCCCAGACTAAATATCGTAAGAGAATATGTCCGCCGGACATAATCTCCTAGGATATTCTGTCCCCCAGGAGGTTTTTCCTCCCCCTACACAGGACTAGCTGTCCGCCAGAAGAATTTGTCCTCCAAGTTTTATAATGATAATTTAAGAAGCTAAATATGTTCAACAGTTTATTTTTACCGTCTGTAGAGAGTGCCAAACTGCCAAAGGGATGAATGCTATATACGTTTTACTTTTTGGAAACACATTTGACTCATGGAAGAAAATTGTTGTATAATATAGTTTAAATTAGTCATTGACTTCTATTATAGTGGCTTGGTCCCATAGAAGAAGTTTTGACTACTTCGTCGAGCAAAACTTGGTATTGGGAAAAGGGGTATAATTAATATGGTTATACCTTTATGTTCTGGTTTCTTTGCACAAAAAAAGCGATTGTCAAATTGTAGCCTACCCGAGAGATTTGTGTCAGTGGAGAAAAAATGTTAAAGGAGTCAAATAGGGTGTAGTGGGTAGATATAGGGTACAGAGGGTTTGGGTAAGACAACTTAGGTATAGTTTTATCAGCAGGTATATATAGCTTTGGAAGGAGATGATTTGTTTTCTTCTGGGAAGTTGTTGCGGAAGAGTTCGGCAATGGACTTGAAGGAATCGTGGAAGTTCTGGCATGTCTGGGGTGAGCGAAGAGTGGACAGTCAATGAAGATGTGTTTCACAGTTTTGGTCCTGTGGCAATCCATTGCAGAGGGGTGAGAGGAGGTTTTTTTTTTTTTTTTTAAGGAGGTGGGAATGAGTGAGACGGGTGGCGTACTCGGAAGTGGATGATGTATACAGATATGGTTTTTATGGGAGAGATTGTAGGATGACAGGAATGGAAGACTAGATGTACGCCTGGCTGGATGTTGCAGAGTTTTTATCCATGTGGGTATCCCAGTTTGATTTCCAGTTGTGACAAACATGAGAAAACAATCAGCGGTTTGATATCGCCAAGTGTTTTGGGAAAGGGGATAGCGAGAGGTTGAGAGCTGGTGTCGCAGGTCAGGAACTTATGCGTTGACATAACTTAAAGCTGCTTGTCGAAAGATGTTTGCCTTAAGATGCGGTCCGTGAATTAACAATAAAGAAGAATCCGAGACATGTAATTTTAAATTATGCAAATTGACTTTCTCCAAGGGTATCAGTTTAAGAGTTTATTTACTTCTTTGATTGGGCCTCCGGCCTTTTTCAAAATAATACATGCACAATTTACAGAAAAGCAAAGGTACAAATGAAAATATGAACAGAAATTTCGGGAAGACGTTGGCTACTTAGTTCGAACTTGGTTGTTTCCGAAACGAGTCTTACTCCAGGGTGCTAAATGTTGCCTTGTTATTAGATGACACCAGAAATTGTATGAACTTCAAGCAGTAAAGTCTAAGAATGTAATAAACGTAAACTTTCTGTGGTTGGATGATACTTCTAGGGTGAGGTGAACATTAATATTTTCTTCATGAAACTAGTGAAAACCAGGAATATACTTCGTAGAAGACTGATTTCCTGTAAGTTATATTTCTATGTCTTGTATGATTATCAATTAGGGTCATGGTTTATGTGAATGATACCAGAGAATACTGGTATCCTGTAACCCAGTACCACCTGTCACAGGTCGGGTCATCGAAGACTAAATCGGTACTCCCACCATCATCCCCAGGGAGGTTGGTGAGGAGGGTGACTAGACATCCTGGTGGAACTAAAAACAAAATTCATCTCTATGGTTGAACTTGAGCTTATTGCGCCAACGGCCATCTCGCACTTTTTCACCTCAGCTATGGGCATTTAGTCAAAGCAGTCACAGTCCATGCGGCGGAAGTCAAGTACAACCTGACGAACGGCAAAAAGGGCGCAGAGAGGAGTCCTCGGGTAGCGGCTAGTGACACCTGCAACAAGATGTTTCTTGTGGCTGTCCCAGCAACCATGTGCCGCCGATTTCCTGTACATCTTCCCAATGGACATCACTTTGCACCAAGTGGCGTCGTCATCATAGGTGCAACCTTACATGAAAGACAACAACGATGATTCAGATTATGCTACCGCATACGGTGTAACAGAACGGGGTAACCGGTGCGCCACGACGTATGGCAGTGGTGACATGTGAGCAAACGGGGTAACAGCTATCATCTGTTAAGAGTTTGAAAAAGCATGTATTGACATATGTGCGTAGAGTGAAGTGAGACGCCGTGACTCGGGCAATAAGGTTTAAAGAATCCACACGATCTTCTGGAGTGGTGGCGATGACAACACAGTGGGTTTTGGTTTTTCGATCTCCAATAAGCTAGCTGCACATGGTATTAACCCGATACCCATCAACATTAGGTTGATGTCACTTCGCATTCAGCTTACGAATGCAGCCACCTTACGCCTTTCAGTGTGTATGGTCTACCATGCAGAGAACATCCGATAAGAAAGAAGCGTTTTTTGAAAAACTAGGCGAATGTACAACCAAAGCAAAGAACGATTGCATCATCATTCTTGGTGATTTTCATGCTCGCGTTGGTAAAGACTGGCAAGCATAGTCATCGGCAAGTATGGTGTGGGTAACATGAATTGGAATGGTCTCATGCTAATGGAGTTCTGTACTCGTTTCCAGATTTCCATAATGGGTACCATGCTCCAGTTGAAAAACCATCCATAAAGAACACATGGCAACATATTCGATCTAAGCACTGGCATCAGCTTGACCACGTTCTAGCCAAGCAACTAGCTAGGCAGCAGCATATCACAAAAGTGATTAAAGTCAATCCAACAGCTGACTGCTTCACTGACCACAAGCATCTGGTTTACAAATGCTTGTTCTGGATAAAGTACAAAAAAGTGGAACTAAGCCACCAAAAAAACCTGACACTAACCTCACAGATAAAAGGAAAGCACTGCTAAAACAATTTCTTACAGATAAACTGAATGAGTGTGAAGAATTATGGAATAAATTCAAGTGTGTACTCCAAAATGCAGCCAAACATATTTAGGAAAGAGGAAGAAGAAACAAAACGATTGGTTTGACGATCAGGATGTGAAAATTCAAAAGCTACTTAAAGATAGAAAGCTCAATAGGAATGCTTTCAGATTACGCATACGAAAGCTTAAGAATGACTGGTTCCAGAAAAAGGCAGAAGCAGCAGAACGCTACAAACGGAAAAAACCAACGAGAATTCTATGCTACACCCAACACTGTCTACGGTCCCAGACTAAATAAATCTTATCCTGTTAAAACCAAGAGTGGTGAGCTGGTCACGTGTCCAGATGAGATCAAGAAAAGGTGGATTGAACACTTTGAAGATCTTCTCAAGCAACCAACTGATGTTGGCTTTGATATTCTTAATGATAGTGAATATCACTCAACCATGGAATGTCTTGATGACCCAATTACTGAGTAAGATCTGGACACTGCTTTGAAGAACATCAAGCTCGGTAAAAGTCCAGGTCCCGATGGAATTATTCCAGAGGTTTTAGTTCATGGTGGATTATGTCTGAGAGAACGTTCCTTTTATCTATGTATAATACCTTTTGGACTACAGAAACCATTCCTGCAGATATAATCGATGCTAACATTACTATCCTCTTCAAAAAGGGTGATAGTAGTCAATGCGGCAACTACACGAAAATATCACTACTCAGCGTAGTCGGCAAATTATTTACTGATATCATCCTACACAGACTGCGCTTGCTAGCAGAGAAGATATATCCTGAGTCACAATCAGGATACCGTAGTGGGATGAGCACCATCGATGGAACTCACTCTTAGACAACTGATGGAGAAGATTAGAGAGCGACATAGGAATCTTTACATCGCTTTTGTAGATTTTACAAAGGTTTCGATGAAGTCAATCGTGAGCTTCTATTTAAAATCTTCAGCAAACTCGGCTGTCCTGCTAAATTTGTTGGAATTTTAAAGAAGTTCTAAACTAACAAGCATGTTCGACTCATACTTGATGGTGAACTTACTGAAACGTTTTAAATATAACAGCGGTGTCAAACAGGGATGTCAAACATGACTTGCACTAACCATCTTTGGTATCTACGATGCTGTTTTTCGTTACCTTGCTTTGAACCTCATCAAGCATAAGTGCAACATAGCAGTCCGTTTTCGCTATGATGGTAACATCTTTGATTTGAGGAGACTGAAGGCTAAATCCACAGTTCTCAACAGCTACATACGTGAAGCTTAGTACGCTGATGACATTACCATCTTCAGTGATAGTTCAGCTGGTCTACAGCTTCTCCTCACCGCATACAATGAATTTTCCAAGAAGATGGATCTCCAATTCAATACTGCTAAGACCGAGACTATGTGCATCGGAATTCCAGCAGACTTCTTTGTAGATGTAGTCAAATTGGCAAATGTTGACCGCTTTAAGTACTTAAGCAGCTACGTAACCAAAGACTATTCAATGAGTCAGGTAGTTCAGTTGGTAGAGCGCACGACTGAGATGCTGGAGGTAGCCGGTTCAAGCCTCGGACAGTTCTAACCAGTTTTTCACAGCTACTCAGACAGATACGCTGATCATCAAAGCGGAAGTACGTCGTTTGCAGCTCCTGCTCCTCATTCAGCTGTTGAGAGAAGTGGCAATGGTTGAATGGCGCTCTCCGTCCTACGGAGGGGACGTTAAGCCGTCGGTTCTTATGGTAGGACAGTCACACCCTACCTGCTTCTCTAAAAACTTCTCGAAAAGAGTAGGGTGAAAACCCGGTGTTCATCCACTTCCTTCCCCGGTCGCACGAGACTGGCATCTGCTATGCATGCTATAGCTTGGCGTTTATGTTACGTCAGTTCGGTAGATTCTCTTCTTATGGAGAAAATTATTTTCCCCCGAAGAGGGGAAAATCTTCGACGCCATTTTGAAGATTACCCATGATGCCTCTAACAAAACAGCGAAACGCTATGGCACAGAACTTATATGAGTTCTAGAAATTGTATAGCCAAGTAGGTCAATTTCATTTTGGCATTTTTTAAATCTGTACTTATTAATCTACAAATTATCCAGTTCCCAAATGGACATCCACCACTCCGTTTAAAAGATATTTAATGACAAACTTACAAATTCTGGCCTGTTTTTGCTGGGGATTATCGAAGTAACGCAGACACTCTTCAGTAGCAAACAAGAAAGATAATGTCCATTGCACAAACAGGTATACACACAAGGCAAGCCTGGTCACTTTGAATATACAACGACCGCATATAAGCTAATTAAAAACCGTAGGTCAAAGCACTTTTAAATGGAAATCCGGAAGTTACATAATTTAACATAGGTTTTCCCCTCTTCTGGCGAAAATATTTTTTCTCCTGAAGAGGGGAATCTACCGAACTGTACGTGTAGGAGTCTTGCCGAGTTCCCGTGAGGGAAAATCATGTACAAAACAAAACAACACAAAGAATAAATCAATGCTCGCATCCAAGCAACACCTCGTGCTCTTCGTAGACTTAGGAAAAGAGTGTTTGACTCCAGAGATCCACAAGCCGAAACCAAGATCAAAGTCCACAACCAATGCCTCATGCCATTGCCGTTGTATGGAAGTAAGACTGGGACTTTTCTATTACCATCAACTACGTCAACTACGCACCATTGAACAACATCATTTGAGACTTATATTGAACATCAAATGGGACCACTGTGTTACCAATGACGAGGTTCTAGATAGAGCTGGTGTTGAAGACATAGAGGTTAAACTTGTCAGTAACAGACTACGCTGGTTTGGCCAAGTTGCAAAGATGGCCAACGAAAGACCTGTTAAATGCCTTCTCTATGGATTAAAGGATACCTGTAAAAGTGCACTAAAATGTGGTGATTTACTTTAACATGAAGTACTGCTATTGGTTATCATCTAAATGGAGAAAACTTGTTCACAACACCTGCCAGAGTGTCAATGCCAACATAATTGAACAGAACAAAAAACAACGTTATAAAAGGCGCACAAGGAATGATTAATTTGATTATATGATTGAACAATATTTTGTTGTTTCCCGTGTTGTTCGCGCGCTTCGGAGGGTAGGCGTATATATAGAAGATCAGAAAATCTGATACATTGTTTAAATATATATAGTACATATGAGATATAATAATGGCTAGAGGAACCAGGTCAAAGGTTAGGCCGCAATAAAACTGAAGATGATGATATCTACGACGAAATTAAAGATGTATGAATTGGTCATCATATAAGAAGTTACTTTTATTCTTCAAAATATTATAGGGATGTTGATGGTAGAGACCAAAATGACATTTTGGAAGAACGTACCCCTAGGAGGGCGTGGCAAATGATGAACAAGAACATGCATGTCTTTACAACTTAGGTCATTTTGATGTTGTATTATTATATATGCATATAGCTTATTTGTTGATGAGATTGATATGTTATTCGAGCATATCAATCTAAAATATGGATAGGCTAACTAGAAATTATGCAAATGATTTGAACTTAAATATTATAAAATGAATTGGTTATTCAGCATTGATTAAAGCTCATTGATATCCGTGATTATACATAGTAAATGTAAAGGGCGTAACCTATAGATTTGTGTGTAAATTAAGATTTGTTTTGTTCTGTCTTTACACAGGGTTTTACTTCTTGGGATGCTGATACAAGCATGTAACGTCCTAACGGGATTGTCAAAAACTAGTCTTGTTTACTGAAACGTAACGGGCTTCTTAAGAGGTATAGCTGTTAGAGGGCATTTAAGGACACGGCATTGTCTGTCTGTACGTCAACAAGAGGTGGAAGCGAGAAAGACTCTTATCTTTCATGTGTAGTCTACGCGCCAATATACACATATATATATATATATATATATATATATATATATATATATATATATATATATATATATATATATATATATATATATATATATATATATATATATATATATATATATATATATATATATATATATATATATATATATATATATATATATATATATATATATATATATATATATATATATATATATATATATATATATATATATATATATATATATATATATATATATACTATATATTATAAAAGGGGCAATATATATATATATATACATTTTGGGGATTATTTCCTTAAGTCAGGTTTTAGTGAGGTGCAGTATATTTATACAATAATATATATATGAATATATTCAGTATGTATATTGATTTGATGATATAGAGCTATAGTTTGCTATAAACATGATATATAAAAGATATATATATATATATATATATATATATATATATATATATATATATATATATATATATATATATATATATATATATATATATAAATATATATATATATATATTTACAAATATATATATATATATATATATTTATATATGTAAATATATATATATTATATATATATGTATATATATATATATATATATATATATATATATATATATATATATATATATATATATATATATATTTTGTATATATAATTATACATATATATACATAAATATACATATATATATATATATGCAAAAATCTCTTATTGAAAATCCATCCTACCCCCTTACACCCCCATAGCGCAGTAACTGACCGATTTCTATGGGGTAAAACATTTTCTAGCAAGTGGAAAGCATTCTTGTGGCAAGAAAATGCTGAAACAGCACTGCTAACAGGAAAGAGGATAGACGAATGACATTAAAGAAAGAGTTAACAGTCCGGTGCGTACCCCCAATCGGGGGAACAGTTTTGTACTCCCGATCAGGGGATCCTTAAGAGAAGTATCCCACAATGCATCTATCCAAATTCAAATTTGTATAGGAATAACATAAGAATCAGACACATTTCGAGCGCGGGGAACTCAACCTCTGCAAAAGTTCAAATTTTTCTTCACGATTTGAAATAATGGCATATGAATTATCTTTTCGCCGTGCGCTTTTAAAATTCAGATTTCGGTTTTCGAGAAATTTGAAGAAAAGTGATGGAATATCATTATGTGTTACCGTTAGACAGTCGCACTTTAACAAGGTTTTCTGAAATTATGAGAAATAACTTGGGGATTTGTGAAAATTATGTAGCAATAACTGCGTGATAGTAACGAAGCTTTACTTTCGCGAAATTGAACATTAACAAAACAAACTTTGTTACAAAACTTCAATTAAACGACTGATAAGCGTCTATAACTAAAACTTCACAATGAAAATTGTCCGCTCACATATATATATATATGCTCAGTGCGCATGTTTGAGTCTACCGATCGGGGGACTAGTTGAGTCCTCCAAACGGCGGTACGAACTGAACTGATTAAAGATTTGATTTAGGAAGGATGGACAAATTTTTACTAAGAGATCTGGTATAAAAGGATATCAGATGTCAGTTTCATTGGAAATTATAATTGCTAAAAGAAATATATTTAGCAGCTGCTTCAGACTGATGTATGTATTCAAGTAAAGAATTTCATTTTAAAAATGTGTTGAGCAAAGAATTTCATTTCTAAAATGTGTTGGTAACCTGTTATAGACAGAAGCTGGTTTGCATGTATTTTAAAGAAACAGGACTTGAAACAGATTTTTTTCTTTTTGTGCATCATGTTTTGGTGCGATGTGTAACAATGAATGTATTTCTAAAGAAAAGAAAAGTTATATTTGAAAATTCTTTTTCACTCCTTGTTTAAAATGTATTTCATACTAAAATGTTAAAACTATTTTTGGACCATTAGACCAGAATATATTACTAACATTCTTTTAAAGGAGGTCTCAGTCAAGAAGTAGGGGCGTATTTTTTGACAAGATAAATTTGAAATAGGTCATTGAAAAATTATGTAAGTATTTATAAAAATTAGTTATGACTTATTTCAACATTGAAATTTAAAAATTTGTATCAAAAAGTTTCTAGTCACCTGCATGAAAAGTGTGTTTTGAGTATATTCAAAATAATCTCACTTTTGGGCCGCCAGCTCCTTTAGTATGTCTTGTAAATATAAAAGCATTTTGAACCCAACAGCAATCTATAGTAGCTTATAAAAGATGACAATTATTTCATATTTCAAAGACTGCATGTAAATTGTAAAATAAATCAAAGATTTCATCCACGTAAAGAGATGAAAAGGTTTAAAACTTTCCATGCTACTGTAAAACGTCTAGAATGTATTAAAGATACAGCAGACTACTACCATTGAAATGCATCAGAGTTGCTCAAAATTAAGACTTTACACATCGTAGGCTGCAAATCACATCCCATTTTCTCAAAGAAAAAAATATTTTGTTGCTGGTTAAAAAACACTTCATATTTCCTTCAGAAAGTAAAATCCATAGAGATTCAGTGCTTTATCCCAATGGCCTCCAGCAAGTAGCCTATAGTTTAGCCCCTACATTTCAGAGCCCCAAATGATTTTGTGCTTTCATCTCAATCGGTCAATATACCAATTGACGGCTGTTGAAAAACTATTACGACATGCACTGAATCAGTGACACTTTTGGGGATTGTACGGTTGTATGTGCATATTTCAAAAACCAAAATGTCAAACGAATATGTTATCCAAATATGACTTCCATGTGCAGTTGTGTGTTCGTACATCCTTGGAGCAGTCAAATGTGTGAGAAGCGCCCCCCTCCAAAAAATAAAAAATCCCCAAATTAAGAGAAAGGCACTGCATAATAAGGGATGTTGGAATGGCGCAGTTGAAATCTCAGCCCCCATTAAAATTATTTCCTACAGGTGCGTCACAAAGGTTTGAAGCCTGGATTCAAAGTCAGGGGAAGAAGGGGGTGCTGATAATTTTACTTGACGAAAATCTATGGCTGTCCCAATAGAAGGTCTCTGGAGCAGCTGAGTGCATTTTAGAGGCGTAGGAAGAAGCGACGGGGATTTTGCCCGGAGAGGAGTTTACCTTCCTGGTTTGAAGGTGAAATTAGGGACTTATTGAAATAGAAATGATGGGAAAATTTTGCAACATTTCTTTAAAATTTGACATTTCACTTCATTATTTTATGACTTTGGGGCCATGATACGCCACTGAGTAGCTTGTATATACAGATTACACAATTCAACATAACCACTATGGTCGAACGTTGGAGCATGAGCTAAATAGAAGAAATTAGATATATAGTTCTTCCAATTTTTTTACTGATTCTGATTAAACCGAGTTTTACTGTACAATGATCTTGCTAATTCCTCCCAGACAAACCGGGCAAAGAAGAATCTACCGGACATGTGATAGCCTGGATGGATCATCTCTACCAACGGGGCTTCTCGAAAGCTGGAACAATTTTCCTGACAAAACGGCATAATTTATCCGACAAACCGCAATTTGTACCCCCCTCCCCCTCCAGTTCCTACGCCTATGGCACTGTATAGTCTGCAAATCGGGGTAGATCTCATTGTAAAGACCTTTTTATGAATAATTAAAAATGCCCTTCATATAAATGATAGGCCTTAGTCCTTGCTTTTTGGTACAACACTTTTAGACATGCCTCCAGTTCCCTTATCTTGTCCTTTACATTTACAATGATTATAATAACGCTTACTATGAGACCCATGATTCAATCTAGGGACCCGTTATTAGGCCAAGTTTACGTGGATGACTGTTCCTCCAATAGCACTGCATTTGGATGCCTCTCAAATGTTGTGCTTCAAATTAAAATTTGATTTAACTGTCGCTGGTCTTTGAAATTTAAAAGTGGTATACTTTTTCATGTGGATGCATCAATTGGGTAAGTTATTTTCCGTCCCCATCATGTGTCAATTCGATAATTATTTTATTTCTGGACTCGACGAGCCCCCTCCCTCCCACACACACACGCAATATCTTTAAAAGCGTAGCATCTGGTTCTTCCTCACTTATTCTATCTTATTAACTTTTGACCAATTGACACCGCTACACGATTCGCGTCCAGTGTGTTTTCACCTGACTATCAAAGATATGTGTGCACGCGTGAAAGTTATTAATTAATGGCTAGGGTAAACAGGTAAACAAACAATGGGCGCACAGCAAAATACGCTCATGGTTTGCCTCCATGTGTTTGTATCTTTCATATCATAGATCAATATTGTTAAAATAATTATAATAACGCTTGAAATACTAAGTAACGCAAATGCGCACAGCTTTTGTAATGCCTCTTTAGATTGCCGTCGTTCGAATATTTGTTATAATTAATTACACCGGAGCTTAATATTTTAGAGAAAAAGAAACACAAGATTTCGTATCTATGAACAAATGAATAGGACTCTTTTTGTAAATCACAGATTCATTTCTGAATACTTCTATTAATACTACGATACATGATATTTATCAACGGATAAATGTCAAGCAACTTTTTCATATCTCTTTAGCGCGACCTTACGCAACCTTTAACATATCCCTAAAAGTGTGAGCTTCGAACGATGCTCCGCGAAAATGTTAAAAGAATATTAATCTTTCATCTTGTTCTTTTTGGCGGGACATCGTCAATAGTTAAAGATATACGTTGAAAAAGTTTTGTAAAGAAGTATGAAAATGTTCCTCAAGTTAAGCAATTTAAAGTTACGTGATGCCCCTGACCTATATTTATCAATATCAGCTAATGTGTTCATGAATTATTGTTGATATATTAATTTCAACGCATTTGGGAAATTTATTACAAAACATTACCAGAAAAATAGTTGCAAAAAAGTAAACCACAATACAAACAGCTATCCTCTTTCTGGTTCAGACACGATATCCAGCCAAGTACATGTGAACCCCTTCCCCCGCCAACCGTTTCGTTTCATTTCAGGAAATAACATTTTCCTGCAAATTACAATAATACTCCCTCCTAACGCAAAAGAACTCCCGTTCCCGTTCTTTATTGTAAATTAATTTAGAAATGAACTTCCTATATAGGCCCTATTTACATTATAAATAATTCAAGCGATTTCCTTCCATTATACTTTTCATTATCTTATATTGTCTTTATGGGCATGATTGTAGAGAAAGTTTCCTGCAAATTACTTCAATACTCCCCCTCCACCTCCCCTTCCACCCCCGTCACCTCACATGCACACACACACACACACACACACACACACACTCCCGTTCCCCTTTCTTAATTGTAAATTAAATCAGAAAGTTTGAAGGACCACACGTAATTCTATTTCAGGTTCATCATAATTTATTTCTGCAATTTAAAAAGCATTAACAATTATTACTTTATCAATTTTATACTACGAAAATTCTTCCTTAACTTTCAATTCGGAAAGTTCAGAAAATCAGGGACACAAGTCTTAACACTTTTTCCCCTTAACACCGATTCAATGTTGGGATGCGCTTTGCAAGAAATTTGTTTCGTAATATCTCTGCAACATTGAGGAGGGGTATAAGGGCAAGGAAGGGATGGATTGTCCGAGTTTTTCAAAATATATGTCAGTGAAATTGATTTTGGTACATACCTGCATACTGCCCGGAACTTTTTAATGAACCTCTTTCACTCCTTTTTGCCTGAATATAATTATATATGGTAGATTTATCCGAATAGGTATGCTATACATCCGCCTGATGGATGGTGGTTGAGGTTGCTGACGTTCCCCGTATCTCCATTTCGTGCGCCACCAATAAATTCGATGAAATTACCAATAACCTGATAACTTACATCAAACTCATTTCTTTCATCAATATGCAAATTTGTTAATATACAGCGACCTGGATATTCTCTTTTTCAGTTTGCAAATCCTTTTATTATTTTTCATGTTTGTCATCTGG
>JAIGNY010001922.1:7500-20425 GCA_020152595.1 Chiridota heheva | reverse complement strand
TTCTAGAACGTCAATTGTATGAACGTAAAAATGTAGACTCTAGATTTCGTTCTGTATACGTTGTTTTGGACGTCCAGGGACGTTGCTATAACGTTCATAATACGTTTATAGATTGTTTGGAATAAGCGTTAGAGAAACATTAGAATAACACGTTTATGAAACGTCAATTACAAAAAGTTGTATCAACGTAAGACTGTAGAATCCAGATTTCGTTTTTTCGACATCCAGGGACGTTGTTATAACGTCGATAAAACGTTTATAGAACGTTGGGAATAAACGTTGGAGAAACATTAGAATAAGCCGTCTATTCAAACGTTAATTGCAAAACGTTAAATCAACGTAAAAATGTAGACTCCAGATTTCGTTTTTATACATGGTTTTGGACGTCCAGGGACGTTATCATAACGTTCATAAAATGTTGGGACTAAACGTTGCAGAAGCGTTAGAATAAGACGTTTATGAAACGTCTATTGCAAAATGTTGTATCAACGTAAAATTGTAGACTCAAGATTTCGTTTTAAATACGTTTTTTCTACGTCCAGGGACGTTGTTATAACGTCAATAAAACGTTTATAGAACGTTGGGAATAAACGTTGGAGAAACGTTAGAATAAGCAGTTATTTAAACGTTAATTGCAAAACGTTATATCAACGTAAAAATGTAGACCCCAGATTTCGTTTTTTTACATGGTTTTGGACGTCCAGGGACGTTGTTATTACGTTCACAAAACGTCGGAAATAAACGTTGCAGAAGCGTTAGAATAAGACGTTTGTGAAACGTCAATTGCAAAACGTGGTATCAACGTAAAATTGAAGACTCCAGATTTCGTTTTTTATACGTTGTTTTGGACATTCAGAGACGCTGTTATGACGTTGATTAAAGGTTTACAGAACGTTGGGAACTAACGTTGTTGAAACATTAGAATAACAGATTTTTAAAACGTCAGACACAAAACCTTGATTCAACGTAAAAGTGTGAACTAGTTTTCGTTTTTAAAACATTTGTTGAAACGTCCAAGAACGTTGGTTTAAGGTTATCTAAACGTTGATACAACGTTATATTGACGTTGACTTTGCACGTTGCTTGAACGTATTTTTCAAAAGTAAACAAAACTGTAGTACTAATGTTCAGAAAACGTTTTAAATACATTCAATGCTAACGTTTTGCCTTAAAGTTATACTGACGTTAAACTTTTACATGGAAGTATTTTTCAAACAATGCTTAAACATTAATACACAAACGTTAAAATAACGTTTTACATCCAACGTTTTGGTTTTACGTTATATCGACGTTAAATTTGCACGTTGCTTGAACGTATTTTTTAAACGTCGCAAAAACGTTGATACGAACGTCTCATTGACGTTTTTTGAACGTTTCTTAAGAAATGTTTCTTTCTAACGTTTAGATAACGAACATTTTGTAACTTTTGTAAACGTTTCGGATGTAACGTTATTGAATAAGGTTAAAAAAAACGTTGATTCGACGTAATTAATACTACCTTATTATCGTAACTAAAAAAACCTTTAGAAAACGTTGTGAAAACGTTGTGTGTTAGCTGGGTCATTGCACATAATCCACTATTTTTGCCTTAAAGATAATTCTTTTACTTTACATTCGGTAGAGTATTATTTCTTATTTAGTGAAATTGGTATATGACATTTCAAAAGGCATGTCCTCCCTACACGACTGTTTTATTTTCCCCATTGAAATTACTGAAATTACTGGTTGCAGTTGAAATCATATCACGTAAGGCTTATGAGAAATTAATCCTAACCACTACCACAGTATACTTTAAAAACGATACAAACCTTGGGAACAAGTTTTTTCTTGCTGGGGTAATCCTATGCCATTTCTTGGGCAAAATACTGAAAGTATATAAGCTTCATAACCTTAAGCACTAACAATTAAAGGTGCGAATGAGGTTACTGCTATAAACATGTTGTCCATCAAGAGTCTTCACCACAGACAGCTAATGTCCTGTACCAAATGTACACTAGCCACAGCCCACACACCTACAATCTATTTTGCCTGCTCCCTTAGCAGACTGCATATCACAAGATCTAGTACATCTGCTCCCGATCATGCTCTACTCTTGTCTGCTGCTAGGACGAACTATCTAGTAGACACAGGCCTCCTCCATAGTGCCACCAGAATATGAAAAACTTTCTAAATGATGTTGTTGAGACTGTAACCCATAATGGCATCCAACCCTTCAAGACCTTCGTTACCTCCTGTCTGTAAGTCGTGCGTCCTAATCGTACATAGTACAGTAATTAAGTGGTTGGCTGAAATGTCACCAGGCTCTTACTTGTGGACTACTTTGGTTACATTATGTTTAATATTCTCTTGTTTTTTTATTTTCCGTTTCTGTCATTTTTTTGGTTTTGTCCACATGTCATGTTCTTTTCTTATTTAGCCTAACTGCAGAGTACCATCTGATTGGTCCATCGGATTTGCTTTGTTATCATCTGGTGTGATTATTGTTCACCCTTGCACTTTATATACAACAACAAAAACTTAATTTTATTAACCCAGCGAGAAATGGCGTCCGCACAGCACCAGGTGCAACGCAGTTTATTCTCACTCCATTTTCTGCGCATGACAATGCCATAGTCCTCGTCAAGCTGATAACTGCAAGCTTGCTCAATCCGTATATTGCAACAAGCTAAAAGTGTAAAATAATTCACTTTAAAACAAAACTCTTTCATATTTTTTTAATAACGCCGAAAAATTAAAAAATTATTAATATCCAGCTTTAATACAATCATAATCCGTGAAACTTGAATAAAAAGGAAAAGACAAATATGAAAATATCAAATGACATCAACTTTTGGGCAGAATTTTTAATCACACCTTCATAGTATGAGTAAGGCCTAGTTGCCTTTAGTACATTCGCTGCACCCAAAGAGAAGCGGTTGGTCGATATCTTTCATGCAAGGAGCACGACATGAGTCCAGAGCCCTATAGGCTAGCTAGTTCAAAATTCTTGCAAAGCGAACCAAATTTACAAGGGCATGGTCCGAGTAAAATGCAGGTCCGAGTAGTGTTGAAATTGTACTCTTGTGTGATAAGTCCAAATTAAGCCACTGTCCTTTTTCATAAATAAAATCATATTTAAAAAAAAGAATTCCTGAAAGAAAGTTATGCAAGTTTTAAGCTTGGAGAGAATTGTGTATAAGCGTCACATTCATATTGTTTATTCTAAAGTCCTCTTTTATTTAAGATAAACTTGTTTGACCAAAAAACTAATCCTTTAACAAGAAAATCGTGACATCCCACGATCACATTCCCTATGCAGAGCCTTTTTATAAACATATTGCCATTGTTTTAAGAGAAAACAAATATTGAAGACATTTATGAAGAAATAGGCAAACCTGCTCAATTTGTGAGCGTTTGCAATAATTTAGTTAGAGGTGATTAATTTGCAAAGAAATGCATACACATGTCACGTTAGGCTTATGACGCCACACTATTGAACAGCCAGGATACACCGTTGTGCACTTTGTTGTTGTTTATTGCATGTACAGGGTGCTGTGGCACAATACAGTTTCCCACACGGATGGGTCACCTACCATTAAGTCATTAGGAAATTTGGCAAACTGTTTACCTATTTTGTAATTTTGAAAAAAGTACTAGAAAAATTATAATTTATCCACATATGATTAAGACAAATGTTAACACATCAGCCTAAGCCCCAAAATACAGTCATACCCCATTTCCATCGTCAAGTTTTTGACCCCAAACCGGAGAAAATGGCGGTCATTTTGAAGGGTTTTTATAACTTCGGCAGCAAACCTCACTATTTAATATTTCAAATTTGATTTTAATAGATATGTAGAGCTAACATATTAATTAATAACATATCAAGATTCAAAATGGCGGCTGAGTAACACCATCGCATCAACTTGGGCTGTTACTTCAATCATATTTTTTTTCACTTGCCTCACTGGTAATCTATCGCTAAACCTATTCTATATTTTGAGGAACTCTGTTTCTTGATTAATTATTAACTGGAAAGCCATGGAGAAATTAAGAGGAGCGAAGAATCGTTCGAAAAAGAACAAATCTGACATTGCCTCCTACTGTGTGGAGAAAGACGTATATACCAGTGAGAGCGACAATTCCGATACTGATTCTCAACCTGTGCTGTCGCAGGAGAAGAAACGAGGTAGGCCTGCTGGCTCCAAAAGCAAAGATAAATATTCACTGGAGACTTCCTGCAAAACCGCTATTGATAAAGCAATTTTGTCAATTACCAAGGAACTGAAAATTGTGGAAAAAGCTTTTCAGGAATCGTTGCTTTACGAATCGAGAAGAATCGATGACTTAGAAAAAGAGAACAGGGGTCTCCAAGCAAAATTTCTAGAGATGGAAA
The DNA here is from genome assembly GCA_020152595.1 of Chiridota heheva. Taxonomy (NCBI): domain Eukaryota; kingdom Metazoa; phylum Echinodermata; class Holothuroidea; order Apodida; family Chiridotidae; genus Chiridota; species Chiridota heheva. The sequence continues at coordinate 16,050 of JAIGNY010001922.1, read as the reverse complement.
AGCGGCTAAATACTCTGGAAGTGGGGGCTAACGCCCAGGTGGCCTCCACCAATAAACAAGAGAGATTTTCCCGTAGGAATAATTTCCGGGTTGTTGGTTACCCAGAGGAGCGAGGCGAAGACTGTTTGACCCTGGCCAAATTACTGCTAACGGAATTGGAGCTGCCTGATGCTCGAGTTGAAAGGGCACATAGAGATGGCCGGAGCAGGGAGGGACAGAGCAGACACCTACTCATAAAGCTCTCCTTTTACCAGGACAAAGTCAATATCATGAAGGGGGCCAGAAGACTTCTGCAAAATAAAACGTACTTTGTGGTGGATGACCTTACCATCCCAGATCTTAAGGAGAAACGCAAATGGAGCAAGGAGGTCAAGGAACTGTACCAGAGAGGACCAAGCTTCGTTTTGTAGCAGGTAACTGGCGAGAGGGTCGGGCGTCCCCTACAAATTTAACACACAGAACCCAGAGACAGTACCAGGTCAGCATTAGTATCGGCACAATTAACGTTGACTCTTTTTGGTAACATGCTCATGTTGCGCCATTTTGTTCCCCGGTATATTTACCCCTTGCCGTAGGACATGGACGTTAAGATCTTATGGCTTATATTTTCACCTTTTTTATTTTTCACTTTTTTTTTTCCTTTTTATATTTTTCCATATATCCGTTTATGCTATTTTAATATGATGTTCACTCAATTTGTTTACCATATTTCATATATCACTCTGTTAGATATAATGTATTATTATCACCCCCACTCGTTGCTCAAGTTGGGTGCTCTTATTGCTGCACAGTTAGAGTTACTTGTTTTTCCCTCTAAGATAACATTTCTAAACCGCAATGCCTGTAGTCAAATTTGCATCCTTTAACACCCGTGGCTTGAGGAGCCATATTAAGAGGAGGAAATATTTTACATTTTTCACAGACATTCCTTTGATATAACTTTCCTCCAAGAGACACATTCTTTAACTTCTGACGAGAGTTATTGGAGTAACGAGTGGGGGGCAAAGTCATTTTACCCACGGCTCTAACGATAGTCGTGGGGCTGCGATTCTTATCAAACCGTCCCTCAATATTGATATTTCACATATTAATCTAGATAATTATGGTAGATATATTGTCCTAAATTGCCTCATTCACAACGATCCCTATCTTTTAATTAACATTTACGCGCCTAATATTGATAGCTCAGGTTTTTTTTCGAATATCGATAATATTATAAGTAAGTTCAACAATGCTAATATTATTTGGGAGGAGATTTTAATTTCGTTTTTAATACGACCATGGATAAAAAAAGGGGGTAACCGGGTAACCAATTTTAATGCTCGTAATTGTGTAATTGACCTCATTAGCAAACTCGACCTTACTGATATTTGGCGGGAAAAGAACCCAAATTCTTCTGGTTTTACTTGGCACTCATCTATTGATCATTCAATTCACTGCAGACTTGACTTTTTTCTAATCTCCAGGCACTTGTGTAATCTTGTTGAGCATACCTATTCCCAGGCACTTTTTAATTCAGACCATGATATCATTATTCTTAACTTAAACAGCAGTGTTCATAGAGGTCCTGGTATGTGGAAGTTCAATTCTTCTCTTCTTAATGATAGCACTTATGTGAGTAATACAAAAGAGCTGATTTACAATCTCATTAATACCCATTCTTATTTTTTAAATCCATCTATTTTGTGGGAATTCATTAAAATGGAAGTCAGGTCAAGTAGCATTACTTATTCAAGGCGTAAGTCACGGGAGCGACTTGCCGCCGAGCGTAACCTTTTGAGACGTGTGTCCTATTTTGAGCAATTATGTAATCATGATCCGTCTAATTATAATATGTCTATGTTAAATACTAGTAAGAATGAACTTGAAGAGATTTACAACTATAAACTTCAAGGTATCTTTATTAGGTCAAGAGCGAGATGGGTTGAGGGGGGTGAAAAGAATACACGGTACTTCTTAAACCTCGAGCGTAGTAATAAGACCAACAGTTCAATAACTAAACTTATTGATAGTAATGATGCTATTATTTCCGATAATGATGATGTATTAAATGAAATTGAGAACTTTTACCGCTTTCTTTATTCTGATCGCCAAGTGAATGACCCCAGTGACTTTTTTAACTCTTTCAATGATAATAGTTGTTTAACTAATGCTGATTCTATGTGTTTAGATGGTCCTTTGACTTATGACGAGTGTAAAGATGCAATTTTTGCAATGAATTCTAACAAGTCGCCCGGCTCAGATGGATTAACATCCGAATTCTATAAGTTTTTCTGGGAAGATATTGTCGATGTTGTTGTTAATTCTCTTAATTTTGCTTATGATACAGGTACTCTTTCTCCTCTCCAAAATCAGGCCATTATTTCACTTATAGCTAAGCCAGACAAGGATCATTTATATTTAAAGAACTGGAGGCCTATTGCACTCTTGAATATTGATTATAAGATCGCAGCCAAAGTTCTTGCCACACGTCTTAAAAATGTTCTTTATAGTATAATCAGTGTTGAGCAGACAGGTTTCTTAAAAGATAGGTACATTGGTGAAAATGTTCGATTAGTCCTCGATACCATTGATTTCTGTAAACTTAATAATATACCAGGTTCTCTTCTACTCCTTGATTTTCACAAAGCTTTCGATTCTTTAAGTCATTCGTTTATAGATAAAGTTCTGAGGTATTTTAATTTTGGTGACAGTTTTAGACGATGGTTTTCTACTTTATATCGCAATGCCACATCTTGTGTGATTAACAATGGATTCTGTACCAACTTTTTCCCAGTTTCACGTGGTGTTAGGCAAGGCTGTCCTCTCAGCCCCTATCTTTACATTATTTGTTCTGAAATATTATGTCGGCGTATCAAATGTGACCCTAACATAAAGGGCATTAACATAAATAACATGTCCTTCAAGATATCCCAATATGCGGATGATACTGTACTTTTTACTGATAGTTCTAGAACTTCACTTAATTCTATAGTTACTGTGTTAAACGACTTTAAGAAAGTGTCAGGTCTTATCACGAATTTTGACAAATCATTCATTTTTCCCATTGGCCCGTATGCCGACACACACCCCTCGTATTTTAATGATTTCTCTTTCAACATTTCGAATGGTCAATTCAATATTTAGGCATTTCTTTTTACGAATCATCCTGAGGATTTTTTCGATTAAATTATTTACCTAAGTTATCCCGTCTCAAAAGTTATTAAACCTATGGTCAACGAGAGACCTTACGCCGATAGGAAAAATCACAATTATCAAATCATTCGCTGTCTCCCAATTAGTTTACCTTTTTACTGTTCTGCCTGACCCACCACGTAATTTTATACTCGAGCTTAATAAAACACTTTTTAACTTTATTTGGAAAGGAGTCGTCACAAAATTAAACACTCGGCCTTAATTAATGATCTTAAATATGGTGGCTTACGGATGATCCACATTGATTCATTTATTAAAAGTTTAAAGTGCTCTTGGATCCGGAGATACTGTTCTGGTACAACTAGTAATTGGAAGGTGTATTTTGATATTTTCTTACGTAAAAATGGTACTAATTTCTTTTTAAGTGTAATGTTCACCCCAATGATGTACCTAATATTTCAAATATCTTTATTAAGCAAGTCTGTATCGCTTGGTCTTCTTATAATTATCATACCCCGAATAGCGGGTTTGAAAACGAAATCATTTTGAATAACTCTTTTGTTAAAATTGATAAGAAACTTGTATTTGACCAACGCCTCTTTCAGAGTGGCGCCTATCATGTTCACGATTTTATGATGTCAATGGTTCCCAAAGGAATATCATACTTTCATTAATGATTTTAATTTACACTCATTACCATTCACTCTTTATTTTGGTATTATTTCGTCACTTCCGGTATCCTGGAAATCTCACATGCGTGAGCAAGCTGGTATTGTAATAACTACTCTTAATACGAATGAACTCCAATTATCTCTTTTCAATGCTAAAGTCACTCTTAACAGAGCTGTGTATTCATCTATTGTGAATGTATATACTAAGACTCCACTTGTGTTAACAAATGGAGCGAAGAGTTCTCTTATAATTTAGACTGGGATAGAATATTTTTGTTACCACATAGGGCGGTCTCAACTCCAGACTTCGTTACTTTCAGTTTAGTTTCATTCATCGTGTTCTTACTTGCAATAATTTTTACACAAAATTGGTATGCTAGATTCCCCACTTTGTACTTTTTGTAATACTTGTAATGAAAGTATCTCTCATTTATTTTGGAATTGCCCCATTATTGCCAATTTTGGAGGGATGCTATGCATCTCTCCATCAACTCCCTTGTAAATTTAGACAAGGGTCTTGTTTTCTTCAGTTTCCTCGACCATTTCAGATCCCCTATCAATTTTTTCGTTATAAATGCTAAGTATTATATCTATACATGTAGAGCTAGGAAGTCCCAACCTCAAGTCAATCACTTTCATAACATTTTATCTTTCAACCTTAAAGTCTACACACATTTGAATAAGACCAATGCAGGTGCAGACCGTTTCTTGAAATTCTTTAATTAAGCATTCACCCATTATATTCCATTCAAGTATAGTATAGTAGCTAGTATTGTGTCGTATAATCTCTCGTGTACGAGTACTACCATTACAGAGATCTCTTAACTGCTTAAGCAGATGCTATTGTTGAAGATCGGGATGTGTATAGAATAGACATAGCATAGAAAACATTGCTATAACAATGACTGTTTTGCAAACAATGTAGCAAGATGGATAAGACAATTGTAGATGATAATGTAGATATGTGTAGAATGTAAATAGCAGAAAAAACTTTGTAAAAACAATGATTGTAAATATTACTAACAGAAAGTGTTTGTGAACAATGTATAAATATGCAGAAAGAAGGATGGGACAATGGTAAATGACAGAATGTAAATAACAAAAAAGACTTTGTAAAGACAATGATTATAATTATTAGCAACAGAAAGTGTTTGTGAACAATGTATATGTTTAATTTAAAGTGAACAATGAAATAAACGGAGCAAAAAAAAAAAAAAAAAAAGTCATACACCCTTTCAGTAGTTTTAAAGAAACATATTATTGATGATAACTTTGATAAGTGACCCATCAACAGAATGAAACCGTATTCTGCCCCATATGAGTGAACTTTATCAAAAACTCCTTACAGAGAAGAGAGTTTCTTTACAAATGAAAGACTTACCGATTCTAATAGATGTAAATTTAACCCCCCTATAGATGAGTTTGTTACAACTGAACCACCTCTGAAAGTTGAAAAAAAGAAGAAAAAAAGGACAAAAATAATTCATTGAGCGTGTGTAGACACATGGTGACCAGGTGACATAAAGCTTTATATTCTGAGCAGAGTAATCTTGAAATTACGTCTAAAGTATCTGACTCATGACTTATCAAAGTTGAAGAATTTGTAATGCATGCAAAAGTTGCGATGCACAAAAATAAGACATTAAAATCTTTAAGGTAATTTTTAAAATGTCTGTCCTAAATTACATTAATTGAAAATCAACATACTGCATTCGATCTGCTATAATTATTGATTGGGCAGTATAATGTAGATTCAAACCGTCTTGGTCATTCATATTCAACTACTACTCCCATTCAAATGACGTTATTGAAGGATTGAAAAACAATCAGTTAAAATAAAGACAATCAGATTTTCTTGTTGTGATGTCACAAAATCTAATGAAATTTGCATAATATATCATAAGAAGGTCCTAAATTTTCAAATGCGGTAAACATAGTCAGTTCTTCATTGATTTTGAAGAAACACTATGCTTTTTTTCATGGTCTATTTCATATTTTCTTCCAATTAAGCTAAAGGTATTGCTACCTGCCTATCTTTGTTTTACCCCTATGTATTTCTGCAAGTGGTATAAATACTTACCCTCTTCTTATCATATGTGGGATGCATTCCTGAATCATTTCAAAAGTTGACTTCACATTCACCTCAAATATCTTCAAAAGAGAAAGTTGAAATTTCAATATGAGTACATAAAGGTATCATTTTGTAAATCAAACTACACGCAAAAAATCTCAAGCAATTGCTTGGGGGTGGGGTATGGGTGTGTACATGAATGGTTAGGTCGAAATACGCACTGAACTACTGAAAGTGGTCTAAATGCCTTGGGGTCATGGTGGAAGTTAGAGTATGGGCAGATCGGAGAGTGCTATACCATCATTGGTGGAAAGCGATGCATTTGGAAGAGAGTGATTGGATGGGGGAAAGGGGTGAAAGGGGGCAGGGGTGGGGGTTGTGAGAAGTCACTTCCATTTGCAGCTGTCAATGGGAGATTTTGATACATATTTGAATATGTCGTAAACAGTCCGGTTCGTGTCCCAGATCGGGAGAAAAGTTTTGTTTTCCCGATTGGGGGATCTTTACAGAAGTATCCCACAATGCATCTATCCAAATTCAAAGTTTCTATGGAATAACATAAAAATCAGACACATTTGGAGCGCGGGAAACACAACCACCGCGAAGGCTTCAAATTTTTCTTTAGAATTTGAAATAATGGCATATGAATTATTTTTTCACCGTGCGCTTTTAACATTCAACGTTCTGATAATGGTTCGACGTTTAATAATACCGTGAGTTTATATTCAGGCCAGAACTAGCATCATAGTGAAGATGCATATGTTCCTTAATCACATAAGTCACGATGAGGCTAGAGACCTTTTCAAACCTGAATCAGCAATTTCCGGATAACTAATTCAAATAATGTCACATGGCCGAGAGTCACGTGTCCATATTAGACGAATCGTATACTGGAGGAATCGTATTGACCAATAAAAATCCAGAGGAATCTTGGCCGTCTGCACAATTTACGCACTGTATGGCATCAAGCGTATGAAAAAGAAAAAAAGATTCAAGCGCAAGTGTCATACGTGCGTTATACATGAAGGAAATACACATGCGTATTGCTGCTTACATTTTCCCCTCAAACCTATAGACCTTTTCAAAACGAGTTTAGCCGAACGTGATTCCTTCAGTACTTCGACCAATCAAATGCTGGGGAAACTTTTCCTTTGTTTCCCAACCAATCAGGTGCAGGTTTGAGGAAAAAATGTAAGTAGCGATACGCGCGCGTATTTCCTTTGTGCATAACGCACGTATGATACGTGCGCTTGAAAACATTTTTTCATACGCTTGGTCCCATACCTTGCGTGAATTGTGCAGACGGCCAAGATTCCTCCAGTATTGTATTGCTCAATAAGATTCCTCCAGTATACGATTGGTCCATTATGGACACGTGAATCTTGGCCATGTGATATTATTTAACTTAGTTATCCGGAAATTGCCGATTCAAATCTAAAAAGGTCTATACCTGATAGGTTGGAAAACAAAGGAAAAGCTCTCAGAGCATTTGATTGGTCGAAGTACTGAAGAAATCACGTTTGGCTAAACTCGGTTTGAAAAGGTCTATAAACCTCATTAAAATGCTTTCATATACAAATAGCTTAATTTGAAATCTTAGAACATTTGGGGGAAATCAAAATGTGAAAGGAATCAACATTGATACTTATTTATGTCGTTTACCAGTCCGTTTGGTACCCCCCGATCGGGAGAACAGTTTTGTTCTCCCGATCGGGGATCCTTTAAAGAAATATCCCACAATGCATCTATCACAAGACACATTTGGAGCGCGGGAAACTCAACCATTGCGAAGGGTTCAAATTTTTCTTCACGATTTGAATTAATGGTATATGAACTACCTTTTCACCGTGCGCTTTTAACATTCACCGTGCGCCTTTCAAGAAATTTAAAGAAAAGTGGTGACTTCGTATTATGTGTTACCGTTAGGCAGTCACTTTTTAACACGATATTTTGAAGAAAAAAAACCTTTTGAAGTTTTGTTTGGAAATTATTTTCGACTGACATGGTAACGTTGTCAAAAATAATTCAGTTTATATTCAGGCCATTCTTCAAGTATCGCAGCAAAATGAGAGGAAAATATAAGTACAAATTTACCTTATCCCATTGTCGTTCGGTACACTGCAAAAATTAAAAATAGAAAATAAAGTAATGAGTTGGACTAGAACACCTAATTAAAGATATATAGGCCTATCCAAAAATAAAAATAAGGCACCTATTTCCTGACATCTTGATGCAAAAAGTTGTCGGTACCAATAATTCATGCGCACCAGTGGCGTTGCCAAGGGGGGACTGGCGTCCCCCACACCACCCCCATCCACACCCACTTTTTGGAGGAATTTTCAAAAATTGAGATAATCTTTGTTTTTATATCTTTTTTGCTTTTCAAAAGCAAAATTGCACTCAGAAGTGGGCTAAATTTGAACTATTAGAGAGGAGCTGGAAAGGCCGGAAATCAAGGCAAAATCAATGCATGAATTCAGGCAAAATCAATGCATGAACGTTTATAGTTGGTCATGCGGGTCATAACGTCTGCTATCATTACGTCTAAGAAAAATTCATTTTTACGTCGTAACAATCAGTTCTTACGTCGTAACAATTCCATTTCATACGTCTGAAATGGGTCGCTAATTGGCTGCTTCCTTCATTCCTTTTAAGCGTTAGAATAGACATAAT
>JAIGNY010001921.1:0-17193 GCA_020152595.1 Chiridota heheva | reverse complement strand
AAAACGGCTGACTGAGTCTACTTGAATAAATCCGATCCTAAATTTTTTGACATTTTGAAAAGCCTGGTCACCCCTATTGAACAAAACCGTCACGGAGGAAAATGGTTTTGAACCCATTGGATCCCACCCTTCTCCCTTTTTTGACGTTTTTAAGTCTCATTGACTTAGTGTGCACATAATTATTGCCTTACGGATACAGCTAATTACAGGTAGCTAATTACAATAAACATACATTTTCGCATATCAAACGAAAGGTCTACTAGTCCTCTGTCTCCCGAGCACATACAATTTTCGAAAAATGTGTTGTTATAAGGCGTGATTCAACCAAATTGCGCCCCACTTTACGTAAATCATTTCGAAATTCTCAGATTTTGTTCCTCTGCAAAAACGGCTGATTAAGTCTATTTGAATAAATCCGATCCCAAATTTGTTGACATTTTTCAAAAGCCTGGTCACCCCCCTATTGAACAAAACCATCACGGAGAAAAATGGTTTTGAACCCATTGGATGCCACCCTTCTCCTTTTTTGACGTTTTTAAGTCTCATTGACTTAGCGTGCACATAATTATTGCCTTACGGATACAGTTAATTAGAGGTAGCAAAACGGCTGACTGAGTCTACTTGAATAAATCCGATCCTAAATTTTTGACATTTTTGAAAAGCCTGGTCACCCCTATTGAACAAAACCGTCACGGAGGAAAATGGTTTGAACCCATTGGATGCCACCCCTCTCCTTTTTGACGTTTTTAAGTCTCATTGACTTAGTGTGCACATAATTATTGCCTTACGGATACAGCTAATTAAGAGTAGCTAATTACAATTTAAAATACATTTTCGCATATCAAACGAAAGGTCTACTAGTCCTCTGTCTCCCGAGCACATAAAATTTTCGAAAAATGTGTTGTTATAAGGCGTGATTCAACCAAATTGCGCCCCACTTTACGTAAATCATTTTGAAATTCTCAGATTTTGTTCCTCTGCAAAAACGGCTGATTGAGTCTATTTGAATATATCCGATCCCAAATTTTTTGACATTTTTGAAAAGCCTGGTCACCCCCCTATTGAACAAAACCGTCACGGAGGAAAATGGTTTTGAACCCATTGGATGCCACCCTCTCCCTTTTTGACGTTTTTAAGTCTCATTGACTTAGTGTGCACATAATTATTGCCTTACGGATACAGCTAATTACAGGTAGCTAATTACAATAAACATACATTTTCGCATATCAAACGAAAGGTCTACTAGTCCTCTGTCTCCCGAGCACATACAATTTTCGAAAAATGTGTTGTTATAAGGCGTGATTCAACAAATTGCGCCCCACTTTACGTAAATCATTCCGAAATTCTCAGATTTTGTTCCTCTGCAAAAACGGCTGATTGAGTCTATCTGAATAGATCCGATCCCAAATTTTTTGACATTTTTGAAAAGCCTGGTCATCCCCCTATTGAACAAAACCGTCACGGAGGAAAATGGTTTTGAACCCATTGATGCCACCCTCTCCCTTTTTGACGTTTTTAAGTCTCATTGACTTAGCGTGCACATAATTATTGCCTTACGGATACAGCTAATTAGAGGTAGCAAAACGGCTGACTGAGTCTACTTGAATAAATCCGATCCTAAATTTTTTGACATTTTTGAAAAGCCTGGTCACCCCCCTATTGAACAAAACCATCACGTAGGAAAATGGTTTTGAACCCATTGGATGCCACCCCTCTCCCTTTTTGACGTTTTTAAGTCTCATTGACTTAGTGTGCACATAATTATTGCCTTACGGATACAGCTGATTAGAGGTAGCTAATTACAATTTAACATACATTTTCGCATATCAAACAAAAGGTCTACTAGTCCTCTGTCTCCCGAGCACATAACATTTTCAAAAAATGTGTTGTTACAAGGCGTGATTCAACCAAATTGCGCCCCACTTTACGTAAATCATTCCGAAATTTTCAGATTTTGTTCCTCTGCAAAAACGGCTGATTGAGTCTATTTAAATAGATCCGATTCCAAATTTTGTGACATTTTTGAAAAGCCTGGTCACCCCCCTATTGAACAAAACCGTCACGTAGGAAAATGGTATTGAACCCAATGGATGCCACCCCTCTCCTTTTTTGACGTTTTTAATTCTAATTGATTTAGTGTGCACATAATTATTGCCTTACGGATACAGCTAATAAGAGGTAGCTAATTACAGTTTAACATACATTTTCGCATATCAAACGAAAGGTCTACTTGTCCTCTGTCCCGAGCACATACAATTTTCGAAAATGTGTTGTTATAAGGCGTGATTCAACCAAATTGCGCCCCACTTTACGTAAATCATTTTGAAATTCTCAGATTTTGTTCCTCTGCAAAAACGGCTGATTGAGTCTATTTGAATAAATCCGATCCCAAATTTTGTGACATTTTTAAAAAGCCTGGTCACCCCCCTATTGAACAAAACCGTCACGTAGGAAAATGGTATTGAACCCAATGGATGCCACCCCTCTCCTTTGTTGACGTTTTTAAGTCTCATTGACTTAGTGTGCACATAATTATTGCCTTACGGATACAGCTAATTACAGGTAGCTAATTACAATTTAACATACATTTTCGCATATCAAACGAAAGGTCTACTAGTCCTCTGTCTCCCGAGCACATAACAATTTTCGAAAAATGTGTTGTTATAAGGCGTGATTCAACCAAATTGCGACCCACTTTACGTAAATCATTCCGAAATTCTCAGATTTTGTTCCTCTGCAAAAACGGCTGATTGAGTCTATTTGAATAGATCCGATCCCAAATTTTTGACATTTTTGAAAAGCCTGGTCACCCCTATTGAACAAAACCATCACGGAGGAAAATGGTTTTGAACCCATTGGATGCCACCCTTCTCCCTTTTTGACGTTTTTAAGTCTCATTGACTTAGCGTGCACATAATTATTGCCTTACGGATACAGCTAATTAGAGGTAGCAAAACGGCTGACTGAGTCTACTTGAATAAATCCGATCCTAAATTTTTGACATTTTTGAAAAGCCTGGTCACCCCCCTATTGAACAAAACCATCACGTAGGAAAATGGTTTTGAACCCATTGGATGCCACCCCTCTCCCTTTTTGACGTTTTTAAGTCTCATTGACTTAGTGTGCACATAATTATTGCCTTACGGATACAGCTAATTACAGGTAGCTAATTACAATAAACATACATTTTCGCATATCAAACGAAAGGTCTACTAGTCCTCTGTCTCCGAGCACATAACAATTTTCGAAAAATGTGTTGTTATAAGGCGTGATTCAACCAAATTGCGCCCCACTTTACGTAAATCATTTCGAAAATCTCAGATTTTGTTCCTCTGCAAAAACGGCTGATTGAGTCTATTTAAATAGATCCGATTCCAAATTTTTTGACATTTTTGAAAAGCCTGGTCACCCCCAATTGAACAAAACTGTCACGGAGGAAAATGGTTTTGAACCCATTGGATGCCACCCCTCTCCCTTTTTGACGTTTTTAAGTCTCATTGACTTAGCGTGCACATAATTATTGCCTTACGGATACAGCTAATTAGAGGTAGCTAATTACAATTTAACATACATTTTTGCATATCAAACGAAAGGTCTACTAGTCCTCTGTCTCCCGAGCACATACAATTTTCAAAAATGTGTTGTTATAAGGCGTGATTCAACCAAATTGCGCCCCACTTTACGTAAATCATTCCGAAAATCTCAGATTTTGTTCCTCTGCAAAAACGGCTGATTGAGTCTATTTGAATAGATCCGATCCCAAATTTTTGACATTTTTGAAAAGCCTGGTCACCCCTATTGAACAAAACTGTCACGGAGGAAAATGGTTTTGAACCCATTGGATGCCACCCTCTCCCTTTTTGACGTTTTTAAGTCTCATTGACTTAGCGTGCACATAATTATTGCCTTACGGATACAGCTAATTAGAGGTAGCAAAACGGCTGACTGAGTCTACTTGAATAAATCCGATCCTAAATTTTTGACATTTTTGAAAAGCCTGGTCACCCCTATTGAACAAAACCGTCACGGAGGAAAATGGTTTTGAACCCATTGGATGCCACCCCTCTCCCTTTTTTGACGTTTTCAAGTCTCATTGACTTAGTGTGCACATAATTATTGCCTTACGGACACAGCTAATTAGAGGTAGCTAATTACAATTTAGTATACATTTTCGCATATCAAACGAAAGGTCTACTAGTCCTCTGTCTCCGAGCACATACAATTTTCGAAAAATGTGTTGTTATAAGGCGTGATTCAACCAAATTGCGCCCCACTTTACGTAAATCATTCCGAAATTCTCAGATTTTGTTCCTCTGCAAAAACGGCTGATTGAGTCTATTTGAATAATCCGATCCCAAATTTTTGACATTTTTGAAAAGCCTGGTCACCCCTATTGAACAAAACCGTCACGTAGGGAAATGGTTTTGAACCCATTGGATGCCACCCCTCTCCCTTTTTGACGTTTTTAAGTCTCATTGACTTAGTGTGCACATAATTATTGCCTTACGGTTACAGCTGATTAGAGGTAGCTAATTACAATTTAACATACATTTTCGCATATCAAACGAAAGGTCTACTAGTCCTCTGTCTCCCGAGCACATAACAGTTTCAAAAAATGTGTTGTTATAAGGCGTGATTCAAGCAAATTGCGCCCAACTTTACGTAAATCATTCCGAAATTCTCAGATATTGTTCCTCTGCAAAAACGGCTGATTGAGTCTATTTGAATAGATCCGATCCCAAATTGTTTGACATTTTGAAAAGCCTGGTCACCCCCCTATTGAACAAAGCCATCACGAAGCTAAGTGGTTTTGAACCCATTGGATGTTACCCCTCTCCCTTTTTGACGTTTTTAAGTCTCATTGACTTAGCGTGCACATAATTATTGCCTTACCGATACAGCTAATTAGAGGTAGCAAAACGGCTGACTGAGTCTACTTGAATAAATCCGATCCTAAATTTTTTGACATTTTTGAAAAGCCTGGTCACCCCCCTATTGAACAAAACCATCACGTAGGAAAATGGTTTTGAACCCATTGGATGCCACCCCTCTCCCTTTTTGACGTTTTTAAGTCTCATTGACTTAGTGTGCACATAATTATTGCCTTACGGATACAGCTGATTAGAGGTAGCTAATTACAATTTAACATACATTTTCGCATATCAAACAAAAGGTCTACTAGTCCTCTGTCTCCGAGCACATAACATTTTCAAAAATGTGTTGTTATAAGGCGTGATTCAACCAAATTGCGCCCCACTTTACGTAAATCATTTCGAAATTTTCAGATTTTGTTCCTCTGCAAAAACGGCTGATTGAGTCTATTTAAATAGATCCGATTCCAAATTTTGTGACATTTTTGAAAAGCCTGGTCACCCCCCTATTGAACAAAACCGTCACGTAGGAAAATGGTATTGAACCCAATGGATGCCACCCCTCTCCTTTTTTGACGTTTTTAATTCTAATTGATTTAGTGTGCACATCATTATTGCCTTACGGATACAGCTAATTAGAGGTAGCTAATTACAATTTAACATACATTTTCGCATATCAAACGAAAGGTCTACTTGTCCTCTGTCCCGAGCACATACAATTTTCGAAAATGTGTTGTTATAAGGCGTGATTCAACCAAATTGCGCCCCACTTTACGTAAATCATTCCGAAATTCTCAGATTTTGTTCCTCTGCAAAAACGGCTGATTGAGTCTATTTGAATAAATCCGATCCCAAATTTTTGACATTTTTGAAAAGCCTGGTCACCCCTATTGAACAAAACCATCACGGGAAAATGGTTTTTGAAACCCATTGGATTTTTAAGCCACCCCTCTCCCTTTTTTTGACGTTTTTAAGTCGTTTTTAAGTCATTGACTTAGTGTGCACATAATTATTGCCTTACGGATACAGCTAATTAGAGGTAGCTAATTACAATTTAACATACATTTTCGCATATCAAACGAAAGGTCTACTAGTCCTCTGTCTTCCGAGCACATAAAATTTTCAAAAAATGTGTTGTTATAAGGCGTGATTCAAGCAAATTGCGCCCCCCACTTTACGTAAATCATTCCGAAATTCTCAGATTTTGTTCCTCTGCAAAAACGGCTGATTGAGTCTATTTGAATAGATCCGATCCCAAATTTTTTGACATTTTTGAAAAGCCTGGTCACCCCCCTATTGAACAAAACCATCACGGGGAAAATGGTTTTGAACCCATTGGATGCCACCCTTCTCCTTTTTGACGTTTTTAAGTCTCATTGACTTAGCGTGCACATAATTATTGCCTTACGGATACAGCTAATTAGAGGTAGCAAAACGGCTGACTGAGTCTACTTGAATAAATCCGATCCTGAATTTTTTGACATTTTTGAAAAGCCTGGTCACCCCCCTATTGAACAAAACCATCACGTAGGAAAATGGTTTTGAACCCATTGGATGCCACCCCTCTCCCTTTTTGACGTTTTTAAGTCTCATTGACTTAGTGTGCACATAATTATTGCCTTACGGATACAGCTAATTAGAGGTAGCTAATTACAATTTAACATACATTTTCGCATATCAAACAAAAGGTCTACTAGTCCTCTGTCTCCCGAGCACATAACATTTTCAAAAAATGTGTTGTTATAAGGCGTGATTCAACCAAATTGCGCCCCACTTTACGTAAATCATTCCGAAATTCTCAGATTTTGTTCCTCTGCAAAAACGGCTGATTGAGTCTATTTGAATAAATCCGATCCCAAATTTTTGACATTTTTGAAAAGCCTGGTCACCCCTATTGAACAAAACCGTCACGGAGGAAAATGGTTTTGAACCCATTGGATGCCACCCCTCTCTCCCGTTTTGACGTTTTTAAGTCTCATTGACTTAGTGCACATAATTATTGCCTTACGGATACAGCTAATTAGAGGTAGCTAATTACAATTAACATACATTTTCGCATATCAAACGAAAGGTCTACTAGTCCTCTGTCTAGCACATAAATTTTCGAAAAATGTGTTGTTATAAATTCAACCAAATTGCGCCCCACCGTAAATCATTTGAAATTCTCAGATTTTGTTCCTCTGCAAAACGGCTGATTGAGTCTATTTGAATAGATCCGATCCCAAATTTTTGACATTTTTGAAAAGCCTGGTCACCCTGGTCACCCCTAAGTTGAACAAAACCGTCACGGAGGAAAATGGTTTTGAACCCATTGGATGCCACCCCTCTCCCTTTTTGACGTTTTTAAGTCTCATTGACTTAGTGTGCACATAATTATTGCCTTACGGATACAGCTAATTAGAGGTAGCTAATTACAATTTAACATACATTTTCGCATATCAAACGAAAGGTCTACTAGTCCTCTGTCTTCCAAGCACATAACATTTTCAACAAATGTGTTGTTATAAGGTGTGATTCAACCAAATTGCGCCCCACTTTACGTAAATCTTTCCGAAATTCTCAGATTTTGTTCCTCTGCAAAAACGGCTGATTGAGTCTATTTGAATAGATCCGATCCCACATTTTTTGACATTTTTGAAAAGCCTGGTCACCCCCCTATTGAACAAAACCGTCACGGAGGAAAATGGTTTTGAACCCATTGGATGCCACCCCTCTCCCTTTTTGACGTTTTTAAGTCTCATTGACTTAGCGTGCACATAATTATTGCCTTACGGATACAGCTAATTAGAGGTAGCTTTTTACAATTTAACATACATTTTTGCATATCAAACGAAAGATCTACTAGTCCTCTGTCTCCCGAGCACATACAATTTTCGAAAGATGTGTTGTTATAAGGCGTGATTCAACCAAATTGCGCCCCACTTTACGTAAATCATTCTGAAATTCTCAGATTTTGTTCCTCTGCAAAAACGGCTGATTGAGTTTATTTGAATAGATCCGATCCCAAATTTTTTGACATTTTTGAAAAGCCTGGTCACCCCCCTATTGAACAAAACCGTCACGTAGGAAAATGGTTTTGAACCCATTGGATGCCACCCCTCTCCCTTTTTGACGTTTTTAAGTCTCATTGACTTAGTGTGCACATAATTATTGCCTTACGGATACAGCTAATTAGAGGTAGCTAATTACAATTTAACATACATTTTCGCATATCAAACGAAAGGTCTACTAGTCCTCTGTCTCCCGAGCACATACAATTTTCAAAAATGTGTTGTTATAAGGCGTGATTCAACCAAATTGCGCCCCACTTTACGTAAATCATTCCGAAATTCTCAGATTTTGTTCCTCTGCAAAAACGGCTGATTGAGTCTATCTGAATAGATCCGATCTCAAATTTTTTGACATTTTTGAAAAGCCTGGTCATCCCCCTATTGAACAAAACCATCACAGAGGAAAGTGGTTTTGAACCCATTTGATGTTACCCCTCTCCCTTTTTGACGTTTTTAAGTCTCATTGACTTAGCGTGCACATAATTATTGCCTTACCGATACAGCTAATTAGAGGTAGCAAAACGGCTGACTGAGTCTACTTGAATAAATCCGATCCTAAATTTTTGACATTTTTGAAAAGCCTGGTCACCCCCCTATTGAACAAAACCATCACGTAGGAAAATGGTTTTGAACCCATTGGATGCCACCCCTCTCCCTTTTTGACGTTTTTAAGTCTCATTGACTTAGTGTGCACATAATTATTGCCTTACGGATACAGCTGATTAGAGGTAGCTAATTACAGTTTAACATACATTTTCGCATATCAAACAAAAGGTCTACTAGTCCTCTGTCTCCCGAGCACATAACATTTTCAAAAAATGTGTTGTTACAAGGCGTGATTCAACCAAATTGCGCCCCACTTTACGTAAATCATTTCGAAATTTTCAGATTTTGTTCCTCTGCAAAAACGGCTGATTGAGTCTATTTAAATAGATCCGATCCCAAATTTTTGACATTTTTGAAAAGCCTGGTCACCCCTATTGAACAAAACCGTCACGGGAAAAATGGTTTTGAACCCATTGGATGCCACCCTCCCTTTTTGACGTTTTTAATTCTAATTGATTTAGTGTGCACATCATTATTGCCTTACGGATACAGCTAATTAGAGGTAGCTAATTACAATTTAACATACATTTTCGCATATCAAACGAAAGGTCTACTTGTCCTCTGTCTTCCGAGCACATACAATTTTCGAAAAATGTGTTGTTATAAGGCGTGATTCAATCAAATTGCGCCCCACTTTACGTACATCATTCCGAAATTCTCAGATTTTGTTCCTCTGCAAAAACGGCTGATTGAGTCTATTTGAATAAATCCGATCCCAAATTTTTTGACATTTTTGAAAAGCCTGGTCACCCCCCTATTGAACAAAACCATCACGGAGGAAAATGGTTTTGAACCCATTGGATGCCACCCCTCTCCCTTTTTGACGTTTTTAAGTCTCATTGACTTAGTGTGCACATAATTATTGCCTTACGGGTACAGCTAATAAGAGATAGCTAATTACAATTTAACATACATTTTCGCATATCAAACGAAAGGTCTATTAGTCCTCTGTCTCCCGAGCACATAACATTTTCAAAAAATGTGTTGTTATAAGGCGTGATTCAACCAAATTGCGCCCAACTTTACGTAAATCATTCCGAAATTCTCAGATTTTGTTCCTCTGAAAAAACGGCTGATTGAGTCTAATTGAATAAGTCCGATCCCAATTTGTTTGACATTTTTGAAAAGCCTGGTCACCCCCCTATTGAACAAAACCGTCACGGAGGGAAATGGTTTTGAACCCATTGGATGCCACCCCTCTCCCTTTTTGACGTTTTTAAGTCTCATTGACTTAGCGTGCACATAATTATTGCTTTACGGATACAGCTAATTAGAGGTAGCTTATTACAATTTAACATACATTTTCGCATATCAAACGAAAGGTCTACTAGTCCTCTGTCTCTCGAGCACATACAATTTTCGAAACATATGTTGTTATAAGGCGTGATTCAACCAAATTGCGCCCCACTTTACGTAAATCATTTTGAAATTCTCAGATTTTGTTCCTCTGCAAAAACGGCTGATTGAGTCTATTTGAATAAATCCGATCCCAAATTTTGTGACATTTTTGAAAAGCCTGGTCACCCCCCTATTGAACAAAACCGTCACGTAGGAAAATGGTATTGAACCCAATGGATGCCACCCCTCTCCTTTTTTGACGTTTTTAAGTCTAATTGACTTAGTGTGCACATAATTATTGCCTTACGGATACAGCTAATTAGAGGTAGCTAATTACAATTTAACATACATTTTCGCATATCAAACGAAAGGTCTACTAGTCCTCTGTCTCCCGAGCACATAACATTTTCGAAAAATGTGTTGTTATAAGGCGTGATTCAAGCAAATTGCGCCCCACTTTACGTAAATCATTCCGAAATTCTCAGATTTTGTTCCTCTGCAAAAACGGCTGATTGAGTCTATTTGAATAGATCCGATCCTGAATTTTTTGACATTTTTGAAAAGCCTGGTCACCCCCCTATTGAACAAAACCATCACGTAGGAAAATGGTTTTGAACCCATTTGATGCCACCCCTCTCCCTTTTTGACGTTTTTAAGTCTCATTGACTTAGCGTGCACATAATTATTGCCTTACCGATACAGCTAATTAGAGGTAGCAAAACGGCTGACTGAGTCTACTTGAATAAATCCGATCCTAAATATGTTGACATTTTTGAAAAGCCTGGTCACCTCCCTATTGAACAAAACCATCACGTAGGAAAATGGTTTTGAACCCATTGGATGCCACCCCTCTCCCTTTTTGACGTTTTTAAGTCTCATTGACTTAGTGTGCACATAATTATTGCCTTACGGATACAGCTAATTAGAGGTAGCTAATTACAATTTAACATACATTTTCGCATATCAAACGAAAGGTCTACTAGTCCTCTGTCTTCCGAGCACATAACATTTTCAAAAAGTGTGTTGTTATAAGGCGTGATTTAACCAAATTGCGCCCACTTTACGTAAATCATTCCGAAATTCTCAGATTTTGTTCCTCTGCAAAAACGGCTGATTGAGTTTATTTGAATAGATCCGATCCCAAATTTTGTGACATTTTTTAAAAGCCTGGTCACCCCCCTATTGAACAAAACCGTCACGTAGGAAAATGGTATTGAACCCAATGGATGCCACCCCTCTCCTTTTTTGACGTTTTTAAGTCTAATTGACTTAGTGTGCACATAATTATTGCCTTACGGAAACAGCTAATTAGAGGTAACTAATTACAATTTAACATACATTTTCGCATATCAAACGAAAGGTCTACTAGTCCTCTGTCTTCCGAGCACATAAAATTTTCGAAAAATGTGTTGTTATAAGGCGTGATTCAAGCAAATTGCGCCCCACTTTACGTAAATCATTCCGAAATTCTCAGATTTTGTTCCTCTGCAAAAACGGCTGATTGAGTTTATTTGAATAGATCCGATCCCAAATTTTGTGACATTTTTGAAAAGCCTGGTCACCCCCCTATTGAACAAAACCGTCACGTAGGAAAATGGTTTTGAACCCATTGGATGCCACCCCTCTCCCTTTTTGACGTTTTTAAGTCTAATTGACTTAGTGTGCACATAATTATTGCCTTACGGATACAGCTAATTAGAGGTAGCAAAACGGCTGACTGAGTCTACTTGAATAAATCCGATCCTAAATTTTTGGACATTTTTGAAAAGCCTGGTCACCCCCATATTGAACAAAACCATCACGTAGGAAAATGGTTTTGAACCCATTGGATGCCACCCTCTTCCTTTTTGACGTTTTTAAGTCTCATTGACTTAGTGTGCACATAATTATTGCCTTACGGATACAGCTAATTAGAGGTAGCTAATTACAATTTAACATACATTTTCGCATATCAAACGAAAGGTCTACTAGTCCTCTGTCTTCCGAGCACATAACATTTCCTAAAATGTGTTGTTATAAGGCGTGATTCAACCAAATTGCGCCCCACTTTACGTAAATCATTCCGAAATTTTCAGATTTTGTTCCTCTGCAAAAACGGCTGATTGAGTCTATTTAAATAGATCCGATTCCAAATTTTTGACATTTTTGAAAAGCCTGGTCACCCCCTATTGAACAAAACAACACGGAGGAAAATGGTTTTGAACCCATTGGATGCCACCCTCTCCCTTTTTGACGTTTTTAAGTCTAATTGATTTAGTGTGCACATAATTATTGCCTTACGGATACAGCTAATTAGAGGTAGCTAATTACAATTTAACATACATTTTCGCATATCAAACGAAAGGTCTACTAGTCCTCTGTCTTCCGAGCACATAAATTTTCGAAAAATGTGTTGTTATAAGGCGTGATTCAACCAAATTGCGCCCCACTTTACGTAAATCATTCCGAAATTCTCAGATTTTGTTCCTCTGCAAAAACGGCTGATTGAGTCTATTTGAATAGATCCGATCCCAAATTTTTGACATTTTTGAAAAGCCTGGTCACCCCCCTATTGAACAAAACCATCACGAAGGAAAATGGTTTTGAACCCATTGGATGCCACCCCTCTCCCTTTTTGACGTTTTTAAGTCTCATTGACTTAGCGTGCACATAATTATTGCCTTACGGATACAGCTAATTAGAGGTAGCAAAACGGCTGACTGAGTCTACTTGAATAAATCCGATCCTGAATTTTTTGACATTTTTGAAAAGCCTGGTCACCCCTATTGAACAAAACCATCACGTAGGTAAATGGTTTTGAACCCATTGGATGCCACCCCTCTCCCTTTTTGACGTTTTTAAGTCTCATTGACTTAGTGTGCACATAATTATTGCCTTACGGATACAGCTAATTAGAGGTAGCTAATTACAATTTAACATACATTTTCGCATATCAAACGAAAGGTCTACTAGTCCTCTGTCTCCCGAGCACATAACAATTTTCAAAAATGTGTTGTTATAAGGCGTGATTCAACCAAATTGCGCCCCAACTTTACGTAAATCATTCCGAAATTCTCAGATTTTGTTCCTCTGCAAAAACGGCTGATTGAGTCTATTTGAATAGATCCGATCCCAAATTTTTGACATTTTTGAAAAGCCTGGTCACCCCTATTGAACAAAACCATCACGAAGGAAAATGGTTTTGAACCCATTGGATGCCACCCCTCTCCCTTTTTGACGTTTTTAAGTCTCATTGACTTAGCGTGCACATAATTATTGCCTTACGGATACAGCTAATTAGAGGTAGCAAAACGGCTGACTGAGATCTACTTGAATAAATCCGATCCTGAATTTTTGACATTTTTGAAAAGCCTGGTCACCCCTATTGAACAAAACCATCACGTAGGAAAATGGTTTTGAACCCATTGGATGCCACCCCTCTCCCTTTTGACGTTTTTAAGTCTCATTGACTTAGTGTGCACATAATTATTGCCTTACGGATACAGCTAATTAGAGGTAGCTAATTACAATTTAACATACATTTTCGCATATCAAACGAAAGGTCTACTAGTCCTCTGTCTCCCGAGCACATAACATTTTCAAAAAATGTGTTGTTATAAGGCGTGATTCAACCAAATTGCGCCCCACTTTACGTAAATCATTCCGAAATTCTCAGATTTTGTTCCTCTGCAAAAACGGCTGATTGAGTCTTTTTGAATATATCCGATCCCAAATTTTTTGACATTTTTGAAAAGCCTGGTCACCCCCCTATTGAACAAAACCGTCACGAAGGAAAATGGTTTTGAACCCATTGGATGCCACCCTTCTCCCTTTTTGACGTTTTTAAGTCTCATTGACTTAGCGTGCACATAATTATTGCCTTACGGATACAGCTAATTAGAGGTAGCAAAACGGCTGACTGAGTCTACTTGAATAAATCCGATCCTAAATTTTTTGACATTTTTGAAAAGCCTGGTCACCCCCCTATTGAACAAAACCATCACGTAGGAAAATGGTTTTGAACCCATTGGATGCCACCCCTCTCCCTTTTTGACGTTTTTAAGTCTCATTGACTTAGTGTGCACATAATTATTGCCTTACGGATACAGCTGATTAGAGGTAGCTAATTACAATTTAACATACATTTTCGCATATCAAACGAAAGGTCTACTAGTCCTCTGTCTTCCGAGCACATAACATTTTCAAAAAGTGTGTTGTTATAAGGCGTGATTTAACCAAATTGCGCCCCACTTTACGTAAATCATTCCGAAATTTTCAGATTTTGTTCCTCTGCAAAAACGGCTGATTAAGTCAATTTAAATAGATCCGATTCCAAATTTTTTGACATTTTTGAATAGCCTGGTCACCTCCCTAATGAACAAAATCGACACGGAGGAAAATGGTTTTGAACCCATTGGATGCCACCTCTCTCCCTTTTTGACGTTTTTAAGTCTCATTGACTTAGCGTGCACATAATTATTGCCTTACGGATACAGCTAATAAGAGGTAGCTAATTACAATTTAACATACATTTTTGCATATCAAACGAAAGGTCTACTAGTCCTCTGTCTCCCGAGCACATACAATTTTCAAAAATGTGTTGTTATAAGGCGTGATTCAACCAAATTGCGCCCCACTTTACGTAAATCATTCCGAAATTCTCAGATTTTGTTCCTCTGCAAAAACGGCTGATTGAGTTTATTTGAATAGATCCGATCCTAAATTTTGTGACATTTTTTAAAAGCCTGGTCACCCCCCTATTGAACAAAACCGTCACGTAGGAAAATGGTATTGAACCCAATGGATGCCACCCCTCTCCTTTTTTGACGTTTTTAAGTCTAATTGACTTAGTGTGCACATAATTATTGCCTTACGGAAACAGCTAATTAGAGGTAACTAATTACAATTTAACATACATTTTCGCATATCAAACGAAAGGTGTACTAGTCCTCTGTCTCCCGAGCACATACAATTTTCAAAAATGTGTTGTTATAAGGCGTGATTCAACCAAAGTGCGCCCCACTTTACGTAAATCATTCCGAAATTCTCAGATTTTGTTCCTCTGCAAAAACGGCTGAATGAGTCTATTTTAATAAATCCGATCCCAAATTTTTTGACATTTTTGAAAAGCCTGGTCATCCCCCTATTGAACAAAATCATCACGTAGGAAAATGGTTTTAAACCCATTGAATGCCACCTCTCTCCCTTATTGACGTTTTTAAGTCTCATTGACTTAGTGTGCACATAATTATTGCCTTACGGATACAGCTGATTAGAGGTAGCTAATTACAATTTAACATACATTTTCGCATATCAAACGAAAGATCTACTAGACCTCTGTCTCCCGAGCACATAACATTTTCAAACAATGTGTTGTTATAAGGCGTGATTCAACCAAATTGCGCCCCACTTTACGTAAATCATTCCAAACAAAATTTTCAGATTTTGTTCCTCTGCAAAAACGGCTGGTTGAGTCTATTTGAATAAATCCGATCCCAAATTTTGAGCCATTTTTGAAAAGCCTGGTCACCCCCCTATTGAACAAAACTATCAGGGAGGAAAATGGTTTTGAACCCATTGGATGCCACCCCTCTCCCTTTTTGACGTTTTTAAGTCTCATTGACTTAGCGTGCACATAATTATTGCCTTACGGATACAGCTAATTAGAGGTAGCAAAACGGCTGACTGAGTCTACTTGAATAAATCCGATCCTGAATTTTTTGACATTTTTAAAAAGCCTGGTCACCCCCCTATTGAACAAATCCAACACGTAGGAAAATGGTTTTGAACCCATTGGATGCCAGCTCTCTCCTTTTTTGACGTTTTTAAGTCTAATTGACTTAGTGTGCACATAATTACTGCCTTACGGATACAGCTAATTAGAGGTAGCTAATTACAATTTAATATACATTTTCGCATATCAAACGAAAGGCCTACTATTTTCTGTCTCCCGAGCACATAAAATTTTCGAAATATGTGTTGTTATAAGGCGTGATTCAACCAAATTGCGCCCCACTTTACGTAAATCAATCCGAAATTCTCAGATTTTGTTCCTCTGCAAAAACGGCTGATTGAGTCTATTTGAATAGATCCGATCCCAAATTTTTGACATTTTTGAAAAGCCTGGTCACCCCTATTGAACAAAACCATCACGGAGGAAAATGGTTTTGAACCCATGGATGTTACCCCTCTCCCCTTTTTGACGTTTTTAAGTCTCATTGACTTAGCGTGCACATAATTATTGCCTTACGGATACAGCTAATTAGAGGTAGCAAAACGGCTGACTGAGTCTACTTGAATAAATCCGATCCTGAATTTGTGACATTTTAAAAAGCCTGCTCACCCCTATTGAACAAAAAACCGTCACAGAGGAAAATGGTTGTGAACCCATTGGATGCCACCCCTCTCCCTTTTTGACGTTTTTAAGTCTCATTGACTTAGCGTGCACATAATTATTGCCTTACGGATACAGCTAATTAGAGGTAGCAAAACGGCTGACTAAGTCTACTGTGCCTGAATAAATCCTTCCTGAATTTTTGGACATTTTTGAAAAGCCTGGTCACCCGCCTATTGAACAAAACCGTCACGTAGGAAAATGGTTTTGAACCCATAGGGTGCCACCCCTCTCCCTTTTTGACGTTTTTAAGTCTAATTGACTTAGTGTGCACAAAATTATTGCCTTACGGATACAGCTAATTAGAGGTAGCTAATTACAATTTAACATACATTTTCGCATATCAAACGAAATTTCTACTAGTCCTCTGTATCCCGAGCACATAAAACTTTTGAAAAATGTGTTGTTATGAGGCGTGATTCAACCAAATTGCGCCCCACTTTACGTAAATCATTCCGAAATTCTCAGATTTTGTTCCTCTGCAAAAACGGCTGAATGAGTCTATTTTAATAAATCCGATCCCAAATTTTTTGACATTTTTGAAAAGCCTGGTCATCCCCCTATTGAACAAAATCATCAGGGAGGAAAATGGTTTTGAACCCATTGGATGCCACCCTCTCTCTTTTGACGTTTTAAGTCTCATTGACTTAGCGTGCACATAATTATTGCCTTACGGATACAGCTAATTAGAGGTAGCAAAACGGCTGACTGAGTCTACTTGAATAAATCCGATCCTGAATTTTTGACATTTTTGAAAAGCCTGGTCACCCCCTATTGAACAAAACCGTCACGTAGGAAAATGGTTTTGAACCCATTGGATGCCACCCCTCTCCCTTTTTGACGTTTTTAAGTCTCATTGACTTAGTGTGCACATAATTATTGCCTTACGGATACAGCTAATTAGAGGTAGCTAATTACAATTTAACATACATTTTCGCATATCAAACGAAAGTCT
>JAIGNY010001920.1:0-17331 GCA_020152595.1 Chiridota heheva | reverse complement strand
TTGTCTTAAAATTCGACTTTTTGAGCAAATCAGTCAAAAACAAGTACATGTTTTGATCAAATTTCATTTATTTTAGTAAATATCAATATTTCAAACACTACTTTATAATTTTCTACAATTTTAAATTCTAAATCTCTTTAAATTGTTTAAATATAAGCCTAAAAAGTTCGGAAAAGAGGAGAAAAAGTTGGCAAAAACGACCATTTCCGTGTTTTATGGCAAATTGGTTCCAATTAGAAAATTCGGCACGTGTCCTTAAAACCCCTTGAATGGTTCTTTTGGAAGCGGGGGGGGGCAATTTGCATTATTATTATATATATAGAATGTGTAAAAGTATTCAAGCATCTTTTTTAATCATTCCAAGAGAAAATTCAACAAATTGAAGCTCAAAACCCATGGTTAGGGTGTCAGGGTTCTGTACGGATCTTGAAAAGAGCGTGCGTGTGGTAAAAATGTCAAAATTGGCGTGTTTTGGAAATATGGCAAATGACTTTAAAATGGGATTTCTCCCGATCTAAATGTCATGGAGTACTCAAATTTGGTATTTTGTCATCAAAATAAATCAAATTTTTCAGAAAAGTGAGAAAAAGTGAAAATTAATCAAGTTCAATAGGCCTTGAAGGGAGCACAACACTAAATCACTACGCATTTTGTGTAATGTTGCTAATTCCGGTAAAAACAAATTAATTTTGAGCTGTTTTGGTGTCCTCTGAGAATTTGTTATTGAATATAGTGTCATGTTATGATTTAAACGAAAGCTGGAGGCCTTTTTAACAAACTGAATATCACAAAATTGAAAAACTAGGCTTTTCACGAAAAAATAGTCCCTCAAAACACGAAAATGTCGGAAATGAGTTTTAGAGGCTCACGAGCAGGCCGAAAATGGTGAGGGCGCTGTTTACGCCTCGTACCTCAAAATCGAGATGGAAGACCCCATACATTGAAACATATATTAAATTTCCATCGATTTGCAATCGATTGATATATAAATCATATTCTAATTATTGCCGGAAAGGGTTCAAATCGAGCTTTGAAAAGTAGTATTTTTACGTGTATTTCAATGGGGCGCCTTATTTAGTGGTGTGCGCCCTTCAAGGCCTATTTCTTAAATTCGACTTTTTGAGCAAATCAGTCAAAAACAAGTACGGGTTTTGATCAAATTTCATTTATTTTAGTAAATATCAATATTTCTAACTCTACCTTATTATTCTGGAGTATTTTAAATTCAAAATAACTTTAAAATGTTTAAATATAGACCTAAAAGTTTGGAAAAGAGGAGAAAAAGTCAGCAAAAACGAAATTTGCCGTGTTTTATGGCAACTTGGCTTGAAGTAGATATCTCGGCACGTGTCCTTAAAATTCCCCCAAAGACTGTTTTAAGAGCGGGGGGGGGCAATTTGCATCATTATTATATATATGGAATGTGTAGAAGTATTCAAGCATCTTTTTAATCATTCCAAGAGAAAATAAAACCAATTGAAGCTCACAAAGTATTGTTAGAATGTTAGGTTTATATACGGATCTTGAAAAGAGCGTGTGTACGGTAAAAATGTCAAAATGGGCGTGTTTGGGAAATATGGTGCATAACTTTAAAATGTGATTTCTCCCGATCTAAATGTCGTGGAGTGCTCAAATTTTGGATTTGTTCACAAAATAAGTCAATTTTTCCAGAAAATTCGAAAAAGTTAAAATTAAAAAAGTGCAGAAAGATACTGGGCCATCGTACAAACAATATACCAGCCCGGAAGCTAAAAAACACAAGCGTTTTGGAAAACGCTACCATTTAATGGTGAAGATCGTCACTTTTTTACTAAAACATTGATTATCTCGGTATCACTTTTGGTAACATTTCACACTTTTCGGACAAGATAACTCAAAAAATACACAAATAAAAGGTAAGCTTTCAGTTTTATCGTGTAGAGCTCATTCGACTCCAGGGACGGTTTTCTCATTTTTTAAAATTTTCATCAAAAACCAAAGATACACGGCAATATGTGCCAAAATGGGTTGAAACACTCAATTTTTAACCATTTTTAGTGAATATTTCGAAAAGTAGGGCCTATTTCAAAAAAATGAAAAAACCGACCCTGGACCTATGTCTCTAGTTCTTGAAAATTAATAAGAGAATTTTTTATACTGAACGTATATTTTGTTATGTTGTCCGAAAAATTTTGGGGCAAAATCATGTATTTCTGTGATTTTCTCAAAAACTGAACATTTACACATTAATGTGACGTCACAGACAGATTCCTTGGTCTATTTGCATTCTAAAAATGTATACTTTTATACACTTTTGATCAATACTTGAGAAATAATGAAGCAAATGACCCCAGATGACCCTGGATGACCTTTGACCCCAACCAGTGTTAGAAATGTATGACACTTGGGCCAGCAGTTCTTCTGACCAAGTTTGGTGGCCATAGAGTGTTATTTGGCCAAATGACCCCTGATGACCCTGGATGACCTTTGACCCCAACCTGTGTAAACAATGTATAACACTTGAGCCAACGGTTCTTCTGACCAAGTTTGGTAGCCATAGAGCAAAAATTATTTGACCACTAATGACCTTTGACCCCAGATGACCCCTGGATGACCTTTGACCCAAATATGTAAACAATTTGAGCCAGCAGTTCTTCTGAGCAAGTTTGGTGGCCATAGAGCCAAATTTGACTATTTGACCCCTAATGACCCTTGTGTGACCTTTGACCCCTAGTGGGGTAATAGCTGTATGAAGCTTGGGCCAGTGGTTCTTCTGACCAAGTTTGGTGATCATAGCATGTTATTTGAGGGAGAAGAAGCATTTTAAAGATTTTAACAAATGACCTCTAATGACCCCTACATGACCTTTGACCTCTTCATGTGTAATACCCATAACAAGCTTGGGTCAGCGGTTCTTCAGACCAAGTTTGGTTGAAATTGGCTGAAGCGTTTGGCACAAGTAGCATTTTGAAGTGCATTAGGAGAAAGAAGAAAGAATTTGTCAAGGCCTGTGAGACGCCCTCAATGCTTTATGTCCCGGGTGACTGTCCCACAAGGCCTTTTAACAAATTATTTGACGTGTTATATGCTTCTTTGAATACCGGGAGATTTCAGCAGGACGACTCCCCGCTGATTGCATGCATGTACTTGTATACGCGTGACCTCGTTTAGACAATAGAAATGACACTGTACCGTGTGCAGCAAAGCTGGTATCTGCGCGCTATAGACCTCGTAGACAATAGAACTAGGTCACATTTTCACACTTCCCATAATGCATCTGGATTCCCCAATATACGGGTACTTTTAACCTTTTGACCCTGCGTGGCGATGAATAATTCATTACCCAGAATCGCGATTTTGTGATTTCAGAAAAAAAACTGGCCAGGTGAAATGAACCGTACCGGTACGATTGAAAATACAACCTTTTCCTACGATCGTTACACGGGGCCTCGCCAATTTTTTTCCCTAAGGGATTTATCTACATAGTCATGTTATCAGCTTTTCAAATAATTATGTGATTGCAAAATAATCTGTGATTTTCGGCCCGGAATCGGGGCGACAACTGTGCAAAAATCAAAATCAAAACAAAACATCACGTGACCATCGCTTACACAGACTGAGAGTGCTCCCTACTACATACGCTAGAATAGAAAAAAAGCGTCTTGACATCAAAAGTGTTCGGAAACCAATTTCGGACACTTTTGATGTCCAAACGATTTTCGGAAAAAAAACGTCTTGACATCAAAAGTGTTCGGAAACCAATTTTGGACTTGACATCAAAAGTGTTCAGAAACCAATTTCGGACACTTTTGATGTCCAAACGATTTTTGGAAAAAAGCGTCTTGACATCAAAAGTGTTCGGAAACCGATTTCGGACACTTTTGATGTCCAAACGATTTTCGGAAAAAAGCGTCTTGACATCAAAAGTGTTCGAAAAACTTTTGATGTCCAAACGATTTTCGTCTTGACATCAAAAGTGTTCGGAAACCAATTTCGGACACTTTTGATGTCCAAACGATTTTCGGGAAAAAAGCGTCTTGACATCAAAAGTGTTCGGAAACCATTTCGGACACTTTTGATGTCCAAACGATTTACCCCCACCCCACCTGGAACATCCCCAGACTAATCCCAGACCACTTCCGGTTGACCCCCACCCCACCTGGAACACCCCAGACTAATCCCAGACCACTTCCGGTTGACCCCACCCCACCCGGAACACCCCAGACTAATCCCAGACCACTTCCGGTTGACCCCACCCCACCCGAACACCCCAGACCAATCCCAGACCACTTCCGGTTGACCCCCACCCCACCCGGAAGACCCCCAGACTAATCCCAGACCACTTCCGGTTCACCCCCCCCCCCCCACCCAGTTGACCCCCACCCCCCAGACTAATCCCAGACCACTTCCGGTTGACACCCACACCACCCACATGACCCCAGACTAATCCCAGACCACTTCCGGTTGACCCCACACCCCACCCAAACCCCAGACTAATCCCAGACCACTTCCGGTTGACCCCACCCCACCGGAACACCCCAGACCACTTCCGGTTGAAGACCCCAGACCAATCCCAGACCACTTCCGTTGACCCCACCCCACCCCAGACCAATCCCAGAAGACCCCAGACCAATCCCAGACCACTTCCGGTTGACCCCCACCCACCCGGAAGACCCCAGACCAATCCCAGACCACTTCTGGTTGACCCCACCCCACCCGAACACCCCAGACCAATCCCAGACCACTTCCGGTTGACCCCACCCCACCCCCAGAACTTCCGGTTGACCCCACCCCCCAAACACCCCAGACCAGGCCCCAGACCACTTCGGTTGACCCCACCCCACCCAAAGGCCCCAGACCAATCCCAGACCACTTCCGGTTGACCCCACCCCACCCAAGACCCCAGACTAATCCCAGACCACTTCGGTTGACCCCCCCACCCCACCCAAACACCCCCAGACCAATCCCAGACCACTTCCGGTTGACCCCACCCCACCCGAACACCCCAGACCCCAGACCACTTCGGTTGACCCACCCCACCCCTACCCCCTTAAGCCCACCCCCCCTACCCCCTTAAGCCCACCCCCCCAAGCCCCCCTACCCCTAAGGCCCCTTAAGCCCACACTACCCTACCCCCCCCTTAAGCCCACCCTATCCCCTTAAGGTACCCTTAAGCCCACCTTACCCCCTTAAGGCACCCTTAAGCCCACCCTACCCCCTTAAGGCCCCCTTAAGCCCACCCTACCCCTTAAGGCCCCTTAAGCCCACACTACCCCTTAAGGCACCCTTAAGCCCACCCTACCCCCTTTAAGGCACCCTTAAGCCTGTGACCCTAGCCCCTTACCACCCTACCCCTTACCACATGCATACATGCACCTTATCTACCCAAAAACCAGTCCACTTGGCAGGGAACAGTTAAGAGAGAGTCACTACAGTGGGCAATGGTGAATAAGAGCGGGAAATGGAAAACTTTTAAGCATATTTCAACAATGACCTCATATGACCCGTAGATGACCTTTGACCTCAAATTCTGGAACAAAGATTGTGTCCCCCCACCCAAGGGTTGTTGCATCCAAGTTTCAACATAATCCATCCAGGCATGTGGGAGAAATCAACTTAAACGCAAACTTAAACACAATTTAACAATGACCTCAAATGACCCCTAAATGACCTTTGACCTCAAATTCGTCAACAAAGATTGTTACCCCTCTTCTAAGGGTCAATCCATCCATGTTACATCAAAATCCATCAAATTCTGTGGACAAAGAAAACTTTTCAGCATATTTCAACAATGACCTCATATGACCCCTAGATGACCTTTGACCTCACATTCTGGAACACTGATTGTGTCCCCCCCCCAAGGGTCCTTGCATCCAAGTTTCATCAAAATCCATCCAGGCATGTGGGAGAGATCAACTTAAACGCAAACTTAAACACAACTGTTGATGCAGAAGTGTCATGACACCATCTCAGCTTTGTGAAGATACTTTCAGACACTCCCAATACACAAGTTTGTACAGATCTTGAAGTCATACACATCTTCCCAGAATGCAATTAAGCAGATGAGTGATTCTTGGTCAGCCAGGCTATGCTTAATGTGCATAGATTCGATATGCTGTGGTATAACAAAATAATAAAGAGACAAATGTTTAGTTTACAACTTGAGTAATCGGTACTACAAACTGTGGAACTCATATACATGTACAGAGAGTTCAACTCATTTAGCATAGTTTTAAATCTTAATGATAGAAACAGTAAATGAAAAGTTATCTTAAAGGAGAAAACTTTCGACTTGAGAAATTCACATCACCTTTAATGAAAGATCTGAAGTAATAGGAATTTAATTGTCTTATAGACAGAAGAGAGATTATAGTGAAATAAAGTTATTTAAAGCTGATTCATACTCGATGAATCCTGAGTGTGGTGTCAATTTTTAGCCTACTTGACAAAAGCCGAGAGATGTTTTAATGACGATATTGCATCTGGAAGTCTCAAGCACATGAGCTTAATCGGCTAGTTGAGCTGGGTGAGCAACTCGGATGCAATTCATACTCGGGTATCGGAAGCATTGACGCCACACTCACGGATTCATCGAGTATGAATCCAGCTTTCACAGAATACCAAGGTGCAATTCCAAATATTAACAATACACCAACAGCACTCAAGCTGGCACACCCATGTGCAGATTGGTTTTTAGTCATTTCCCCTTTACATGACATCGGTGAATGCTCGAGTCAAGATCATGGCCTTGACTCGCGCGCATTTGAACCTTACAGACTACCTTCTCCATGAAGTTATCAACAGAGACATTCAACAACCTCGCCTGGAAGTGACGGCACCTTACTTGCACCAGAGGAGTTGATTCATCATGCACAGACGGCGAGACATCAGCTCACTGACGGGGCAGAAGAATGTGACTTAGCATGGCAGTCGCCATTCTCACCCTAGTTTAGAGCTCTTATATTTTTCCTTTTAATTCAGTTGGTATTATTGTCAGCTAACTAGCCAAATTGCCACTGTCCAATCATCCTCAAGGGGTATATGTCCACTCCAAATGCAATTTTCTCACTTTTGCTGTTTAAACCACACACCACTTTCCCCCACACCGCCTTTCCAGAGAACCGCGAAATCCGAGTGAAATAAGAGCTCTAGTTAATTTGCAAAATATTTTATGGCCACAGTTTACACCTTTTGATAACCTTTTATTGTTACTCAACTGTTTTTAGTCCATGCTACCTTTGAGTTATGGCGGTCGATCAATCAGAGAGAGCAGACAGGCTTAACCACAGACTGCGGTTTCAACCTGATGCATGTCAGTTCCAATTGGAATGACATGTTTAAACCTGTCATGTATGTGTGACCGCTGATTGGCTTTAACTCAAAGGTACATAACCGCGGACTTGAACATAGTACAGCTATTAGCTACATGCACCATACGCTATTTATAATCTCTGCAACAGCTGTCAGTTTGTTCAGTACATTATACACAACTGTGCAATGTAGTATACTGAAGAATAACCAATACAATAAGGAGAGTACTTTTGAGCCGCGTCTTGGCACGGGTCAAATCTGCAATTTTACAAAGCCGACCAACGACCTCCCTTCCGACCAGTGTCAGAGGGGATGTGTCATGGGTTTTGGCTTGATTGGTGAAAAAATATTGGTCGGCTTTGGGGCAAAGCTAGACACGCTCTGCTTGATTTGGGCATTGTAGATTTCCAAACGCAAATTTTGCGGAACTGTTACGTGCATTTTCTATGGCATTTATTTTATTCATGAAGATTTGTAAAATTACAAAATCACCTTTTAAACCTATGTTCAATAAATCTCAACAATATTGTGATAATATTCTACCAAATTATTCACTTCAAAAACCGCCGGGGTTAGGAGATTAACCCCACGGCTTATAATTTAAAAACATAATTATTTCCATTAACGGTCAATTGCAATTAAATGTTTGTGATCGCTCGCTATCACTCGCATCCCCAGGATTCGAAATTCGAAACCGTACAAGACAAAGACTTTGCTCGCAGTATACGTGCCCTTTGGGCCACCCTCACTGGTACTGGGAACGAGACTAACGAACCATTTGAAAATACAAAATTTTCTGTATAATTTTGACAGGGGGCCTCTGCCAAAATATTTGCCAAAGAGATTCATCTACTTATTTATGTAATCAGCTTTTCAAATAGTAATATGTTATTGCATTCTGATCCAGTTTTCGCCGGGTTTTTGGGATTAAAAATAAATACTTCATAAATTCACTTGATTTTAACGAGTGCCGCGTTAGCTCAGTTGGTTAGAGCGCAGATCTGCTGAGATCGTGGGTTCGAGCCCCACTGGCCAGAATTTTTTTTTCCTTGTTTTTCCAGCTGTTACATCATTATTTTCACATTTTTATGAGTAAATTTCTGTAATTTGTTTTTAGTGGTGTTTTTTTCACATTTCAGAACTGGAACCTTTGACTACCAGAGCTTATTATGTCAGCCAAGTCAACGTAAAATTTCTATTTTTAGATATAGGCAGTGTTGCCGATGCGCATTTACCGTTGCCGTTAGGATGGCGTGTCCTCCCCCCATTTGTTACAGTCCATATTTCACCTCAAGAAAATATTCTTACCATTGTACTCATAAGCATTCAATATTTGCATACTGATCTTTCAATGTCAGTCCTCTTGCTCAATGGTAAATGCTCTGATCATCAAGCTGTGATTCAGGATGGAACTTGGTCCTATAGTCGATCAAAGCACCAACAGGCTGGAATTGTTAGGGTTTCTTGTTTACTACGCCTGGTAAAAGTAGACCCAATTAACATTTAAAACTGCCTTTTGTCCACATTTTTGTGTGTAAAAGGAAGAAGGCAGTGCCCAAGACACTCTAATCCATAATTTTTGATATTCTACAGATAGAGATTAGTAAGTAAACTTCCAGTATTAGGGTATTGACATCAATCCGCACGCTATGAGGCCCTGATCAAAGTATACCTATGATCAAGATTGAATAGTTCTTGGTGGGGATACTTTTAAATTTTTCTGCAGAAAAATTTTGTTCCTTCGGAATTTTTGACAGCATACTTTAGATTGGCAGGGCTACTTTCAATTTGGCAGGGTCCAAATAATCGAAGGCACCAAGGCAATTGCCCTTCTGCTCAGCATGACTTCTGCCTGTGGGTGCCCCAAACTTGTTTCTGACTTTTGGCCTTTACACATTGCCTTGGTGCCCAACATGCCCAAGCTGAATTGTTCTTGAAAATGGGTGCCCTCTGAAAACGAACTTGGGGACCCTGAATTTGGTGAACTTATTTACAAAGCTTTTATCATTTCAATTAAACTGTGACGCGTGGACAGAGGTTACTTTCGTGACTATTTTACTCTGCGCTGAACGGCCGCAGCAATTTTGTCAATTTAGGGCAAAATCGCATCTTGCCCTCGCGAGTGCTGGTCAAAATGTCTGAGTGCCTCGACACTTTCACCTGTCATTACTTTCTTGTTAGTTCAGCCAGGGAGCACCTGAGCTCGCCAAGTCGTATACTGTATTATTTCATTTAGCAGTTATGCAATTTGTAATTATTTCAACTGAATCTAGAAAAGAAATCACTGACATTTTATATCAGATTTGCAAATCAGTAAGAGAAATACAAAGCTTTTCTTAATAATAATGTCACCGCAGATATTTAATAAAGATCGGCAAGTGGTTACATTCGCAGTTTACAAAATTTTCCTGCCATGATCTTACTCAGGTTGCTGTGTCTTCTAATGCCTGGTTCGAGGCAAGTCTAAATTAGTGTAGCCTCGTCTAATGTGAATCTCATGAGTAATTCATGGCTTGGCAGATAATGAGACTGTGTCACATTGTTGGGTGGACAAGCTGCCCTGCACTAGGTGTGTTTTCTTCCATGGACTCAATGTCTGTGTGCAACAATGGACAGATTCAGACGGTCACCATGGAACCACTACATGCAAAACCTTTGGAAATCAGGGGTCTGCATGACAGATTTTCACCAGATTTTGCACACAGCTGTTCATGTGAAAATCGCTATCTCTCAAATATCTTCACTCAGCTTAGATAACCATCCGTACATCTACAGGCTTTTTCTGGAGGCCAATTTCTAAGGGGCATTGGAATGGCACTGAAGGCAACCCCACTTTCAAAAGCTTGTCTGACCTGCTAGAGTGAACAACCCAGAAAATTGTGAATTGTCGGTGCCTGGTTGTTCTCTGTGCCCTTGAGCTTGTGTACTACACTATAAACACTTCACTGTGTGTCCATAAGGCTGTTAATGAGATCAAAACTGAATCATGTAAACTGGGGATCATTAGCTTACTAGGGCGAGCCTAGTCTTGTTTGTAAACAGCAGTATTGGAAGTCTTATTAATAAAATATATAGTTTATTATCATTATATATGTGATCAGGCAAATGGAGTCTTCATGAGCATAAATCTCACCACATTTATGAATATTTAATTCATTCAGGATGTAATATGACCGTGAGATGGCTGGAGTAGTAGCAAATGTACAAAGATATTTCTTACAGACATTCGGGTAAATCTGCACAGGAATTCAGGCCCGGTAGTACAATGGCAGGCAGGTGCCTGGGTACCAGGGTATTTGTCACAGGCTTAATTTACTACAAATTTGATCTCATTGCAGCAAATTTTAAAATCAAACAAAAGTTATACTTACATTTGAAACTCTGTGTGTATTACCAAATAAAAGAAGAGCATCATCAGGTATACATGGCATCATAAATTCATCACATCCCAGGGTACTTATGCCCACTGGTACATCTACTTCATTGATGAACTGGATGTTTCTGAAAATGAAATTGTAATGGGATAAATGAAAATGAGAATTAGACAAATAAAGGTGTATTGTTTTAGACACAGTTGGTGCCTTTTCCAGCATTATGGCTTCAGCTTAAAATATACTAGAAATTGATGTTGGATCATTGCAACACTTAATGTTTTGTGATCTTTTCTGGAAAGTTACATTGAAATATAAACTCTAGCTTAATTGGTAATGGATAACTGCAGCAGCTTCTGGCAGATTTCCATTGTTACAAAGATATTGTCACGATATCAGCCATCATTGTGTGAAAGACAAACTAGCTTGTGTATCGAGCCCTCAGAACTGGTTGTTCGGCCATACAACATTAATGTGTTGCAATCATTCCAGTGGTCAATCTCTCAATGTACTCTAGATGGTGCTTGTATTCAACCCACCCTGCATCTCTAACATGTGTCATGATGGTCTTAATCCACAATGACTCTACTGATAGTTCCGTACCTGTTGGGTAGGGTTTACGTGACAGGTTAGCTCAATGCAAGTGAATGACTTCCTGCTGTTTTCATGCCTCATTCACGCATGTGTTTGAGCCTGGTTAGATTCTGCCAGCTTTGTAATTTCCTAGGACAAGAAATTAACCGCTTGGTTGTCTCAATTACCCATGTGATATTTGGGGAGTGGGTCCTGGCTGTGATATACTAGATATTAGGCTAGTGGTTAAGGTACCTGGATGCTAAATGGTTTATGCAATGTGGTTGGCCAATAGATCAGCAAAATTGAGTCATTTTTCAACGAATAGTATACAAATATTGAATGTTTATGAGTACAATGGTAAGAATATTTTCTTGAGGTGAAATATGGACTGTTCCATTCAACGAGGCGCAGCCGAGTTGAATGGAACAGTTCATATTTCACCGAATGAAAATATTCTTTCCATTGTACGAATAAAAACATTCAATATTTGTTTTATATAACTCGCACATATATTATATGCCTTTCTCCGAATTTTACAATTCACCAGGATGACGAAAGAAATTAAAAATATCCAGCATATCTTTATTTTGTAAACTTTCACCCAAATCATTAATTGGCGAGTCCAAGTAACGACGCGCGAAAGTTAACGCTACGCGCGCGTTTGAAGCAGTACGCACTGCTAACAAACGCTCGCGGAGTGCAATGGGCACGGCGCGGAGTGCAATAGGCACGGCGCGGAGTGCAATGGGTCATATTGCTAAAAATAGCAAAAATAATTAACTGTAATTGACCAATCAAATGCCAAGAATCTTTGTATGAGTTATATAATATCATAGTAATAATTAATAAATCAATCAAAGAACAGCAATTGACATTTTATTATAATCGAAAGGTCAACAATTGTCAAATTTGTAATATTACTTAGATGATCTTTAACACCTACTGTCAGACCCAGCCATCAACTTGCCTTGCGTTTTTCTGAGAAATGTACAGAAATTGTGTTTTGAGGTCTGTGTTTTGTTACCACTGCTTAACAAATTAAATTTTTAAGTGCCACCTAACCAGGACTTAGCTAGGATTTGTCAAGTGCCCATCTGTAATTCAAACTATCATCAAATTTGACCTTGAAAACCATAAACCGAATTTACATCTACCCAGGGGTCACTGAGTTCAAATATGTGCTGTTTTAGCCTTGATTTATTAGTCTAATCTAAGTTTGAGTTCATAACTTTCTAACCACTATATTTAGAATGCAACATCTGGTCGTGCCATTAGGTGGTTAAGAATGTATTTTCCTGGGGGAGGGGCAAAACAGGGGGAGTACAATTTAGCTGGCCTTAAAAGGGGGAAAGCAATTTTTTGGCAGGTCAAAAGGGGGCAAGCAAAATTTTGGCACACATTTTGGGGCGGACTTTATAAACGCTCTAAAACGCAGTATAGAATAAGGTACAAAACGCTCAAATGCAAATTCTCCAGCTTACGCTGCATCACCTATGGGCCATTTAAGATTTGAAATTGGGGATCACCAAAATTTCCAATGCAAAGGGGGAGGGCAAGGATTTTATGGAATGTCGAAGGGGGAGCAATTTTGGTGTTTGGGGTAAGTGATTTTTGGTCAGCCATTTTGAAAATTGCCCTCCCCGCAGATAATTATTGTACAGCCTCAATCTTGCCTGTCCCAGGAGCAAACTGGACGGCAAAAATGACGGGTGGACGAAGTCGCTTAGCTAAGTCCCTGCCTACAACCTGAAACTCCCAGATATTTGTATAGATAAATCAATACAAATTACCCATAACTCTGGAATGGAAAAACAGTGTTACTCTTGATCAAATTGTTTTTGATTCAGTGCACAATACAATTGAATACATTACACAATATCCAGTTTTGTGTCTCTCCCCAGAGAGCAGAAAGTTTCACATTCCTGTTGGATCAAGCATATAAAACATGTTTAAAAAAATTATGTTGGACATGTTTCTTTCTTCATCAGGAGTGACATCAAACCCATGAATCTTGTGTACCGGGTGAATACATCCTCAGCACTACTAGCCATCTCATTACAAAACAAGCAGCTGGCTGATAGCGATTCAACTTCACTTCCTTCTTCACATTCCTCCCACATATCATCATTGTTCTCTTTTCCAGAATCAGCTGGATTTTTCTGTACTGTATTACAATTTCACTGTCTGTAGAAAAGGAGGTATAGTTGATACTATAAGTAGTGTATTTCTAGTATTCTGGTACATGAACATTTAGATGGGAGATGATGTCTATATGTCTACATCACGTGGTGGGCAACCTTAACCTCAGGTAAAAACTCTGCACTGTAAAAATACAAAAACTAAATACCCCTTTAATCTAGTATACCATACAAAAATCCCAGAATACCCTTTTAATCTAGTATACCATACAAAAATCCCAGAATACCCCTTTAATCTAGTATACCATACAAAAATCCCAGAATACCCCTTTAATCTAGTATACCATACAATAAACCAAATACCCTTTAATCTACCATACCATACCAAAAAACACAACATACCCCTTTAATCTAGTATACCATACCAAAAACCCAACATACCCCTTTAATCTAGTATACCATACCCAAATAATCCCTTTAATCTAACATACCCCTTTAATCTAACCATACCCCCCTTTAATCTACCATACCAAAACCAAACATACCCCTTTAATCTACCATACCATACCAAAAACCCAACATACCCCTTTAATCTACCATACCATACCAACAACCCAACATAACCCTTTAATCTACCATACCATACCAAAAAATCCTGAAAATATAATTTTTCATAAAATAAAAACAGGCTAGAAAAAAAAATCTAGAAACACTGAATCTCAAAGGTCAGGGGTCAAGTCCAAATGATTCATACATGAATCGGTGTGCCGGAACACCCCCAGACTAATGGTTGTGAATAAGAGAGTTAGATTATATAGATACCATTATACCATTAACCCAACATATCCCTTTAATCTAGTATACCATACCAAAAACCCAACATACCCCTTTAATCTAGTATACCATACCAAAATCAAAATACCATACCAAAACATACACCCCTTTAATCTAGTATACCATACCAAAATCCAAACAAACACCTTTAATATAGCATACCATTATACCATTAACCCAACATACCCCTTTAATCTAGTATACCATACCAAAAACCCAACATACCCCTTTAATCTAGTATACCATACCAAAATCCAAACAAACCCCTTTAATCTAGTACACCATACCAAAAACCCAATATAGCCCTTTAATCTAGTATACCATACCAAAAACCCAACATACCCCTTTAATCTAGTATACCATACCAAAAACCCAACATACCCCTTTAATCTAGTATACCATACCAAAATCCAAACAACCCTTTAATCTAATACCATACAAAAACCCAACATACCCCTTTAATCTAGTATACCATACCAAAAACCCAACATAATCTAGTATACCATACCAAAAACCCAACATACCCCTTTAATCTATACCATACCAAAAATCCAACATACACCTTTAATCCAAACATACACTAATACACCTTTAATCCAAACATACACCTTTAATCTACCCTGTCCCTATACCATGCCAAAAACCCAACATACCCCTTTAATCTACCATACCATACCAAAAACCAAACATACACCTTTAATCTAGCATACCATACAATTTACCCAACGTTAACCCAACATAGCCCTTTAATCTAGTATACAATACCAAAACCCCAACATACCCCTTTAATCTAGTACACCATGCCAAAAACCCAACATACCCCTTTAATCTAGTATACGATACCAAAAACCCAACATACCCCTTTAATCTAGCATACCTTTAATCTATACAAACACCTTTCATCTAGCATACCATTATACCATTAACCCAACATACCCCTTTAATCTAGTATACCATACCAAAAATCCAACATACACCTTTAATCTACCCCTACCACCCTACCGTACCCCTACCCTCCCCTACCATACTTCATCATTCACCCCTCAACCCCCAAACCAGTCCATTAAGTAAAAAAAACCATACCCCTTTAATCTAGTATAAAGGCATACTAAGTGATTTGCAATATCAGAAAATCAAAAAATCAT
This sequence comes from Chiridota heheva, assembly GCA_020152595.1. Lineage (NCBI taxonomy): Eukaryota > Metazoa > Echinodermata > Holothuroidea > Apodida > Chiridotidae > Chiridota > Chiridota heheva. The sequence continues at coordinate 1,977 of JAIGNY010001920.1, read as the reverse complement.
CAAAAATCAGATTTTTGCATTTTTGTAATCAGTATGGGTGTGCCAACATAGCCTGTAAGTGGCATGTCCAAAAACGATTTAATAAAGACAAAACTGGAAGTTTTAGTGAATATTGCTTAACTTATACGTACGTATAAGTTAAGCAATGAGAACTTTATTTAATTCTGCTACAAAAATCTCATTGTTTTTCCCCAAACTTACAAACTATTTTCTATGGAAAAAAAGTGAGCCACTGCGGGTCACGTCTGGGGTCAAGCAACTTTTTCCAATCGATCATTTTCGCCGTTGAGGGCGTACTACTTGAAAAAAAAAATTTCGAGAGGTGATCTTGAAAAGCATCTCAAAACTGCTGTTTTCTCCCATTTTTGTCTTTTTTCTTGCGATAAAGGTAGTTATTGACGATTATAAAGACTTATCCTTCACTTTTAAGCTACTTCTATAATTTTTCTGCTCCCACTGGAATCACTTAATATGCCTATATAACTATACAAGAAGAGTGTCAGTTCCAACTGTACAGGCAGGACAAAAGGAAGGATCACAAAGGATTCAATAGTGATCCTCAAACAAGGAAAATATGATAAAAAATTTATAAGGAACACAACCTCCAAGGAGGGGAATAAAAAGACAGACAAAAACAATCAAACAACTTATTTCCAACACCCGCAGTGTGTGTCCTTAATTTCATCGATCAGTTTCTTATTCCAGATTTTTTTAGAGTTGATTTTTACACACCGGCTATTCACAATGCATGTAGTATAGATTGTAGAGTAGCATAGTATTAATTTCCATTGAGCTAGCCTCGACAACACATTATTTGAGCTGGCCCTCTCATGTCCCTCTTCACCCAGTGAAAAAAGCTTGACTTTTACATTTCATTGATCACAGTTTTGTTATTCAGATTGATTTATAATTGATTTCCACACACTGGCTCACAATTAAGATCGCGGTAAGATAACTTGGTTTAGACATACAAGTTCAAGCTGTATTGATTATATTTTAGCTTCTGATAAGACAGAAATTATATTTATGAAATGATTGTTGATGAGCGCTTGCTAAATGTTGAAAGCGATCATAATATGATCATTACAAAACTTGAATTTCTCACGGTCAAAATGCAAAGACCACTAATCCGACTAATAACAATTGGAATATTTCTAGGACCAGAATTGGTCGATATTTCAAGATGCTTTTCAATTGTTTTCAAAACTGGGACCCAAACCATTTCCAGGATGTGAATTCCCACTTTGGGACAATTGGAAAGATAATCTCTTCTATTGCATCTGATGTTATTGGTTTTAAGAATAATCATCGAGTAATAATAAAAAACAATGGTGGTGTAAATCTATTGATGATGCAATTAATTAAAGGAAAAAAGAAAGCAGGAGCATCGTAAATTAGTCTAAACATGATAAATTAAATAAAGATAGAGAGGATGAACTTTTGGGAAGATTACAGATTAAAAAACAGGTGCAAAAAACACTTTATTAAAGCAAAAGATAACTGATATGCGTTTTGAAAGAAGTGTTAAAATTGCTAAAACCTGAGGTCCCTCTTCAAAGAGCTTTTTGAGACTTAAGAGGCATTAGGCATAAGATAATCTCTAATCAATTAAACTGCCTAATTCTGAACATGTTGTGCGGGACAAAGGTGTAATGAAACAAACTATCATGCAATAAACATTGGAGTCTTGCAAAAATGGATATGTTTATGAATGATAATTATAATAATGTTGATAGGTCATTGCTGATATAAGAAAAGGTTATCAAAATGTTGGTTGTAAATACAGATGTCACTTTAAACGATTTTGATATTTCTTTTTGATGATGTAAAGGAGGCTATTTCTTGTGCTAAAACAATAAGTCTCAGGTCTGATTTGATTACCAATGAACTTCATCAAAAATTCAGGCAATGGGTTATTTCACTCTCTTTCTAGGCTTTTAATCGATTTTTACATTTTAGAAAGTACGCCTCACTTGG
>JAIGNY010001919.1:0-20489 GCA_020152595.1 Chiridota heheva | reverse complement strand
ATATGGTCACATGACCTGATTCTAATGCACTTGTAACCGACCTTAAAAAATGTAGTTACTTACCCAGCCCTGACCTTCACTTTACCACTCTAATCCCTCACATTTCTTCAGCATGTTGATGACTCTAAGATGGCTGGGAACTGATCCGGAAATTCGACTCGATTTTTACCTTTTTCTACACCACTTTTTCATAGCAGCTCCAACTGTGAAGGTTTCCTGCTGGTTGGGCTTTTTCTATAAGTTTTTTAAGTCATCTGAGGTAAGATGAGGTGGCTTTAGGTCCGGGAAAAAATTGTTGTCCGACTTGCATGACTTCTCTATACAGTTTACACTAGTGATGGATAGAATTTTCTTCGCCCCTGTACAAAACAGGCTCTGGAGTCAGGTGTTTTTCACTCCTATGGCGAGAGGCTTTATGCCGCAGAGCAATATTTGGGCTAGGTTCTGGGGCCTTTTTCACTTGGGTAGAGTTTATTTCTCCTTAGGCGCAACGCCCACCATGAGGAGAGCTTAAATGTTAAATAGTACGTATATGTTACATATCCAACACAAGTTCTCCTATGCATTGGGCCACCAACTTTGATTGTTGTTGGCGCATGCGCAAGAGTCCAATGTCACCACAGAATGACTGGAGTTGACTGCAACACTCTCCAAGGAGTTACAGTTTGTACAAGAGGACCTATTATTTATTTTACGTTACTATGTAAAGTGTGAGGTAAAAAGCAGGAGGGACCCTGGTGAGGTCTCCCTTATGCCCCCTTTTCAAGAGAATTCACCTTTTCATTTTCTCTCCACTGACACCAAGGAGTAGTGGCTAGCGTTTTCCTATGCGCCTCCCGCGATATCAAAAATTGCTTTTTTGCATATTTCTCAGGTTTTCTGGTGTTCTAAATTGCTGTGGCTTATCTCGTACTAGTATTCGTTGACTTCCGCGGCCCTGTCTTGCCCTCATACGGGTCAACTTTGTGTCCCTCGTAGGGGAGTTTGACGAGAGCTGTGAAGTGTGTCGCATCTAATGTCGGGACATACATATAACCACATGTAATACTAATAGGTCACGGCTCTCGGTCTGAGTTGTTGGTTTATAAGTAGTGGTGAGTGGTAATACCGCTGTGGGCCATGGTTCCAAGCTGGGACCAGACAGACCACGAGTAGCAGTGTTTTAAGTAGTCACAAGCGACCACCTCTCTCAGTTTGAGCCTTAGAGTTATACCCAAGGGCTTTTACAGCCCCATATTAAGACTTTCACGGGTCCGTACGGATCCATAGCACGGCCCTACCGGTCCATACTGCTGCATTGAACGGCTCTGTACAGGTCCATACGGCTCCATAGCACGACCCTACGGTTCCATACTGCTGCATTGAACGGCTCTGTACAGGTCCATACGGCTTCATAGCACAGCCCTACGGGTCCATACTGCTGCATTGAACGGCTCTGTACAGGTCCATACGGCTCCATAGCATGGCTTTACCGGTCCACACAGCTCCATTGTATGGCTCCGTATGTGTCTATATGGCTCCATAGCACAGCTTTATGGTTTCATATGGCTCCAATAAATGGCCCTGTACGAGTCCATACGGCTCCATAACATAGCTTTACAGGTTGATATGGCTCCATTGAACAGCTCCATATGGGTCCATATGGTCCATATGGTCCATATGGCTGCATAGGACAACTTTACGGGTTGATACGGCTCAATAGAACGAGTCCATATGGCTCTGTAGAACGGATCCATATGGCTCCATAGTACTTATTGTTATTCTAACAGGACGAGTACTGAATATGGTAATGCAAGCGCTTCATCAAGCTACGGCCCGGAGATATACACAGCACATGCTATGCATGCAGATTATGCTGTGAAGCAAACCCCTGTACACTATGCTGTGACTGGGATGAGGCGGCTTGGAGGGAGCATAGAGTGTTCTGAGATCGGCACTTTCAGAAAGCGGCTGAAAAGGCAGAGAAGTGACGGGAGAAGAGACTGTCCTCGTCTTCTCCCCCTCCACCTCCACTCAAGCCAAGACCATCGACGACCCCTCCCAACAGGAAGGAGAGTCTCCACCCGCACCACAGATATATCATAATATAGATACCAAACTTTGACGTCACTCCCATTGGATCCCACACTAACTTTTTGTGCCAGATTTGGAACCCACATGCTGATTTATTTACATAATCTAGGCATTTTTCAGTCGTCGCACCTTCAACAAAGTTTTTCTACAGCTGACCAACAGTTTGCCGAGTAAGCGAACGGTAAAAGCAAGTAAGTTATTCTAATTTTCTTTCATTATTTCTCATTATTCTGAAATATTTTAGAAGAAAATGTGGTTAAATCATATTTAGTGCCCCCATATGTACCTGTGCAATGGTTTGCTTTAAAATGCATCTCCTCCTAGGTTTTAACAGTTTTGCTTTTGAAATTCTGGCTCAAGCAAGATTTGTGTATGCTTCATGTTGTTTGTATTTTGCTAATAGATATTCTATGTATTTTTTAAATTAAAACTCCCGAAAGGTTTTAAGAAAGCATCAGATTTCATACTTAATGGCGCCAAAAATAGCTCTTTTAGCTGTTGACATTATGCCATGCTTGTACGTATGTGTACCGTACATGGCTCTGGCATATTGAGGTCCATACAGTCATGTGTTTTCTATTAGCTTCATGTGTGTGTCTAGTCTGTTGTTAATTATGCATCGCAGTGGCTAGATCTTACAAGCGAATCACAGTGTGTTTGACGAAAACCATTTTGGAATCAGAAATCGAATATGCAAATTTTTGGATCGGGTCATGACATTTCCGTTAATTACATGCGAGTTGTGTCAGTTGTTGTTCGTCAATCAATTACAGTATATACTGATATGTTTGGTGATCGAACAGTAGTGTATTGTCACAAAGGATAATTTATTTTCTTAGAAAGTTAAGAGTTGTAATTGTTTGTTTGTTGAATTTCAATAATGATTGGTATCTCCATTTACATGTACCGTGGATTTCTACCTGTTGTCACTAGAAGTGTGACCACAAGCTACACGTTAGCAAATCCTTGCTGTTGAAATTCAATATCATTCATGATTTATTCACATACACATCCGGTTGACAATATCAATGACTTTTACAAACTGTAAACCCAATGAGCATAATCATTCTTAAATGTGAGAATTACAAATGCGCAGTAATCACCTATGAATGGGAATATTTTGCACAATGATTTTTATTGAAATCTGAGTAACTTGTGAAATGCACCGTGAATGTGTGGCAATAAAAAGTGAAAGTAACAATAGGCCATAACGTATGGCTTTAAATCCCACTCAATCAAGGGCTGTTTTATAGGCTGTTAAATTGACCAAAAAACACACGGTCAAATTACTTGAATCGTGACAATCAGTTCATTTACATGTACAATCAGTACATCACCTGATTAGTCAAACAAAGTTTGCAAGAAAGAAAAAAATATGCAAAACAAACAAACAGTGAAAGGTTTTAACAGAGCTGAAATTTAGCATGCTTCACAAAGATGGCGGCCAATGTGAGAGGACTGATATGATCAGAACTTTAGGGGTTGTGGGCGTAGGTTTGAAATGTTTACGACGAGGTATCATTCAGTCGGAAATCTGACCTCGTTTGACCTGAAAACTTTAAACATTGCGGAAGTCATACAATTTTGAATTTGGCTCGAAATTCAAATGCAATGTACGGCACAACATCGAGCAAAATTTCACCTTTTATAAGTCAAATTAACTTAAATGATTTAAACTTTATGGAGAAATATCATCAAAGCAAACACAGAACAGCCTAACCCTTATGTATACTGATATACAAGTGGAAAAAATAAGGTCAAGACCTACCACTAGTCCGATCGAACGTATCGGCCGATGGTCAAAAATTAGGCCTAAATTGACTTTTTCAAAATCAACAAAAGAATTTCATAGCTAAAATTGTAGGAAATTTACTTCTTGACACAAAAAACTAATCGACACTAGACAGTTACGCTGTGAACGGTAGTTCACAAAACGTTTGCATGCAGATTTTGAATGTTAAACACGCGTGTGATGGTCGCCATTTTGAACGCTGAATATTCAACATATATGACCAGGTATTTGAATATTAATCATCATTACATTGGTTCTATCAGTGCAGTTGCGGGAGTTCACTGGTTTTATCAGTGCAATTGCGGGAGCAGCCTGGTTCCAACACTCAATTTGGGAGATTCAATTATTTGAAAACGACTGAGAAGGGCAAATTAAGTTCGAATAAAACAGTACATCTCAAATGACACTTTCCTGGTACATTTTAGAAGTATGGTGAACACTTTACAAATAAGCTAAGCTTTTAAATAAAATAAAAAAGACATAATAAAGGTTGGGTAAATTTGGGTTGGAGGTTATATGGGGGTTCAGTCGGTGGGGTTAAGAAAAATTGGATGAGATATTAAATAAAAAAAGAGAAGACTGGGTTTAACAACATGACGAGAAGGGAGACAGTTCATAGTTTGCCCCTAATGTGTTATTTCCAACTGGGCTTGCAATAATTATGAAGTTATGGATTCGACCAGGGGCAGATTGGTCAACTGACCCTGGACCAGTGGTCCAAGACGCCGGTCCCAACACGCTGATCGACTTTTCCCCCATAACTTGAGTTTGGCCGCTGGCCCATTGGACTAGCTAATGTAATTTTTTTCAGGAAATAAAACAAAAATATTTGTATGCTTCATGCAAATGAACGAATAAACATTATGACACTTATCATTTTTTGCGTGGTAAGGTCAGACGAAGGCACCGGTCATTTTACCTGGACCGGTATATTTTTATGTGTCAGTCCGCGCCTGGATTCGACCCTCATATATGGTACACAAATGCATTTTGGCAGTTTAGCAAAAATTGTTAGATCAAAAGTGGGTGTGGAAATTAAGTCCAACTGAGGCAGGGAGTAGATATTGCTTCTCATCTCCCATTCAATTCCTCCACTGTGTTCAGTATTTGTTCATAAAACACAAAATGTAACGTCAAAGTAATCCATGGTGTTGTCCTTCAGTACTTGGTCCGCGGGATACATTATCTTTTCCTCTTGCAAAATAGTAACGAATGGATAACATCAGGAGCAAATGACACAGCCAGCCTTAAAAAAATGAGTGTGGCGGTGATGGGGAGGGGAAGGGTGATGAAGGAGGGGTTATGGGGAGGGGGTGATGGGGGAGGGGGAAGGGGTGATGGGAGGGGGGGGAGGGGGTGATGGGGAGGGGGAAGGGGTGAGGAGGGAAAGGTGAGGGGGACAATTGTGAGAAGGGTCAAACTGTGATGTCAAGGTCCAGAAATTACAAGGAAAAAAGGTGGGCGTTTCAGCCATTCCCAGTCCTTTTGAGAGGTTGAGAGGGAAGATCCTTGTTGCAATGGTGGGAAATAGGCGAAACAAAGGAGAGGAAATATTACTTGGCAATACTTCACATAGAACAAATACATTCTCCCCATAAACCTTTGCATATACACCCACTTTCCTTGGGATGCCCACCACAAGACAATGAAGCACCAGGTATCATTTTCTAGTCTGTGGTGTGACTTGGTTCAGGCTTGACCCTGAATCTTTGGGCTAAATAACCATCTGAAAAATCAATGAGGATGGGAACTTTCAAAAAGAAGTTTTAAATCAGTTTAATTAGTTCCAAAAGAATTATCTTTTTTTCCAGTCAGTTTATAGCTTAAACAAGGTTGCCAACACAATGCTAAAACAGCTACAGAAAAAACTCAAAATACTTCAAAGGTGAATTCAGGATGAGGTTAACCACAATGGGTGCACTGGAAATTGATTCAAACAATACAGAAGTAAAATTAGCACACCAATACCTTCAATGACTTAATGACCTGGATTGACCATCCTTACATCCACCTTTGGAATACTTTAATTTAAGAAAAGCAATAAATAAGACACAATGGAGACAGATTAAACAATAATAACTCTTGTTATCTTCAAATGCAACAAAATAAGAACCAATAAAAATACATCTTTATCAAGTTAACCTGAATAAAGGGTAGTGCTTATGTAAGTCTATCAATACACAATATAAATATAAACAGCTGGCAAAAAGACTCCACATTAAGTGTGTATTACTGTAAGTTTCTTTAATATTATTTGTTATAAATATAACAAATCTGACACTTCTATAAAATTAAAATGAATGGCACTTCCTCGTATCACACAGACAGCCTTAGATATATACAGTATATGTCACCCAGACAATATACAGTATGTCACCCAAAAAGTCTTTAATAAAACCAATGTCACCCAGACAGCCTTAGATATAAACAATATGTCACCCAGTCTTTAATAAATACAATGTCACCCAGAAAGCCTTAGATATATACAGTATATGTCACCCAGACAGTCTTTAATAAAACAATATATGTAACCCAAACCGGCTTTAATATATGTCACCCAGTCTTTAATACATACAATATAATGGACTTTCCACCTTACACAAATAGAAAACCAGACAGATACAAACAAGGCAAAACTTTATACTATGACTACTTTGCACAGGAAGCTCACAAGTGATAAATCATGGTACTTCTTAGAAAAATAGACACATTTTCTCATTCTTTACTGTTCATATGTACATTTATAGTTGTAAAACTGTACATAGCTAGTATATGTCAAAAAATAAATTGTACAGTTTAAAAGGTACAAACATGAAGAGCACAAATATGCTGTTAGTCGCTACCAACACTTCAAACATACTACAGTTTTACACAGCTTTTTTTTTTTTTTTTTTTTACACAGCTGCATTACAAAATAACTTTAAAAAAATAACATTCATGTGGCTATTGTACACACCAACTCACTTTATTGTGACCAATTAATTTATGGGCAGGTCAGGTCAGGTACAAGAAAATTTAAAAGTTGTTGTATTCTGAATTTACAGCTCTTTGTAAACAACTTAAAACCTGTCCATAGAAAAGTAATCAATTATGTCCTCTCAAGGTACAAGTAAGAAAGAAAGACACTGATTGTAACATCTTTATCACTTGAATAACATGTGTTTCTTTACCAGCCAATTACATTTGGAGAGACAAACTTATTTGTACTTTTTACAACTTCTCCACAATCATCCGCAATTCAATGATAAATAATGAAGACATCATTGCTAATCCAACTGAATGTATATGGCAAACAATAGTCTTTTAGGCTAACTGCTCTCCAGCACTGGTTAAATTTGTCCATGCCCATAGCCACTTGCAGGACCCATGCCACTCATTTGTGAATGCACTATCTGGACGACCCCTGGTTTCAGTAAATTCACTTTCAGGATTTAAACTGGACATCACTTATCTTCAATGCTACTAACTGATCACTCAATGAAAAACAGTAGCAGATCATACAATATCTTGGGGAGGGAGGGGGGGGGGGGGGAGGCAGAGTGGCATTCAATAAAAGCCCCGCAATGGTTAATGAAATGACAGGCGTCATGACATTTGCACTTTTGACATACTTACCAATGGCTGCTAAAAAGAGTTCGTAATAGTTTCTTGGTTAAAAATATTTTAAAAAACCATTTAGTATTTAGCATTCATCCACCACTGTACTGATGCATATGTACCTGTGAAAATAAAAAATAAATAAAAAAATGTTTGAGTAATCATGAGAAAAAAATCATACGGTACATAAACTATTATATACTATATATATGAGCCAAACTTGAAAGTGCTCAAGGGATTAAGTGGAAAGAATACAAGTCATCATTGGCACGTAAGTTACTGCTTGCTGGAATGGTTAACTTGTTCTATATATAAAGAAAACAGCAAGAAGAGACTGGTACCTGTAAAAATAATAAATTAATATAATGAATGTTCTTAAAAAAACTTTATTCTTTCTAAATTTGTATCACACACATGCATTCTTTAAACAAAGAAAATGAATACACTGTACATTAAGGCAGGCATTTGTACTGGCATCAGATATGGCAAATGAAAAACATACTGATCTTTGGCACACACATGATATATAAAAGTAAAAAGATAGGGATCCAAAAAGTGGTAAATGTTATATGTCTCTAGAAGTACACAGTTACTGGTATGGTAAAGCTTTTAAAATAAAAAAAGGAAGTAAAAGCTTTAGCACTTGTAAATAGCAGCTTCATGGCAAAATTAAAAACACTTAGTAAGCCTCACAATACAATGTCTCAAACAAAAACAACTGAAAGTCAATAAGGGCAGGCAAGTACTTTTAATCTGGGCTTTCTACTTCATAGGGATAATAATTTCTGATGGGCTCCATTTTGCATTGCCCATCATATATACACATTAACATTTTAATACAATTTCAATACTAAAATTCATGGTTTCCATTAATCTAGAGTTTTATAAAATTGTTACCTGATACAGTAACATTTAAATAAAATTTTAAAATGTAAACCATGAATTGCATGTACAAAATAAGCCTTCCAAAATATAATATTTAGGTTCTAACTCATGGGAAACTCTTAGATGATACTGTAAAGATCACCAGAATCAATAATCATCTCAACTCCAACTCCCTCTTCAAAGTCATTTTGTTCCTCACAATCATCATTGTCAGCCACACTGATATCTCCCAAAACATTGGGACCATAATCTGATTCATTGGAACTGAAATAAGATTCATCTGAGGTAACTTGGGAATCATCTGAGAGTAAAAGCTTCTAGGTCTTACTAGTTATTATACACATCCCTCAGTGCAGGTTGACATTGGGATTGCCGTACAACAGGGGAGAACACTGGACCTTTGGTGTAATAATAAATACACCAAAATTTGGAGCTTCGTATTCATTAAGATCCATGGAGGCCGCCATTTTAATTGTAGTGATAACGTTAAGTCAATGGGGATTTTTAATGAGAACGCAGGGGGTATTTTTAAAACGAAAAACCAATATTAAATGAATATTCATTAGATTTAAAAGCAGACTTTTCAATTTCATTGTGGACTTCGCGATAGAATAACAAAAGACTTCCGTTGACCTTTTGAACAACCCTCTCGACACAGGATTTCATGATGGCTCAGTCATCGCTGATACCATGTACATATATCATACGTTACATTACACAATTACTACCGTTCTCTTAGTAAAAATCCTATTCATATAACGTTATCACAAGTTAAAATGGCAGCCTTCATGGATCTTAATGAATACTACGAAGCTCCAAGTTTTGGTGTATTTTCTTACTGCACCAAAAGTCCAGGATTCTCCCTGACTGATGAGGGTTGTTATAGATTAGGTACAATTCTTGTTTTTTTTAAATTTACACGTTGTATAAAATTGATGATTGAAAAATAACTTACTTTTTGGATATAGTTATATTACTTAGATTAATAATACACTTTTTCAATAAAAACTTTCCCTAAATATTTACCTATTTAGCACCACAACGGGATAAAGTTCTTTGAGATTCATATTTTGGTCGTCATTTTCACCGCACGTTTGTGATTAATTATTCAATGTTCGCAAATTTTTTTTAGAATGTTCCATTAAACTGCAAGTTGATTTTTCACCGACAACATTTAAATCTTTGTTCATATGATTTCATTAAATAGTTTTGCTAAAAAAAAACTGTGTGCGAAAACATATAAAACATTAAAAAATGTTTAGTTTACATAATTGTACTTTATAAGTATTATCTTAATTTTTTCCCTCAAATAATCTAAAATATAAAAGCCCTGCTAAAATATTATAGCCACGATGACAGTGTTTTGAAGTGACTGTACTTTGAAGAGCTCGTCAGCAATTTTTACGGAAAGAAAGGTAATCCAAAATAATTCAATAAAAATAACTAAAATCACCTTAAAAACAGTTTTTGAAGACATGAATGGGCTTTGAACATTGATTCTAATCATTGTGGGCGAAAAAGAAGATAAAATGGTTTTGTTTTCATTAAGATCTTATGACCGAGATTTTCCTATACTTTTAACACCTCGCTTAAAATAGTACAGGAGGGTATAGGATTTTGTAGCACCCTCGGATGGCCAGCCATCACTAACGGCAGCGCAGCCATACTAACACGCTGGCATCAGTCCGACGGTACTACAGGGAGTACTAGGTCTTACGTAGTTATTATACACATCCCTCAGTATGGGTTGACATTGGGATTGCCATACGGCCAGCCACCACTAACGGCAGTCATACTAACACGGCTGACATCAGCTCAACGGTACTACGGGAAGTACTACTATTAGGCCTAGGTCTAAAAACAGATAATTTGTTTTTTCTAATCTAATGTAAATTTAAAAAGACACATTGTGAAACTGAGGCATACCCCTTGCTGCATGTACAGGACAAGAGATAAACAACTGCTGTAGACAATTCATTAGTACTGATAGTAATGATATGCCCAATGGCAAATTGCCAATGTAAAATCTGTCTTAAGAAGAGTTAGCATGCACTTGTAGGCCTAATGTTATTACAGCCTGGCTAAATGATAAGCGTACTAGTACTACTAGACTAGTATTCGTTAGGGAACAAACACTGAATACAGAACTGAGTGATTTGTAAGAATAACAAAACAGGAAGAAGAAAAACTAAGCCCGAATGTTAGACTAGGCTCTATATAAATATCAACTGGCATAAAATTGCATGATGGTTAGTATTGCACCTTTTCGACCCTAAGCTCCTGTATTAATAGGTACGATAAAAAAATGATGTGGGTACTACAACACGTTAGGCTGCGATAAGGAGCCCCAAACCGGAAGTTCCACAAAAATATTAAATTTACAAGAAACATCACACTCAACAAGTGGGAAAGTAAGATTGAACGATAATTTAAACTTTCGGCCGTTACATGGTACTATATGCAAGTCCATATCTGGCTGTCTATGAGAAATTCACAAAACCAAAAGTGCAGACTCGCCACTCACCTCTAAAGCATCCGATGGAAATGGGATTGCAGTTAAATGCACCTGTTTGATCGCAAAAATGTGCTGAATATCCATATCTCTACACGTACTACATATTCAACACCTCTACTTTCCACAGGTAGCCATGTAATTTTGATTTGACGTCACTAAATCTGAATATTCAGTTCCAAAAAACTGACTGGTAATTCTAGGTAGCTCAAAACTGCATCTTCGGAGTTACTGCAAAACGACTTCCGGGTCAGCTGTAAATGTTTAATCAACATGGGATAACGGCGGTATAGCGAGGTCAGATCTCCCACTGCATTCTGTATCTTAGTATGCAAGATTTTCACAGTGAAAGCCCTAGCGAGTTATGCGATGTTGAGATTAAATGACATTAAAGGGAAGTTTTCTGTTATTTCTAAACTGAATTTCCATTGATGCTGTAGAAGTAAAACTTTTCACGATTTGGAATGCAAAATTCCATTGTCTATTTGGGCAATGGAGTCAATACTTTTGCTATACTGGTTGTGCAATTTAAAAAAAAATATAATTGGGAGCAGTTTTGGTGTACTTTCCGAAAAATTGAAATTTTAACATAATGAATAATTGTCGCAAATGAGTAGACTTCAAGAAAATCTTAAAATTGCATTTGAATTTCAAATTGAAAATATAAGAGCACAACTGCAGAATACCTGCGTTTTTGAAGGTTACTCCATAGCAGGGGTATAGGGCTACGCACTGATGACTTCGTAACCCGTAGCTTGTGCCTAAAACATTCCCAAGTTTTTCGACTTAAATTAAAACCTCCACCACCACGTAGCCCGTAGCCCTATCCAAAACTCAAAGGACTCCCAACTATGTAGCTCTTAGCCTAAAATATGTGTCGTTCTTAAATTAAGTTAGAGAATAAAGGGACTTCGTAGCCCATAGCCTGTGCACAAAACATTCCTAAGTCTTCCGAATTCAATTAAAACCTAGCCCTCTCCAAAAGGACACCCAACTATGTAGCTCTTAGCCTATAAATATGTGTCGTTCTTAAATTAAGTTAGAGAATAAAGGGACTTCGTAGCCCATAGCCTGTGCACAAAACATTCCTAAGTCTTCCGAATTCAATTAAAACCTAGCCCTCTCCAAAAGGACACCCAACTATGTAGCTCTTAGCCTATAAATATGTGTCGTTCTTAAATTAAGTTAGAGAATAAAGGGACTTCGTAGCCCATAGCCTGTGCACAAAACATTCCTAAGTCTTCCGAATTCAATTAAAACCTAGCCCTCTCCAAAAGGACACCCAACTATGTAGCTCTTAGCCTATAAATATGTGTCGTTCTTAAATTAAGTTAGAGAATAAAGGGACTTCAGAGCCCATAGCCTGTGCACAAAACATTCCTAAGTCTTCCGAATTCAATTAAAACCTAGCCCTCTCCAAAAGGACACCCAACTATGTAGCTCTTAGCCTATAAATATGTGTCGTTCTTAAATTAAGTTAGAGAATAAAGGGACTTCGTAGCCCATAGCCTGTGCACAAAACATTCCTAAGTCTTCCGAATTCAATTAAAACCTAGCCCTCTCCAAAAGGACACCCAACTATGTAGCTCGTAGCCCATTCCAAAGAAGACCCATACAAACAAAGACCCACACAAACAAATGGGCCTTCATACTAGCCCGGAGCATGCAACTTACCCCGTATTTAAACCAAACAAATACATACATACAAGAAAACTTAAAAAATACAAGGAAAACAATACAAAAAACTTTGACATATTCATGACAGACTGTGTAGCCTTTAATTTTTCGAGTATACTTCCGGAACAGCGGGGTATTCTACTGTTATTCCAATATCAGATATGACAAAAATAAAGATTGCTTTTCAAATAAAACAAGTCAATTGGTTTTTGCACTACTATGGGTTGAGCTATAACATCATTGATGTCTTGTTTCCTCATTAATAATCCATGGGTTGTAATGTAATATGGAAACTAATTTTGATTATTCATCTCAATGATGTATCAATTTTTTCTCCTATGAGATATACCGGTACTTCTGGGCAATTATAGGCTACATCTAAAATTGCAATTGATTTTTTCATTTATTAATCCATGGGTTGTATTGTAATATGGAAATTAAATTAGGTATTCCTCTCAATAATGTATCAGTAACTTCAGGTTTTCGTTGCATGCACGAGCGTTTATTATGATCACTCTAGGTTCGTTTCTGGTGAGTCTGAACATGTTGGCTTAATATGAAATGTCGTTGATAACACATTGACAGTAATCCCGAGGAATAACACACATCAATAAGAAACTGTGTGCATTGAAGAGCCAGTGGAATGAAATTAATGTTTTGTACAATTATACAAAGACCAGCCAATTTCATTCACCCCACAGGAAATATAACTAAACATGTCAGGCTTTTAGACAAAGGTATAGGCTTGTTGTAAATATCTAGCTGTAACGTAACCACAATTAAAAAAGGCTACCAAACTTTACTAATGTAGACATTAACAATGCGGGTAATGGCTGTTAGAATTTTCCTGCGTGCATATAAGCTCGCATGCATGTGAGCGGAGTGACAAACACAAACATAAAAAAAACATGATTTTTGAAGAAACAAATGTGTATGGCTCGTCATGCCAGGGGAAAACAGTGCTTGTTAGGAAACTGTTAAGCCTAAGCACAATGTTGTTACTGCTTAGGCCCCCTAATAATATGGAATTTTAAATTGTGTACCAGGGATATCATCTCATGAATAATTGAACTAATTGGTCAGAAAAGATAAAAACTTTATATAAAAAAAAGATTTATAAAAAAAACCCACACACACATTAGCAAATGTCTGTAATGAAAAAGTAGGCGACTGAAACTACAGCATAGCGTTGGTATCTTAATAATTGAAGAAGCATAAGGTCAGCTGAGCGACAGTGACCTCTCTAACTAGCCGCAGTACTGGCCATACGAATCATGCATAGGCTAGGTCTGTATGATGTTGCGTTGCCACTTGCTGCCGCCGCCTCCCGCTCATATTTAAGATCCCTCTAGGGCAGGCTTACTGACATCTCTATACATCTGTACATGGCAGACAGCTATAACTGATCTCATGAATTTACTAGAGCAAACTTCATAGTCACTGACCCACCCTGTACTGTAGATGCATACGCCGTGAACAAGTATGCACGGTATGCAGTACACATGTTAATAACGGAATTACGCACTACAACACCCAGTTATAGTAGACAAGCCCTGTAATAATTCAACTTGGAAATTCAGTTTGTTTCCTATTATTTGGTAATAAAAACATAACATACATTTATTCATTTTTGTTCACCGATTACTGCATTTTTAATGAAAAGTGAATTCTAAATTAAAGAAAACTAAGTCTACCCGAACGTGCGACTGAGTAGACTTCTATATATGAATATCCAATGCCGATTCTTGCATATGCTCTAAATAAGAACCCACCTTGCCTCACTCTGACTTCAAAGTTTGGTATCTACCTTATTATATAACTTTGCCTCACTCTGACTTCAAAGTTTGGTATCTACCTTATTATATATCTGTGATCCGCACTGGGCAGAGCTCCCTCTATGGAGCCTACCATTCAGAGCAGGCATACCATCTCGTGTACGCTGTTTCCACAGGGGGCCGCGGTCACGCCCGGCACCTCTCACGATTCTCATCCACCGGCCCGGCCTTCCCCCAAGCGGGGCAGGCCCTGGACATAACACAGAGAACAAAGTGGGAGACATAAGAGGGGTAGACTTTATAAGTCCTATCGACTCCTCAGATTCCTCATCCTCCCCTAAACCTAGGCGGAGACAACGGGAACGCCAGAAGAAAAATTCTCTGGAGGACAATACCTTTATGGACGCTATGAAACTGAAGCTCCTGGCTTGGTTATCACAAGCGGTGGAGGAGAGGCTGCCGCCTCCGGGACACCACTGCCCAGCAGCAGAGGCACAGCTCTCCCCCGACCACGCGAGCCTGGGGGACAATGCAGTAGACATTTACCCCTCTAAGGATGATGACTACCTCGTGGAGGACACGGACCCCCTAAGGAGCCTCAGGCTCACCCAGTGCAGTGGACCCTCCCCCGAGAAGGGGAAGCCTCCCGTCACTACTAGCCAAACCCACACTAGTGCCCCCTCGCTGATGCATGCAGCACTAGACAGGACCCTCACCCGGGCAAGGGTGCCGGATGAGGTCCTGTTCCCACCGCCTTCACCGGTGGACCTCCTGTTACAGGGGGAGAAGGTCCCACAGTTACTGGAATTTCTGATTAAGGAAATTTAACTCGACGTGATTGATGCACCGCTTACGGAGGCTCACGCTCAATCACAGAGAAAGCTGCTGACATCCGCCCAAAAGGACTCTAAGCCACAGGCTAAGCGGTTTCCCATTGACTTATCCTTGATTACAAGGGTGCAGCACTGGGCGAGCACCCTCAGCAAGTACTGGACGGCCTTCAACAAGGATGTTGACCAGGCTACACGTGTCCAGTCCTCTGCTTACCAGGCACTGGTAACCAAGCCCCCTATCCTATGCCACGTAGGCCGACCTCAGACTGTTGCCATCGGAAGGCCTGGACCTCTTCGCTGGTCACTTCTGGGACGTACTGTCATGCCAGGCTGGCCGACAAGATGATCTCAGGAAGACTAAGAAGCTGTCGGACTCCGAAATCGGCAAGGGGTAGGGGTGTGGCTGCCAAGGGAAGGGGTTAACGAGGGCGGCGTCGAGACCCGACACAGCTTCTTATACCCAACAGGACTCCACAACGTGGACTGGGTAGGTGCACGTGGCAACCGACGGTCAATGCTCCTTTCCCTCTGCATGCAGTGCGGGATTGGAGAAGAGGCAAGGGGCAGCGCCTTTGATCCGCCCCCTGTGCCCCCATTAACAGCAGGGCAGGTTGGGGTGCATCTTGAAAAAATCTCAGAGGAGTGGGGAAAAGTCACTTCAGACAGTTGGTTGCTCCAGACCGTCCAGGATGGTTACCGGAACGAGTTCACATCTCCTCCACTGTAGGGAGCATTTTTTTGCCCCACTCCCACTCCTCGGTTGGACAGCCATGTCAACTTATTAAGAACGGAGATCAGGAAGCTGCTATCCCAAGACGCAGTCATCCCGATCCCAAATCTGCCCGGGAATGATGTCCATGTTTTTCCTGGCCCCCAAGAAAGGGAACAAGTGGCGTCCAATCTTTAACCTAAGACCACTCAACTAATTCTTTCGTCTGTTGAAATTCAAGATGGAGACATTGCACTCAATTCTCTTTCAGTTGACAGAATCCCTTTGGGCGACTAATCAACCTGGCATCTGCACGTGCCCATGCACAAGAACACAGGCACTTCCTGCCATTCCAATTAGAGGGAGTCACATACACATTTACATTCAAGGCATTACCCTTCGGTCTGTAGACCGCCCCCAAGGTATTCACATGGATAACAAGGGCTTTCGCAGCCTTTCTGTGGAACCAGGCATAAGAATCTTTATGTATCTGACACACAGATGTAGTCAATAAGAGTGACACAAAACTAAGGGTGAGTTATCAACCACGCCAAGTCCAATCTAGTTCCAACCCAAGCTCACACCTGTCTAGGAGCAGTGCTGGACTTCACAGAAGGTCATATGCGACCGACAGGAGCAGATCCTGGCCGTGAAGGCAGGAGCCGACATTCTCTTCTCGCAGCCAATGTCTCCATCGAGAGCGTGGCTGGTATTCTTAGGTTGCCTTGCCAGTCTGGTAGATGTTATTCCTATGTGCAGGTTTTACATTCGGGAACTACAATTTCAACCTACTGGACTTTTTCGTTCCATCTTGGAGGGACCTCCAGTGTTCTGGTCCCCTGTGTACAGGCGGTTGTTCCCCACTTATTGTGGTGGTGCAGCCACTCCCACCTGTTGCAGGGAACGAAGTTCCAGCCCGACAGATTGTCACTGTCAGTGGTGACAGACGCTTCTTTGACGGGGTGGGGGTGCGATTTTGCAAGGTCCCAAGCTGCTGGATTCTGGACGGATACTTGGTGCAATCAGCACATGAATATGTTGGAACTAAAGGCAGTGCACCGGGTACTTATTCACTTTTTACCCTAAGTATGGGACAAAACAGTTCTGATACACACCGACAATACCATCGTGGTGGCGTATATCAATAGACAGGGAGGCACGAGGTCCAGGAGACTCTGGATCCCTTCTATCTTGGTGCATGACAAACAAAGTCAGTCTTCATGCCATCTACCTTCCAGCCAAGGAAAATATAATCGCAGATCTCTTATCTTGCCTATAGGGAGCACCCACAGAGTGGGCACTCCTGCCGCAGCTGGATGACTTTTGTTGGTAGCTTGTGATTGTCCACGGACAATCACAAGCTACCAATCTTCTGCGCTCTGACTCCTGACCCGAAGGCCTTGAAAGTTGACGCTTTTACAATCAGGTGGACCCGCTTGTGGGATATGTCTTCCCTCCCTTCGCATTAGTAGCTAGAGGGCTAAACAAAGTGAAGGAGGATCAGTGTCACATGTTACTTCTGGTAGTACCCAATTGGCCCGGCCAACTGTGGTTCCCTCAGCTGCTCAATCTAATCACAGGCTTTCCATACGAGCTTCCGTCCAGGGATGACTAGTCTCGATACCGGGCTACGCCAAACTGCACCACAATCCAAAAGCATTACATTTCACTGTGTGGCCTCTATTCGCCAATCCTTCTTGTTGCAGGGCCTTTCTGTAGAAGCTGCCAAATGGCAGCCCAAAGTTGGAGATCCTCCACTTTGGGGATGTATTCTGCCAAACTTGGAATGTTCCGAGACTGGTGTCAGAGTAGATTGGTTTCTCCACATTCAGCATCTCTTGGTGATATAGTGGAATTCTTATTATATCAGTTTCATCTGAATAAATCCATCAGTACAGTCAATTGTTTTTGGACAGCTATAGCAGTTATCTACTGAGGCTTCCCAGATAGGTCGACCGTCACTAACGCGCGACTACTGAAAAGATTAGTGAAAGGAATGTTCTTGCAAAGTTCTTCAGTCAGGAACCTTGCCCCTCCGTGAGACATGCAAGTAGTTCTCGAGACTCTGGCAAAGGATCCGTTCGAGACTTCAGCCATGTGTCCACTCAATGAATTAAAGGTCAAGAAAGGTTTTTCTGCTCTCAGCAGCCTCTGCTAGACAGAGAGGTTCATGCACTTTCCCTCAAGGAGGATCATATTCGCTTTGAGTCCTGGGTGATACGGCTCATGCCCAACCCAGTCTTTTTGGCCAAGAACCAGGCTCTAGAATTTCTTCCGGAAACTTTAATCTTTCTTTCGTTTTCAACATTTTTTGATACATCAGAAGACAGGGTCTGATGCCCTGTCCGATGTCTCACAAATTATATTGAGTGTACACAATCCTTACTTGGTGACGTTAAAGCTCTTTTCGTGTCTTTACAAGAACCGCATCGCGCCGTTTCATGTGATACTATTTTTAGGTTGATTGGTTAGGCAATCTCATACGATCAATCGGGCGTTGTTGACAGAACAATCAGTCAAGGCACACCAAGTGTGAGGTATAGCCACATCAGTTGCGTTGTTCGGGAGGCGGGGGCAGAGTTGCCAGGGCCGTTTTTCCAGAAGAGGACCGTCCCTTTCATAAGGTCAATGTAATTGTGTTTTTTTTATGTTGTCTCCCTTGGTGTACGATACATTTGCTAATTCATTAAATTCTTGTTCATTTTTACATACTAACGAATTTCAGCTGTTGTTCCGGCATGTTTTAATTCGTTTCTATTAACTAATAGTTTGTTTTTCCTTGCATTATAACTCAACCACCCCAATCTGTCGACAAGCCTCATGAGTTCTTGTCGCGATGTACTGGGTATTGTTTACAGTTTGTTTTCTGTATACTAATCCTTTTTGTTTACATGCTCTCTTGTGCTACTGAACCATGTGCATGCTACATTGACCTCAGTTATCACTAACAGATGTTCCCTTTTCTGTTTTTCATAACTAAAAGTAACTTACTATAATCTAGTAATTACTATGAAGAAGTTTTACATTCTTAAGTGATAGGAAAGCTAGTCCTTTGAGTAGGAAAACTGGTTTGGGTAGTAGGGCCAGCCCTGGTAAGCTCCTCACCTGACTTTCCCTTCTTCCGATCCTCGGTTGCAATCTGATTGCATATTTATAGCATGGAAGGTACAGTAAGATATAACTTGAAGTAAATTTACCCCGCTATAAGTAGCGGGGATAATTACGAGAGTTATACTTACCTTCCATGCATTCTGTCTGCCTCCTCTCTCGTTCATGCCTCAGTGGAATGTTAAGTGAGGGATTAGAGAGGTAAACTGGAGGTCAGGGCTGGGTAGGTAACTACATATTTAAGGTCAGTTAGAAGTGTGGTAGAGTCAGGTCATGGGACCAGATTGCATGTTTATAGAATTTCAGCCATTTGTCAGGCATGTTTTAATTTGTTTCTATTAACTAAAGGTTTGTTTTTCCTTGCGTTATAACTAAACCACCTCGGTCTGCTGACAAGCCTTAAATAATGGTGAAGACTTAGTTGATATATGCATTAAATAGAAGTATATTATAATGCAATAAAAAAATACATATATGTATATAATGCAAATCGTGGCAAAGGATACTCAATCTGTATAACAATCAGCAGTTTACTGAAAAGATCACCCTTAGACCTACAGTCCTATTTAATAAATACATGAGGAGGGTTATGGCACTTACAAACAAGAAGGATAAGTTTAAAAATGATTCAAAAGGTTGCAGCAAATTGAGATTTTTTTGAACAAGAAAGTCAACAACACTATTCTGGATAAGTTGAAGACATCTGAAAACATTTGGCAAAATAAACCAGGTTAAAAGAAAGCAAAATAGTTGATTTCCATTATTAAGATGGGCATTATGAATTGCCTATGCTTATTGTACTTTGATTCAAGTATTTCTTGTTTTACCAATGTTTTGTGAGGTGATGTGATAAAGATCATATAAAGTAATTTGTAAGAAGTGCAGTAGGTTCTACCAGGGATCTGTTATTTAGGATCCCTGGTTAGGGATCTGTTATTTAGGATCTCTGGTTAGGGATCTGTTATTTAGGATCCCTGGTTAGGGATCTGTTATGTGGGATCCCTGGTTAGGGATCTGTTATTTGGGATCCCTGGTTAGGGATCTGTTATTTAGGATCCCTGGTTAGGGATCTGTTATTTAGGATCCCTGGTTAGGGATCTGTTATTTAGGATCCCTGGTTCTACTAATAGTCACAAACAACACTAATACTTGCAAATGTCCAGTATTTACTAACATTTGCAGACTGAAATAGGCTTTAAAGTGTGTATTTCTTCCATTCTGTTCTGTCTATAGATGGCCAATTTTGATGACACTCAGGGCAGGCCGGTTTCATCTTTCTTCAATGCTCCAATTCCATCAGATAGTGGGTCACAGCTAGTTCAACAAACAAGCAAAGCACCGATTCCAACAAACCCAGGGACAAAGTAAGTGCAGAAGCAAAAACCTATGAATATTTAAAAGATTTTGGATTAACTCTGTAATGCTTATTAAGGTTGATACTCGGAAATATGGAGCAATTATCAAAAAGGGTTAAGTCTGGTGCCAACTTTGTGACAGTAGATGCCTCAGCAAATACCACCCACCTTGT
>JAIGNY010001924.1:750000-763519 GCA_020152595.1 Chiridota heheva | reverse complement strand
CAGGTAAAATAACATATGAAAATTACTGTCAAGTAACGAAACAAACCAAGTTTGCATGGTAAATATTGTTTGTCCATGTTTTCGCGACCTTTATCGCTTGCGCAACTTTGGTACCAGTAGAGCGTTATATTTTTCGTAACTAGGCCTACTTATTTGCGCTTGCGCTGTAAAATCAGCTGTTTGCTATTGAACTTTTATTGAAAAGTGTCTTTGAAGTATACCTAGTGACTTTTGTACACCTTTTGAAAAGTTTTTCCAACATCAGATACAGTATGAATTTATGAATCTTTTTTAGTTATTTATTGATATCATCATGTACCCTTTTATACAAAATGTTTTATTTGTCCACAGTTTACTTTTTTTTCATAATGAATGAAGTTTAATCTTCTGTTTGTATAATGCCTATTTTAAATTAGTGATCTTTTCTCATGTGTAAATCCTCTTTAAGTATTTAATGGTTTCACCACTATGAAAGTTTTTGATTGTTTTGTTGCAAATTGACCAATTTTCGAATGTCTATTCTAGATCATGATGATTCGGGGTTTATAATAGAGTTTTGATAAAAAATACCCCAAATCCAATGCTATATTTCAAACGAAATCAACACAGGCCCAAACAAAAAAAAATTGTTCTACAAAAGGAGACGAAAGATACTTCCCAATTGATGTCCACAGATTATGCTGTAAATTGGTCAATTTTTAACCAAGTTTGATGGAATTTTTGCTATTTTAATGGCTAAGATCATATTCTAAACAAATTAAGCCCATGTTGACAATAGTCCTTGAATTTCTAGTATTTAAAATGTGTTTCTTCTGTTTAAAAGCAAAAAAAATATTAAAAATACCCTTCTCGCTTCGCGCTGTTTGTTTATGTCACCGACACTTTTGAACTCAGGCCCAAAATTGTTTTGTTTTTTGGCGAATAATATTTTCTGGTTACTGCAGTTCAAAATTTAATGTTCCATACCTGGTTTTGAAAGAAAAGGACTTAAGATCGAAATGGAATATTTCCTTTTTAAGTTTATATTCACATGCTTATTGCTGTCTTACCTCTAGCTTATCTTTTAATTTGTTAATGTTTGAAAGATAAAGGTAGGTCACTTTAAATATATTAATGATATGACAGCAGGTTAATCTGCGCTTTAAATTGGAAAGAAATCTTTAAACTTCAAAACTAGCATGTTTCATTTTTTGAGTTATGGCTGACCAAATGATTTTGTTATTTATTACATGTAAAGTTGAATGTATGAAGACTCGAAAAAATTTGGGGCTTCTAAAACCCTGTCCTACATTTGAATTGGAATTTCTATTCTCCTAAATCTTTATAGAGTTAAGATTAGAAAGAAAAATAATAATAATCGGAAACATAATTCGATGCAGTTGTTGAAAATTGCAGATGCTTAAGAAACCACGATAATTCCTCAGAGAAATACAATGGTCATATGGCTTAAAATTACATACCTTCATACACATGGTTTGTAACAACAATAAGCGTCAACACGTCCGTAAGATACCCTCAATTTTGGTAGGCTGGTGAAACCACAGGTGTTCCTAGCGTTATGGCAACCTATATACTTAATTCATATACATAAAAAAGGTAGGTCACTTTCTAACGCGACTTTCGAACCGTATATGAAAATTCCTATTTTTGACCACTGGCAATTGTTAATTCCATTTTTTACTCCACTCACATTTGCTGGAGACTCCTCTTGTTCGTTTAAAGGCTACAGTATTTGTTCTTTTTTTCTGATGAGATGTAGGCCTACAAACGATGGATTTCTACCGACTTTACAGTCATGACAGTGTAAAAGCCCAACAATTTGCTGCAAACCAATTGAAGTGCTGCTTCTTCATGACGTCATCGCAACGTTTCTTGATATGATTTTACAACAAAAGTTTGAAATCCGACGTTCAAATACTCTGACTCACAAAATGTCATCCACGTCCTCAAATTAATGCTATTATCGTACGTCAGATTTGATTGTATTACTGATAGCAAACTCGAGGTATGCTTATGCAGTCACGTGACAGGATGCTTGGTAAAGATCACAATATGTTCTCAGCAACTCTGTTTCCAAAAACATAACAAGTTCTATTTGACCTTTGCAGAAATGACTCCTAACTGAATAGAAATTGCTTCACAGCTCCACGTACACTGCTCAAAAGTATGTTTATTTTGAAAAAAGATTATTTGATATTGTTTGCATTTACGTTACATTACTTAAGTCAAGAGAGCCTAGTGAGGTCAAATCAATATCCACCGGAAGAAATTTTGAACAATTTACAAAAAATTGTAAAACAATAATATCAAGTTTCAATATTGATATGAAAAAATATAACAACATCATAAGAACGTAAGGGTGTGTGCATGCATCTTCTAGAGCTTAATTACAAGCAACGTTCAGAAACAAAAAGCAATATGATACGATAAAAAATATTTTTAATTGTAAAACAATAATATAAATTTTCAAAAGCGGCTTTCTTACAACCAACATTCAAAAGCAGAAAGTAACACGATAGCAAAAGCAGGGTGTGTGTGTGTCAAATTCAATGGGACCTTCATAACGTAATTATAAGGTTTTTGTAACCAGGGATTGGTCACTTTCTAAAGTGCATGTTGTAGTTTACTTCATTTGGTAAGTTGGAAAATTTATCGAATAACTAATTGTAGATAATTTTACATTTTGGGTGAAAACACATTAATTGAATTCGGAAATACGTCTTTTAGCTTTCGTGTAATGGTTTATACACGTTTGAAGAATTTTCGTTATGAGCCTGTGATGTCTGGACCGTGTGCAGTCATAATTCATAAAGCACTGTAGCATATACAGGGCATAATAAAATCTGAAAAATTATAAAAGCTACGGTAAAATAGTCACATTTTAACCCTTTGTACAAACATATTTGGCTATTACAGTAATATACAGCAATGTAGCAAATAAACGCTTTACTGAGATTAGCGATCAGTTTATAGCTTATGTAGTTTTTGAACATTGATCAAATTTGGTCCACGCTCCCGAATGGGAGATCTCGCGATCGGGAGTTTTTTTGTCATTATAACCCACAATGCGTCTTTCCAAATTCAAATCGCTCTAAAGAAATTCATAACAGTTGAATAGGCTTCAGCCAAAGGTAGGAAAAATGCTTGTGAAATATTGCAATTTTATTGGTGTAACAGAACGATGAAATTATTTTCTCCATTTTCACCAGCGCAAATTTGACTTTCATCAGGAAATTTTAAAGTAATCTTCAACAAATTCATTGCAATAGTTTTTGAAGAGCAGAATTTAAAACTTTAGTCAAACGCTCAAATTATGCCGCGAAAGTTCCAGAAATATCAATATCATTTTCAAAGTGTACAACTTTAGAATAACAGAATGTGAAAAGCAAAATAAGAATTAACAGCTGAAATTTGTTGTTTAAAATTATGGTCACTGCGCATGTCTCCATCTCCCAATCAGGAAATCTTCCAATCGGGAGCGTACACCTGGTACTGATTACAGCAATATACAGCAATTAGGCAAAAAACGGTTAGCTGAGATTAGCGATCAGCTTATGTAGTTTTTGATCATTGATGCAGCACATATAGAAAATAAACCGTCGTCACTTATGAAAAATTGATTTGTGCATGTAATTGGGAAATGTGTCGAGCACATTTGATTATCTGATAATGTATACTAGTATTTACATGTACGATGATCTTTTGAAAAATGCTGAAATTGTTAGATTTACAGACATGGCTTTTATTATTGTATTCTATCAATGTGTCAATTATGTTTTATTATAAGGTTTACAAATGAGGGGCTAACAAACAATTGCTTGGAACCTTTAGCCACAATTATCTAAAAGTTAAAAAACAAAACAAATGTTTGAAGCTTTTAATAAAAAATATTTAAAAAAAAACATTTTTCCTGCAGCCTGGGTGAGATATACTTAAAGCGTCCTCATCGGGATAAGAGGTATTTAAAGTTTTGATTAATACACGGTTTGGTATATCTAAAGAATTAGTAACGTCCATTTCTTACTTGCAGTACACATATAAGTCATTACAATGTCAGACTGTTAAAGCAAAGAGAGAACTTTCCTTTAAAAAGATCATGTAGCATAGCATAGCAAGGTTTAACGTCCCGGCCGAAATCATCCAGTGCTGGACATTATATCAAGACTGGCCACGGCCTTTGATAACCAGTTGTGAATTCACTAGTTTCAGACCCACCGGGATATGTGTGATGAGGGTCGTTGGTACGATAACCAAGGGATCATTTCCGGGGCTTATCGTATTATCCTTTAGTTCAGGTCACTGGTTTCCTTTGTATTGCTGTACGTGTTGGACTATCAAACCCTGGGAGTTTGCATAGACATTGGTAAGGCAAACCAATACACCTACATATTCTACTCTCAATCTCATAACAATCAATATGGACAGATGCTCATGACTTTCACCAGGGAAATTTGAAGTAATCTTTAAAAATTCATTGCAATAGTTTCTGAAGAGCAGATTTTAGTAAAGTTCTCTTTAAAAATTGATTTCCATAGTTTCTGAGCAGCAAATTTAATAAATTCTAGTAACCAGCAAAAATGCAAAAGGTTAAAGTGTACCAAAAAGTTCCAGAAATATCAATTTCAATATAATTTCAACGTATAGTACTTTAGACTAACAAAATTTGAAAAGCAAAATAAATGTTAACGGCTGAAATTATCAACATTTTAAATTATGGTCACTGCGCATGTCCCGATCTCCCAATCAGGAGATCTCCCGATCGGGAGCGTGGACTGGACTGTCCAAAGAAGTACCAATAGCAATAATATGATCAAATCTTGACCAGTCCTGTAGATCTCTTAAATTTGTTGCTACCTTTATCTTTTTTACTAAAGGGTGATATCTGTGCTTTTATTTAAAGGAAAGGTATCGTCCAATAAAACGTTCAGAAGTGAACGCCGTCGTACTGGAACGTCACTTTCGGTTTTCATTATCCCCTATTGATCGTGAGGAATCTGTGATGATATCGATCACACATTCACCCGACCGAACACAGGGGCCTACGCATGTGTTATCGATAAAGTCACAGATTTCTCGCAATCAGTAAGGAAAATTAAAAAAAAAGTGACGTTACCAGTACGGCCGCGTTCACTGAATTTATTTATGGGACGATACCTTTCCTTTAAGGGTCAAAAAAGCTGTAGAAAAAGTTACAATGTAGCTAATGGCTTTATATGTCCGGGGACCGTGGCGTATAACTGTGTATGCTGCCCTGCCGACTATAGTCGATAGGGGTGTAACCAGCCTTTTGGATTGGGGGAGGATGGGGAAGGGGGGGGGGGGGGACAAATTGATGGTATAGCCTCAATTTGTTTTTGTCAAAGTAGCAACATTTTACACTACAACTCATATGTGACAGCGTCGTTTTGGTGAATTTCTCGAATATTCATCAGTTCATTAACCTATTTTGCCTCCTAAAGTAATAAAATGTTAATGTTTGTGAATCTTAGATAACCACTAGGTATAAAGATGGATGTTAAAGTTCTATGGATAGGTACACAAATTTTGACCACATACTGACATATCGAAAAAGAATACTAAATTTATTCAATTCTGAGTTTAAAGGAGACATAAAGTCTTAAATAATCATTACTTCATATGATAGAGGATAAAACTCTCAACCAACTGCCAAACACAGCAAGTCAAAATCTTATTCCTATCTTTTTTTATTCATGTTTGAAATCGACACATACTGAGGGGCTGCCATTTTGTTCATTTCTGTATTGAAATATTGTGAATGCTGACATAATTTCCCCAATAGGGACATAAGGATTAGCAAAACACTCTTAGCTTATCACAAAAGCTTAAACTAACCCTAAGATTGCCAATATCGTGTACATAAAAGCAAAATGACACTCACCCCTCTCTGGTTGAGTTTCTAGCCTGCACACAGCCTTAACATATGCTTCAGCGCCCATTAAAATGCTCAACGAGACCATTGGTTTGAGGATGATAAGGACTAGACGTAATATGTCTAATGCCCAGATGATAACACACCTCTTCAACTAACCTTGACATAAACTTGGAACCTTGGTCTGAGAGAATTTCATCAGGGATTCCTACTTGTGCAAAGAAGTTAATTAGCCTCTCAGCTATAGTTTTGGCCTCCATGTTTTACATGGGTATAGCCTCAGGGTACCGAGTAGTACAAGCGCAAATAACTAGCGCATATCTGTTACCACTCTTTGACTTAAAGGTCCCATAAGATCAATGGCAATCCGTTTAAAGGGTTTATCAATAATTGGTAAGGGAACTAGGAGAGTCTTGGCATATTGTTTTAAATTGATGTTCGCTGACAACGATCACATGATTTTACCTACTCGGCAACATCTTTGAAAATATTGGGCCAAAAGAAATTCCTCAGAATTCTATTTTGGGTGTTTTCAATGCCCAGATGCCCACCTAATTTCGAGTCATGTGCCATTTCCAGTATTTTACGTCTGTATGCCTTGGGTAACACAACTTGGACAATTGCCAAGTTCTCATCCCCTTTTTCAGGTTTCCATTTTCTATGTAATATCTCATTTCTCATGAAATAGCCAACCCTGCACTCCTGCATTTCTGATTCGGGAACAGCCCTATGTAATGCCCCTACTAACGACGAATTTGCTTTCTGATCCCTTGCTAAGTCTTCATTACTATGATCACCTAAGTTAAATTCCTTCATCGTCTTGCTAACATTATCATCATCTAAATTAATAATATCCTCCATTTCAGAGTTATCTTTGGGTTCCTCTTCTAGCCCCTTACTCGTTATCCCAGTTTGGAGAACTTCTTTCGCCTCCCTCTCTAGGTCGCTAGTTTCTTATTTTGCTTGACTCCTAGTCACTGTCAAGACTGGCCTTGCAAATAATTCATTTCCCAAAATCATGTTCACTTGAAGTTTAGGAGATACTGCCACTACAGTCCACCCCTGATAGTAACTTGTTTTCACGAATACTTTGGCCAGCGAAAAATTACCTACATTTTCATTCGGGTTCACTAACCCAAATGACTGGTCCTTCAAGGAATCGTGCTCCCCTACAAACTTTTTGTGAACCGTTGATTGACCACACCCCGTATCCCTCAAGATCATTGCCGGTTGGCCATTAATCGACCCTGTAGAGGTATAACCCCCCTGATCAAAACTGCAAAGCCCACCATCTGAGGCTTCCAATCCCTGCCACATCCCTGGTGGCTTGAGGCCTCATTCTGCATTCCGGTACAATATGCCCCAACTGACCACACCTATAACACCTACGATCCCCTTGGGATTTGGCCTAGCACCCCCGCAGGATGAGTGCCCCCACCATGATGAGCTTTCTCCTTCTTGAAGCCACCATTATTCCATGGGATTCCTACCCTTGTTAACACACATACATACATACTTCTGCTCCCCATGAGCAGCCACAAAGTCATCGGTCCGCTCGACCAATCCCATTAAGTTTTTTGGATGTTTTTATTTCAACCAACCTGCTAATTCTTTAGGCAGTTGATTGAAGGCTTGCTCAACCAATATTAGCTGCATCAGCTCTTCCTTTGAATTAATGGTTGCAGCATGTAACCATTTCGCAAACACTTGCTCCAGATTAACACCCTACTCTTTGTATGTCTGGGTGTTTCCCTACCTACATTTTTGCCTATAGGCCTCGGCATTAAGATTATATCGTGCCAGGATCGCACCTTTAATTTGATCATAGTCTTTAAGATCATTCAGGGCAAGACCAGCATATGCTTCTCTAGCCTTACCTGACAGACGTGGAGCCATTAAATGGGCCCAATTTGCCCTGCTGACACCATTTGCTGTCGCCAGGTTTTCAAACATTTGTAAGAAAACATCCACGTCATCCCCTTCCTTCAAGTCTGGAATGTGAATATCTATTTTGTGATCATTGGCATTACCCTCCCCTGTTTTGATAGTCATCTCCTTATACTTAAGTTCTAAATCCTGTTTTGTCAATTCATGCTCGCGTTCCCTTGCACGTTCTCGAGCTTCTCTTTCAAATTTTTCATTTTCTCTTTCATATTGTAATTCACGTTCCCTAGCTTCTCTTTCACGTTCTTTAGCTTCCCGTTCTAATTTTTCATTTTCTCTTTCCTGTTTAATTTTTTCCATTTCCAATTTGAAGTTCATCTTAAGCTTTTCCATTTCCAATTTTACTGAAAGCTCGGAACTTGTACTAATCCCACTTATTTCATCTTCCATTTCGTTTTCTGATTCTGTTTCCCTTTCCTCTTCCATTTGCTTAAAAACGGACCTTGTTATGATCCTATCAAACCTCTTTGACATACAAGCAATATAAACATTACTCTTAGCTTATCATAGAGCAAAACACTCTTAGCTTATCATAGAGCAAAACACTCTTAGCACAAAAGCTTAAATTAAGCCTAAGGTTGCCAATATCGTGCACATAAAAGCGAAATGACACTCACCCCTCTGTGGTTGAGTTTCTAGCCTGCACACAGTCCGCACTCCGATAAACTTCAGGTGTTGGTAACTTTACGTCCCACCGCTTGCCACCATGTCACGATCCAACCGGGTCCAATGAGATGCTCAGGGTCCTTGGTCCAGCCTCTTAGCCAGATTTTACTTCAGAGCGCCTGTCGCTTCTTCTCCAGAGGTCCTAGTTGAATACGCTTAAATTTGCTGCCACCAGATAATGTCCTGACCAATTAAATCCAAGAATACTCGACTTTCAGGAATTGTGATGTATACACAGAAATATGAATAGTCCCGTCAACAATAAAACACCAACTCAACTTTGTATGTTCTATGACTATATCATTCTGGATACTCCTCACGATAATAAACAGATAGGAAATACATGTATATAGACGATATTTCCTACAAGAGGATGCAAGTAAAATACTTCACTATTCTTCAATATGAATGATTACACTGTCTAATAACTACAATATTACAGGAGTAAATCTTCTAACTCCTGGAGTCAAACTGTCCCAAATATTGTATCTCAATATACGATTGAGAACCACAGAGTATAACCAAAGAGCTTCTGTGTAGAAGCTCTTTGGTATAACTTCACTCAATAGAATACAAACAAATCCCTCTAAACTTCGCAAAGTTGTTGACAAGATTTCGAAATACGTTATTGACTTGTTTCAGACTAAATTTACCATCTTCTGTTTGAGGTAATTATAATAATCCACTCTTATGTTTTCTCTACATTGAAACAAATACACCTTTATGTCCTGACCACTTCCTGCATGATTACCAACAACCTTGACACAACTTCCTGCAAGATCACCGAGAAAACCTCCAGATACAGCAAGGTCAACTCTTGAAAACGACTGCTTGCTAACACCCCCTTCCACAAACTCCTCCACCCACAAAACCTAGTCATGATTGCAACCTTCAACAATTGAACATTCACCTACAAACTTCCCCTCCCCCACTCCCCCCAGAAACCACGACCCTCTCCACTCTCCAGAATCACAGCATGTACACGTCCCTGTCTTAAGGACACCCAGCCACAACAAAACATGGATCAAAGCGACATGTAAAACCTCCTGACAACCCTTACAAAACAAAAACACTTTTTCTTAAGCTAGAAAACGTGAGGTAGATTTATAAAAAAAATACGAAGCATTCCAACATCCTGCTGGGCTAATGACATCTTAATCTGCATGTTTTGAAATCAAAATGGCAGCTCCCATGGTACTATCAAGTATTACAGATTTTAATAATTACACAAAAAATGTCTTGGATTGCTTTGGGAATTATGAAACTTGGTCAGTAAATTTGTTATTTTCAGTTATATTATATAAAATAAGGATTATGTCAGACTTTATGTCTCCTTTAACAGTCTTTGAATTTTAAAGGAAAAAAAACATGTGCAGATTCGGAGTAATCATAGTTTTAAAATGTTTTAATATATTGAAAAATGTAATGTATGAACAGGAAAACACTTCAAAATGATTTTGTTTTTCTTCATAATTCTTTCCTTTAATTTCAGATCTTAAAAATGTTCACAATGCCTTCTCCAACTCAAAGTTGGTTGTGGTAAAGATCAGATCATCTTCCCTACCTTCCCCTTTTCAAAGAGAAGTTCCTTTTTCAAAGAGAAGTTCCCTTTTCTAATAGAGGTTCCCTTTTCAAAGAAAAATTGCAGAGGGTTAAAAAACAAAGAACTTACATAGGAAAACGGCTCGTGGTGAACTTTTTGCTATTTTCATGATTTGTAACATTATTTTGCGCTTCCAATTAGGCTCAAGTTATTGTTACCTGCTCATTAGTATTTCAATAATAAAACATACTTATTTAGGGGTCCGATCGGGAGACCTCATAGTTCGCCCGTTCGGGAGATCGGGACATGCGCAGTACGAGTCTATTAAATAAAGAAGCTTCGCCATAGTCTTTGATGTAGTCGCTTTATATGTGTATTATTTCTTAATACTCCGTTTTAATTAAAATAGAATGAAGATACAAAGTGTGATTTCATTCTATTTCTACAATGTAAGTCAAAAATGAACCAAACTTCAAAATGTTTATTTATTTTTATTTTTTTTCTCAGAAAATTTCGTTAAACAGTTAACTTGAAGCTTTAAAAATGGTAACACATAATTAGAAGTCACCATGCACTTTTCTTCAAATTTCTCGTATATTTCACAGTACATTTTAAAAGCGCACGATGAACTGGTCAAAAGATATTTTATATGGCAATAATTTTTATCGTGAATTTTTTTTTGAACCCTGCGCAGTGAACCCTGCGCAGTGGTTGAGATCCCCGCGCTCGAAATCTGCCTGATTCTTATACAATTCCTATATCTCGATCGAGAGTACGAACCGGATAGTTATTGAAATGACAAACGCACGACCACTTAATACGGCCATGGAGATAGTATCTCCATGATTCGGCTAATCAAACGTACTTCTTGTTTAACTTCTGTTTTATATTCTGCGGCTGACCTTTATTACAGCATTCAAAGAAATTAAAAAGTAAAAAGTTGGGTGTAGCGCCCCTGAAGTTATATAGAATGTTCCCTTCCTTAATTGAGGGAATTTCAACGAAATATAGCAGCCAACACATTTTAAAAATCGCCTGCTATAGTGAGGATTTCTTGCTAAGAACTAACATCACTTGTATTCTCTTATAAAGTGGGGACTGTTCAACTGTTCAGTCCTCACTTTTTCGATTTTTAGAATCCCCGAACCCTCCCAACGTCCCACTACTATGGCGTCATATGCTAAAATTAAGGAC
Source organism: Chiridota heheva (assembly GCA_020152595.1). NCBI lineage: Eukaryota > Metazoa > Echinodermata > Holothuroidea > Apodida > Chiridotidae > Chiridota > Chiridota heheva. Next base: position 752,282 of record JAIGNY010001924.1, on the reverse strand, counting down.
TTCGTCCAGTGGTCCTCTATTAGGATTTTGCCCCTATGCCTCACTAGGATGCCTTTAAGGGCCCCGACACTCCAGGCCACTCACTACTGCACTCCCAATTTTTTGAGAAGATTTTTGCACCAGCCTATACTCCTCTCCCCCATCCTCCTCCCTCGTCCACTTAGCTTCCTACGCCTATTATTCTATTATTTGTTTACCTTAATTGCATAAAACAAAACAAAAAGAAAGCAAAATTTCCTTTCCGAAATGCAGATACAGTCGATCATATAAAATGCCAAATTAACTCATCTAATCCATGTCAGGTTTGAAATTCAAGCCAAAAGTCACGACCAAAACATCATGATAGCTGTCTGATGATTCGCGCCGCACTGTGACGGTCAAATGAAATACGAATCGAATTCGTTGACTTAATCGTTTGTATTGTAATGACACGGACCAGCAAACAGGATTAATCATAATTGAATTCTGTGGATTTTTTACGTCCTGCAGACCCACAGGAAGTAGGTTTTCCGAATGCTTATGGGAATACAATTTTTAATAACCATAACTGTCTGATGTGTCGAGTGTGTCAGAGTGATCAGAATTTTTCCAGATGTTTTAGTCTCACGGTTATACACAAATCCCTGGTCTCAGAAGGGAAGTGACACATCTATAAGTTTCACGTCTAAAGGTGCCACGGCATGGTGCGCGCTTAGTCATGGTGCCTTAAGTCCCGAAATCAACAGATGTCAATTTAAACCGACATATGAAACTGAACTTAGTTCTCATAAACCGCCATATGTGTGACTAATCAATAATATGTTGATTAGACCAAAGATAATGTTTGATTTCTATTGATATGACGATTTCGAGCGTTCTAGTTCGCTTAAACTGTTGTATCACTTACACGAAATCGTGTTTTTTAAAACTCAATTTCCGGGTGATATGACAGTTTCAGCCAAACAGAATGCTCGAAATTGTCTAGTTCAAAAGAAACCGAAGACATGCATGTTCGTTCTAACCAAACATATGTTCGTTCTAACGCGACATATTTTCGATCTAATCAAACACATGTTCGGTCTAATCAAATACTTGCTCAATCTCTGATACTTATGACGGTTTAGAAGAGATACCTTCAATTTCAGCCAATGAGAATGTTCGAAATTGTCCGAAGATCAGAAGAAACCGAACATATGTTTGTTATAACCAAACACATGTTCAGGTCTAACCAAACATATGTTCGGGTCTAACCAAATATATGTTCGGTATATTGCATGATATTCGATCTCTGATATATATGACGGTTTAGGGAAGATATGTTCAATTTCAGCCAAAGAGAATGCTCGAAATTGTCATATCAAAAGAAACCAAACAGGGATTCGGTCTAATCAAACATATATTCGATTTCTGCCACATATGACGGTTTCAACCAGCGAAATTACTCGACCGTCGACATATGTCGGTCTCGTGATTTATGGCACATTGGGCGCACCATATCTGGTCTGATAATAGTATAATAACTGATTCACCCGCGAGTTTCATGGTTGGTGAGAAAATTGAGGGGTCACGCGGGACCCGTATTGTAGTTGCGAAAGAAAAGTTTATCATAATATCAATCAAATTTATTGTTGTTTACTTTTTAAATGACAAAAACTTGTGTCCGTAACCTCTGGCCGCTGAGGGCGGGCTGATCGTGCGGGCAATCATACGCGGACCGAGGCCCAAGCACCATTGGAGTCCTAACCAGTGGGGATCAAGATCATTTTATGTCACAGCGGCCAAAGTGTGGAATGGTCTCCCACAAACTGTTAGATCCGCTAGGTACCTGGACAGTTTCAAAACTGGTTTAAAAAGATTCCTTTTCAAAAAACTTTCTTCTTAATGTTGGACTGTTATGTTTATTCCAGCCTGAAATGAGTTTGAACTGTTTCACTGGCTTGTTTTTTGCAAAGCGCCATGAGCGCCTTTTGGCGGATACCGGCGCTTTATCAAGTATACATCATTATTATCATTATTATTAATTGTCTGATGCTGAGCAATAATATTTAATAGGTATTTACATATATCATGCGTGCATAAAGCACAGTCCCGTGCCCATTTTTTTGTTTATTTGTAATGATCCGACCATTCCCAATATTGTGCTCCGACATCGCTATTCGCGGCGGCCTCATCAAATAGTGTACACGCTGTGTCACCCTTAAACCATTCCCGAAATAAATTCCGTTACGCACAATGTATGCAAGTACGCTGCATATGTGGAGCGTGGGGGCAGTACGTCATGTGTGATTTTCGGTGGCCTCGAG